>JAWMRA010000311.1:0-14121 GCA_035584735.1 Pseudotriccus pelzelni | reverse complement strand
TTCTGCTTCTGCCTCTGTTCCTTCTTTCTCCTCATATTTTCTTTCCTGTTCCACTTCACCCTCTCCCTCTTCTCCTTTCTCTCCTTCCTTTCCCTCTCTCCCCTCTTCTCCTTCCTCTCCCTTCTCTCCCTCCTCTCCCTCTTCTTCCTCTCCCTCTTTTCCCTCTTTTCCCTCCCATCCATCCCTCTTTTCCCTGTGTCCCTCTCCAGGCCTGGTCCAGCGCTGTGTCATCATCCAGAAGGACCAACATGGCTTCGGCTTCACCGTCAGCGGCGACCGCGTGGTGCTGGTGCAGTCGGTGCGACCAGGTGGGACGGCCCAGCCCCTGCCGGGGGTGGGGGGGTCTGGAAGGGGCAGGACATCCCTCGGGAATCCCCTCACCCCACCCTGGGGGAGGGAACACCGGGAGAAAGGGATTTTCCTTCGGTTTTGGTTTTGGGGGGTGGTGGGACCGGAGGGGCCTTGAGGTGCCTTCCGCCCCGAACCACGCCAGGATTCCCTGTGCTGGCTTGGGTGGGATATTGGGAATAAATCCTTCCCTGGGAGGGTGGTGAGACTTTCCCATGGATGCCCCATCCCTGGAAGTGTCCAAGGCCAGGCCGGATAGGGCTTGGAGTGTCCTGGCCTATGGAAGGTGTCCCTGCCCGGGGCAGGGGGTGGAAGGAAATTTTTAAGTCCCCCTTCCAACCCAAACCCTTCCACGATTCCATAGGAGCTCCCCCAGATTGCCCTGTCCTTGTACATCCCAGGGAGCTGGTGGGTGGGGTGGGGTGGGAATTCCCTGTTGTAGCCCCTGGAAAACATGGATTTGGCTCCTGAGCTCCGTGGCTTTGGAGCTGCAGTTTGAACAGACAATGAGCTGCTTCTTTTCCAGCGGATGTTCCCGGCTCCTCCCCCTTCCCCTCTCCGGGCCAGAAAGCCAGGAAAAACGAGGATATAGGAAAGGGAAAAGGCTTGGGAGCTCCAGCTCTCTCCTGCAGCTGGAGTTATCCCTGGAAGTTGGGGACAGGGCTGAGGTTCCCAAGGGCGGGACATTCCCAAGTCCTCTCCCCACTCCCTTCATTTTCCCATTAAACCCCAAAGAATCCCAACAATTCGGAGGACTTTCCGCTCACTGCATCTCTCAGCCCCTTGGCTTGGGAGCTGGACCGAGTGGAAACATTTTCCTCTTGGTTTTTTTTGGCTCTGGAAAAAAGTGGATTTTTCCTGGATCCCAACCTGGGCGGCTCCTTTGAGGAGCAGGGACAGGGAAAAGGGGAGGGTGGCCCTGCTCCTGCCTCTGGATCCGGGCGTTTCCAGACGTGTCTGGATGGTGGGACAACAGGTTGGGACCCCTCTCCCATCCCGAGGTGGGAAAGGCCGGGATGGGCAGGACAGGGATTGTCCTGAGGAGCTGAAGGGGTGTTGGGAAGCACCGGAGGGGGAGCGGCTCATCCCACGGGAATCCTGTGCCTGGCGCTCCCTGTGCCCCCCCTGGAACGTTGTCGGGAGGATCCGGGGACCGCCAGGAGCCCGTCCTGACTCCTCCCTGTGTCCCAGGCGGGGCTGCCATGAGGGCCGGGGTGCAGGAAGGCGACCGGATCGTCAAGGTGAGCGTTCCCGGCCCCGTCTCCGTCGGCGTTCCCGCTTCCCGCTCCCCCTTTCCCGGCCTCTCCCACCCCTTCTCTCCTCCGCCAGGTGAACGGAACGATGGTGACCAACAGCTCCCACCTGGAAGTGGTGAAGTTGATCAAGTGTGAGTGTTGGCCGAGGGGCTGCTCTTCCCGCCGGGAATGTTGGGGGAAGTTGGAAAAGATGGGGAAAGCCCGGCCTGATCCAGGCGGCGGATCCGCTGTGCCCGCCCCGGTTTGCCCACGGGGTGGTTGAGGTTGAGTTGGGTCGAGTTTAGGTTGGGTTGGGATGAATTTAGGTCGAGTTGAGTTTAAGGTCCGGTTTGGGTTGATTTGGGCTGAGTTCAGGTTCAGTTTGGGTTGATTTGGGTTGAGTTTAGGTCGAGTTTGGGTCGAGTTGGGTTGAGTTTAGGTCGCGTTGGGTTGAATTTAGGTTGAGTTGGGTTGAGTTTAGGTCGAGTTTAGGCTGAGTTGGGTTGAGTTTAGGTCGAGTTTAGGTCGAGTTGGGTCGAGTTTAGGTTGAATTGGTTTGAGTTGGGTTGAGTTTAGGTTGAGTTGGGTCGAGTTCAGGTTGATTTGGGTTGAGTTTAGGCCGAGTTTAGGTCGAGTTGGGTCGAGTTTAGGCCGAGCTGGGCCGGGCTGAGTTCCACGACTCCAATCACGGAGCTCTTTCTCCCTCTCCCTTCCCCCCAAATTTCTCCAGCCGGCGCCTACGTCGCTCTGACCCTCCTGGGCTCCCCCCCTCCCTCCGTGGGGGTTTCCAGCTCCCAGCAGGATGCGGGAACAACGGGATCCCCCCACGGACCCCCCGCCTGTCCCCCCCCTCCGCCGCCGCTGCCGCAGCGAATCACCGACCCCAGACCCCTCCAGGTCACCACAGACCCCCCTGCCCCGTGCGTCCCACCCCCCCCCTGCTCCCGGTGTGGGGGCCAGGAGGGAGGGCAGAGCTGAGGAATTAATTCCCTGTGGGATGGCAGGACCCCGAGGTGCAGAAACACGCCACGCAGATCCTGCGGAACATGCTGCGGCAGGAGGAGGCCGAGCTGCAGGTGTGTGTGTGTGTGTGTGTGTGTGGGAGCTCTTTTTTCCCTGTTTTTCCCCCCTCTTTTTCTCCCTGGAGCCACGGTGGATGTCCTGGTGACGTCCTGGGGCTGCTCCAGCCCGTTACGGAGCGGTGGGATGGATCGAGGACGCTTCCCACTAGCCCAGGTCGCTCCGTCCCGATCCGGCACTTCCCGGGATGGAGCACCCCCAGCTGTCTGGGCACCCTCCGAACCTTCCTGGGATTTCTGGGGTTTTGGGATGGGTGTGAAGGTGTCACCCCCCCCCCCACTCCCTCCCTCCCTCTTTCCTTCAGCGCTTCCAGGAGCTGTACAGCCGGAATCCCGGAGCGGCCGTGGAGGAGCAGATCGAGGGCGCGCGCCGCAGGGTCAGCCAGCTCCAGCTGAAAATCCTGCAGGAGACTGGGAATTCCCTGGTGGGTGGATCTGGGGGGAGTCACCCCCTCCCCACCCACCCACCCACCCATCCTTTCTGACTCCCTCTGAGCCCGAGAACCCCTTCCCGAGGGTATCAGGGTGGCCCTCCCGACATCCCCCGCCTTCCCCAAACCTCCCGCGCGGGGAGTCGCTCCCACATCCCTCATCCCTGTCCCTGCATCCCGGGCACCGCCCCGGCCATCCCACACCACTCCCACTCCAGGATTCCAGGCCGAGCAGCGACTCCAGCGTGGCCGGGCTGCGGTCGCTGGAAGGTGAGTGCCGGCGGCTCGGAGCATCCCGGCGTTCCCGGCTCCCGGGACGCCCGGATCAATCCCTCCTCTGCTCCCAGGACGCCTCTCCCTGGACTCCCAGGATGGAGACAGCGGGCTGGAATCGGGGACTGAGCGATTCCCCTCCTTGAGCGAGGTGAGAGAGGGGGTTTTCCGCCCTTCCCGGCTTTCCCCGCCCCCCGGAATTCCCTCCAGGAACGCTGAGGGACCTCCCTTTGTAATCCCAATGGGATTTGTCGCCTGAACCAATGGAATTCCTTGCTCGGAACTCCTCGGGCTCATCATGTTGACCCCCCAAAACGAGGGATTCCCCCCCCCCACCAAAATTCCCACCTTGTGCTCCTGATCCCGAAGCTCTCCCAAAGCGGCCCCTGAGGGGGGTTTTTGTCGTGTTTTCCACGTTCCTGGGAATTTCTGTTGCCGTGGATTCCGAGCTGAGAGCTGCTCTCCCGGTGTCTCCCATCCCGGGCAGGTCTCCCTGAACCGGAATTCCACCCTCTCCGACCACGGCCTGGAAAGCCCCCGGACCTCCCCCATCGTCTCCTCCCGGCTTTTCCAGCACCATCGGCGCCAGGGCTCCGACAGCCCCTTCCCAGCCTCGGCAGAGCAGGTTAGGGGGGAGCTGGGGGATGATGGGGGATCATCCGGGGGGGCTGGAGCGTCGGGAATACGCAGGATCCACCCCCACCCCCCCTCAGATCCTGACTCCTCATTCCCACCCGTTTTCCCGGGCAGGAGCGGCCGGGAAGGCCCCTGATCATCGGCCCGGAGGAGGATTGTGATCCGGGGTATTTCAACAACGAGGTAAAGCTGGACAGGGCGTTCCTGGGGGGTGGGTTTTGGTCCCCTCGCCCTCTTTATGGACCCTCCCCACCAGGCCTGGTGGGATTTAAAATCCCTCCCAGGAGACGCCCCGGGTCGGTGCCGGGGAGGTGGGATTTGGGAACTGGGCTGTGGATCCAGAGGAGTGAATTCCTTCCGTTCCCTTCCCTTCCCAGTGCGACTCCCTCTTCCAGGACCTGGGGAAGCTGAAATCCCGGCCGGCACATCTGGGGGTCTTCCTGCGCTACATCTTCTCCCAGGCTGATCCCAGCCCGCTGGTAAGGGGGAATCCCGGGAATCCCCGAGCCCCCAGCGGGGGGGAGCCTGTTCCCGAGGCACATTCCCGGCTTCTCCGGGAATGCCGCTGCTTCCCAGGCCTGCCTGCCCCAGCCAGGGCTTTCCCACAGCACGGGGAGGGTGACACTTCCATGGGGTGACACTTCCATAGGGTGACACTTCCATAGGGTGACACTTCCATGGGGTGACACTTCCATGGGTGACACTTCCAACCCTCGGGATCACTTCCCGTTCCGCGGCTTGGGGGCTGAGCCTTTTCCCTCCCTCCTCCTTCCCTTTTCCCTCTTTTTTTTTCTTTTTTGTCCCCTGCAGCTCTTCTACCTGTGCACCGAGGTTTTCCAGCAGAGCACAGCCAAGGATTCCCGGGCTTTGGGGAAGGAGATCTGGAATATCTTCCTGGACAGGAGCGCTGTAAGAGCAGGATCCAGGGCACCCCACCCTCGGGATCACCAGCTCCTCTTCCCTGCATCTGGCATCCTTAAAATGCCAAAACAGGACGAGGATTTGGGATTTGTCCCCCTTGCGCCCTGGGATGATTTTGGGGAGTGTTTTGGAAGCGGTTTTGCCGCTGGGAAAGCTTCCTCCACCCCCGGGAAGCCCGAGGAATCCCCACTCCTGGCACAGCTCCAGCTGCCTCCGGGGCCTGGAAGCAGGAGAGGAGGGTCCTGGGAGGGAGGATGGAGGTCCAGGCGCTCCTCCAAGGGAGCAGATTCCTGTTGGGAATCTTTTCCTGGGATTCTGTGGGTGTGACAGGGCAGGGATTCAGGGCTCCAGCGCCGTGATCCCAGACCCTTCCAGCTGGGAAAAAGGGGGATCCGGAGCTGAGCTGCTCCCCTGTTGTCCCTCCCTCCCTCCGCAGCCTCTCCGTGTGAAGGTGTCGGAGCAGCTCCTGGCGGAGATCGGTGAGTGAGGGGCCGTTCCTTGGGATGCCGAGCCCGGGAGGGGCGTTTTGGGGGGCTCCGGGAGCTCTTCCCGGCGATCTCGGGGTGGTTGGTGAGCCGGGATCGTCCCTGCCCGTCCCCAGAGAGCCGCCTGCGGAACGGGGACGACGCCCGGGCCGCCCTGTTCGAGGCCCAGGAGATGGTGATGCCCGAGATCCAGGAGCAGATCCAGGATTACAGGTACCCCCCTCCCCTGCCCCGGGGGTCCTCACGGGGCACCTCGGGGGTGACCCCACGGGCTTCAAAGGGCCCTGTAGGTCCCATAAACCCCACAGGCTGCAAAGGGCTCTGTAGGTCCCACAAACCCCACAGGCTGCAAAGGGCCCTACAGGTCCCATAAACCCCACAGGCTGCAAAGGGCCCTACAGATCCCACAAACCCCACAGGCTGCAAAGGGCCCTGTAGGTCCCATAAACCCCACAAGCTGCAAAGGGCCCTACAGGTCCAATAGACCCCACAGGCTCTAAAGGGCCCTACAGATCCCATAAACCCCACAGGCTGCAAAGGGCCCTACAGATCCCACAAACCCCACAGGCTGCAAAGGGCCCTACAGGTCCCGTAAACCCCACAGGCTGCAAAGGGCCCTACAGGTCCCACAAACCCCACAGGCTGCAAAGGGCCCTACAGGTCCCATAAACCCCACAGGCTGCAAAGGGCCCCACAGATCCCTTAGACCACATAGACCCAAAGGGTCCCATAGGCTTCAAAGGCCCCCCTGGCCCTATAGGCCACATGGGCCTCATGGGTTACATAGGCCCTATAAGCCCCATAAGCTCCATAGACCCCTTAGGCCCCACAGGCCCTACAGGCCCTACAAGCCCCGAGGGCCTCATAGGCCTCACTGGCCTTAATGGCCCCAGAAACCCCATAGACCCCTTAGGCCCTACAGACCCCACAGGCCCTACAGACCCCACAGGCCCCACAGGCATCACAGACCCCACAGACCCCACAGGCCCCACAGGCATCACAGACCCCACAGGCCCCACAGGCCCCACAGGCATCACAGACCCCACAGGCCCTACAGGCCCCACAGACCCCTTAGGCCCCATAGACCCCTTAGGCCCCACAGGCCTCACAGACCCCACAGATCTCACAGGCCCCACAGACCCCACAGACCCTTTAGGCCCCACAGGCCTCACAGACCCCACAGATCCCACAGATCCCACAGGCCCCACAGGCCCCACAGGCCCTACAGACCTCATAGACCCCATAGACCCCACAGACCCTACAGACCCCACAGGCCCCACAGGCCCCTTAAACCCCATAGACCCCACAGGCCCTACAGACCCATAGGGCCCCACAGGCCTCCCAAGCCCCAGTGGCCGCAGAGGCCCCGTCCCAAAGTGCCGATCCCGATCCCGGTCCTCGCAGGACGAAGCGGACGATGGGCCTGGGGAGCCTCTATGGGGAGAACGACCTCCTGGAGCTGGACGGGGACCCCCAGAAGGAGCGGCTGGTGGCCGAGAAGCAGCTGGCCCAGCTCGGGGATATCCTGTGAGCCTTTGGGATTTGGGGTGGGGGATGTTGGGGGAATGGGAGGGGAAGGAGCAGCCTCGGCTCCGTCCCTTCGTCCCACTGGAGGGGGCGTGATGGGGGCGATGCCAGCACCTCTCCCCGGGGGGGTCCTGGTGTCCCCCAAACACCCCCATTTTGTCCCTCCCTGTCTCTCCACAGGTCGAAGTATGAAGAGGACAGGAGGTGAGTGACCCCCAGGGCGCGGCGGGAGGGTTGGGAATCCCGGAGGGAATATCCAGTCCTGGCCTCCGGCGTCTTCTCCCTGTGCCACGTGTGTGTGCCCGCCCCGGGGCTCTCGGGGCGGCCCCGGGAAGGGTGAATTCCCTTTGGGATCCTGAGGAAAGGATGAACTTCCCCCCGGGATCTGCCAGGCCACGCGTGCCCCTCTCCCCTCACTCCATCCCACCCTCTCCCAACTCCTCCTCTCCTTCCCCTCTTCCCTCTCAGCCTCATCCCCTGCTGGGATTGCTCCCCGTGGATCCCCCCCAGGGTTATCCCAACCTCCCTCCAGCCGTGTCCAGGGGTGGGATCCCTCTCCATGTCCGTGCTCTGCTCTTTTCCAGCTCCCCCATGGCCTTTGCCCTCAGCACCTACATGAACCACACCGGGATCCGCGTCCGGGACCCGCGTCCTGCCGGCGCCTCCGAGAAGGCCCCGGCGCTCCCCGACAGGGACAAGTGGCTGCCCTTCTTCCCCAAGGCCAAGAAGGTGGGGTGAATCCCAGAATCCCGGAATCCCTGAGGTTGGGAAAGCCCTCCCAGCCCACCGAGCCCATCCCGTGCCCCGTCCCCCACCTTGGCCCGGCCTTCCCCGGGAGTGGGGACTCCCAACCTCCCTGGGCAGCCCCTGCCGAGGCCTGACCGCCCTTTCCATGGGGAAATTCCTGCTGATTCCCAACCGGAGCCTCCCCTGGCACAGCCTGAGCAGCAGATCCCGGCCCCATCCCTTCTCCCGCGGCTCGTTCCAGCGCAGGGAATGTCGGGATCCCCGTCCCGGGGAGCTCCCGTGGGGATGTTCCCTCCCCGCCCCGTTTCACCCTCCTGGGTGTCCCAAACAGAGCAGCAGCTCCAAGAAGGACAAGGACGCCCTGGAAGACAAGAAGCGCAACCCCATCCTCAAGTACATCGGGAAGCCCAAAATCTCCTCCCAGAGCAGTGAGTGTCGGGAATTCCGAGGTGCTGAACCCGCTGCCGCTTCCTGGGAATGCCGTGGGAACCCCTGGAATTCCTGCTCGCCCCGTGCCGGGCGTTTCTCAACCCCCCACCCCAACCATGGAAACCATCCCGTCGCCCATCCGTGTTTCCACGTGGCTTTTTTTGGGAGGAGGGGGGGGCGGGAAGGGAGAGGAGCTGGGCTCTCATGGAATCAGGGAATGCCCCGAGGGGGAAGGGGACACCACACGAGGATCCGGGTCCGGTCCTGGACAGCCCCAGCAATCCCACCCTCTCCCTGTGGGAGTGTTGCCCGGCTCTCCCCTCCAGCCTGGAATTCCCACCTCTCCCACCTCTCCCGCTCCCTCATTTGTTCCCTCCTTGGGAACTCAGGGGGGGTTTTGATTTTTCCACCCCGGGGGGTTTGATTTGACACCTCATTTTTATTATTATTTTTTTGTTTTTGTTCTTCCTTCCAGCATTTCATGTCCCTTTGTCCCCTGTCGAAGGTAAAACGCCTCTTCTTTTTTTGTTTTGTTTTGTTTTGTTTTGTTTTGCCATTCACCTCATGAGCTTCAGTTGGATTTTGTGCCCCACCCCCTGAGCTCCCAAAAAACCTTCCCCGGGATGTCGGGATGGGCTCTGGGAGGAGGGAATGGCTTCTCCTACTCAGCATCCCGGGAATTCCAGCATCCCCAGAAAGGGAGCTGGCTGTGCCCTGGCTGCTGTGTCCCCAGCCTGGGCTCACTCTTGTTTGTGTGTGTTTGTTTGGGGGGGATTTTTCCTCCTGCTTTTATCCCAGCAGTCAAACCCGGGAATGTGAGGAATATCATCCAGCACTTTGAGAACAACCAGCACTACGAGAGCCAGGAGCCCGGCACCCAGCGCCTCTCCACGGGCAGCTTCCCAGAGGATCTGCTGGAATCAGACAGGTAGGGGGAGGATGCCAACCCTCTGGAGCTCCGGAATCACGGAATGGTTTGGGCAGGAAGGAATCTTGGGGAGCAGGGATAGCTCCCCCCTAGACCAGGGGGCAGAGAGGCAGAACCCACCCCCCCCGCCCTCGCAGGGCCCATCCCAGCGGGCTCAGCCCTATCCCGGGGTTTATTCCCCGCTCCAGCTCCCGTGCCGAGGTCAAGCTGGGCCGCTCCGAGAGCCTGAAGGGCCGGGAAGAGATGAAGAAGTCCCGGAAGGCCGAGAACGTTCCCAGATCCCGGAGCGACGTGGACATGGATGCGGCGGCCGAGGCCACGCGGCTGCACCAGTCGGCCTCCTCCTCGGCATCCAGCCTGTCCACCAGGTGGGCAAAAATCCCTCTCCTTCCTCCCGGGCTCCCCTGGGAGGGTTTGGATCCAGGGGATGGGCTGGGAACGCCGAAAGGGTCGTGGAAGGTTTTGGAAACCCCCTCGAGGGGGGGAAATCTTGGGAGTTAAAACCCGGCAGAGCTGAGGGGGTTTCATCCCTGCCGCTCCTGCGGAGCCTCCTGGGTGTTTTCTGTGGGGGAAAAAAACAGGGAAAGCTGGGCTTTCATTCCCATTCCTGCCTCAAGACTGGCCCTCCCCATCCCGGAGGGAACGCTGCCGGTGGGAGGGCGGGATTTTGGGACGCGAGGGTGGCGCTCCCATCCCGAGGGACGAGGGTGGGGTTTCGGGGCACAGAGGTGACTCTCCCATCCCTCCCCAAGGTCTCTGGAAAATCCCACCCCACCCTTCACTCCGAAGATGGGCCGTAGGTGAGTGGCACCCCCCTCCCAACCCCTTTCTTTCCCCTCGTCTCTCCCAAACCATCCAAGATTGTTCCAGGTTTTCCCTCGGAGCAGGAAGCGTCTCTGTAGGAACCCCCCCCGGGGCTGTGCCTTTATTTTGGGGGGCTCTATCCCCTGCTTCCTTAGCTCTTCCTGGCCTTCCAGCCAGGCTGGGGAGACACCACAAGGGGATGGATTCCCCGTGGAGAGAGGAGGGAGGGAATTCCCACGAGTTTTCCATCCCCCTGGGTGGGATGAGGGGGCTCCTTTTCCCTTGTGTTAAGCAGGAGCTTAAAGGACATTTATAAAGGGGGGTTTGGGGGGGGGGGGGAGATCAGGGTGTTTTAGGTCCTGAATCAGAGCCTCGTGCTCCTTGAGGGCTCCAAATTCCCGAACCCAGGGCTGTGCTGGGACGGCAGACGCGGAGAATTCCGCCCCCACCCCCACCCCCCACCAACCCTCCCACCTTTTCCCAGGAGCATCGAGTCTCCCAGCCTGGGCTTTGGGGCGGATTCCTTCCTGCCCCACCTGCTGGAGGACGAGCAGGGCCAGCTCTGGGACCTGGAGGCGGAGCTGGACCCCCAGAACTGGCAGCACACTGTGAGCCGGGAGCTGGTGGCCAACCTGCCCCCCCGGGAGGTGGAGAGACAGGAGGTGATCAACGGTACGGACCCCGGGGAGGGGGAAATTGGGACCCTTCCACCCCCCAGCACCCTGGGGGGCTCCCCGGGGCAGTGGGGACCCCCACCCTCTCCCTGCCTCCCTTCCCTGTTCCCCCAGAGCTCTTTGCCACCGAGGGGTCCCACCTGCGCATCCTGAGGGTCCTGGACCTGCTGTTCTACCAGAGGATGAGGAAGGAGAACCTGCTGTCCCGGGAGGAGCTGGGGCTGCTCTTCCCCAACCTGCCCGACCTCATCGACATCCACAGTGAGAGATTCCCACCTTCCCCCTCCCTGCCCGGAATTACTTCCCCCCACTCCGTTTGGAATTAGCCCTGGGAGCACGGGGTGGGCTGAGGTTGTGGGGTCACCCCTCCTGGAGCAGCTCGCTCCCCCTCCCCTTCCCCTCTCCTGGGACCCTCTTTCTGGGGTCCCCTCCAGGTTAGGGTTAGGGTTAGGGTGTCCCCTGCGTCCCTGGTGACCCCTCTCGGGCGTCCTGCCTGTCTCCCCCTCCCCAGATTCCCTGCTGGAATCCATGAGGAAGCTCCGGGAAGAAGGGCCGATCATCAAGGAGATTGGGGATCTCATGTTGTCCCGGGTGAGGAAGGAAAAGGGGGACAAGGGCGCCTGGTTGTCCCCTCTTTGGAGGGTCTGGAGGAGCTTGGGGAGCCTCGGGGGTTGTGTTTTGGGGCGTCCCTGACCCCCATCCTCCCCACTGCCCCCCCCCAGTTCGACGGCCCCGCCAAGGAGGAGATCCAGCAGGTCGCCGCCACCTTCTGCTCCTACCAGTCCATCGCCCTGGAGCTCATCAAGACCAAGCAGCGCAAGGAGACCCGTTTCCAGGCCTTCATGCAGGTCTGTGTGTCCCCTCCTCTCCCCCCTGCCCCCGGGGAATTCCCCCCCTCCCCAGATCCCTCGTTTTGGGGTGTCCCAGCTCTCTTCCCGCGCGTCCCAGGAGGCTGAGAGCAACCCGCAGTGCCGGCGGCTGCAGCTCAAGGACCTGATCATCTCGGAGATGCAGCGGCTCACCAAGTACCCTCTGCTGCTGGAGAACGTCATCAAGTTCACCGAGGGTGGGGATGGGGCTGCTTCCCAGGCCCTGATCCCGGGGTTTATCCCGGTGGGGGGCTCATCCCGGGGTTCCCGGCGGGGAGGAGGATGGTTGGAAGTCAGGGGTGTCCTGGAGGTGGGAATATTGGGAGGCAGCGGGGAGCATTTCCCTCTTTATCCTGGAGGAAAAGGAGGCTCAGGGCACCTTCTCGGTCTTCGTGGGGGTCGGGATCTGCTCCCAGGGGACGGCAGGACGAGGGAAAACTGTGCCAGGGGAGGCTCAAATTTGGTATCAGCAGGAATTTCCCCATGGAAAAGGCGGTCAGGCTTTGGCAGGGGCTGCCCAGGGAGGTGGTGGGATCAGCCCAGGAGGTGCCCAGGGAAGGCCTGGCCGTGGCACTGAGTGCTCTGGGCTGGGGGCCAAGCTGGGGACGGGGCACGGGGTGGGATTGGTGATCCTGGAGGGCCTTTCCAACCTCAGCAATTCCGGGATCCCGAGATCCTTTCAACAGCGCTTCGGTGACACCCCGGGATGTCACTGGGATGTGGGCAGGGGGAAACCCCCTTTCCTCCCTCCCCACTGCCCCAGTGTGACCCTTTTCCCCCCCTCCCCATCCCAGCAGGCTCCCTGGAGCTGGAGAAGCTGTGCCGGGCTCGGGATCAGTGCCGGGACATCCTGAGGAACGTGAACGAGGCGGTGAAACGGGCGGAGAACCGGCACCGCCTGGAGGGCTACCAGAAACGCCTGGACACCACCCCCCTGGAGAGGACCAGCAACCCCCTGGCTGCCCAGTTCAAGGTGCCCTGGGGGGGGCAGGGGGCGGTTTTTTGGGGGCTGTGTGTTCCCGGGGCCGCCTTTTCCAGCGGTCCCGCTCGTTCCCGCAGAACCTGGACCTCACCTCCCGCCGCATGATCCACGAGGGGCCCCTCACGTGGCGCGTGGGCAAGGACAAGACCGTGGGTATGGAAGCTTTCCCCACTGCCCCACCCCGGCCTGCTGGGAGCTCTGGGAGCACTGGGAGCACTGGGAGATCCCCCTTGGCGTGCCCAGTGACGCTGGGGGTGTTTCCCCCCATTTTTGGCTGCCGGGAGGGGGGTCCCGCTCGGCTCCGCGCTGGGTGATTCCCCCCTCCCCACCCTCCGCCTCCTGTCGCTCCTCCTGCCCCCAGACCTGCACGTGCTGCTCCTGGAGGACCTCCTGGTGCTGCTGCAGAAGCAGGATGAGAAGCTGGTGCTCAAGTGCCACAGCAAGACGGCGCTGGGCTCCTCGGACAACAAGCAGACCTTCAGCCCCGTCCTCAAGCTCAACTCGGTGCTCATCCGCTCCGTGGCCACGGGTAGGGACAGGGAATCCCGGGATGGAGGGGTGGAGGGTGGTGGGAGGGATCTTAAAGGTCCCCCAGGCCAAGGGCAGGGACACCCTCGGCTCGAGCTCCATCCAGAATGCCCTCGGGCACCTGCAGGGATGGGGCAGCCCCAGCTCCTCTGGGCGGCCTGTGCCTTCCTCACAGGGGAGGATTTATCCCCAGGATCCAGCCTAAACCATCCTGGAAGGGTTTGGGTTGGGAGGCACCTTTTGGGATCAGTCCCCTCGGGCAGGGACGCCTTCCAGACACCTCGGGATGCTCCAAGCCCCGACCCGACGCTTCCAGGGCTGTGGAATAACCTGTGCCAGGGAGGTGCTCCAGGGGTGGCCCCCGTGCCCTCACCTCCCTCCTCCCTCCCTTTCCCAGATAAAAGAGCCCTTTTCATCATCTGCACCTCGGAGCTGGGACCCCAAATCTACGAGCTGGTGGCTCTGACGTCCTCGGAGAAAAACGCGTGAGGCTCCACGGGGAATGGGGAAGGGGCTTCCCTGGGAGGGGGTGCAGACCCCCCCCCCACCCTGAGGAGCTGACGGGGGGTCTCTGGGCCCGGCAGGTGGATGGAGCTGCTGGAGGAGGCCGTGCAGAGCTCCACCAGGAACGCCACCTTCCCCCCGAAGCGCCGCACAGCGGAGCCCCCCGGCGCGGCCCCGGCCGGGTGAGGGGCTGTTCCTGCGGGAATGGGGGGGTCGGGGTGGGGACAGGAGCCCTCCCTTGGTCGCTGGGGACGTTGGGGGGTGGCTCTCGGGGCTCCGGGGACACCTGGTTTGCGCCGTCCCGGGCTCCTGCTTCCTGGTGGAGCGGCTCCTTGCTGGGATCGGGGGAGCTGAGCCCGCAGGATCCCGAGGAGGGGTCGGGATGGGGGCAGGAGTCCTCCCTGGGGGGGTCTTGGGGGTGGCTGTTTGGGGTTCTGGCTCCTGGTCTGTGGGAGTGAGGCCGCTGATTCCAGCCAGGAGCAGGTCGGGGAGAGCAGGAGAGCTGCCCCTGGCTGGGATCAGGGGGCTCGTTCCTTGTCCCTTTCCCTGGATTCGGGGGTCTCCCTCCCTGCCCCTCTCTGGGATCAGGGGGCTCGTTCCTTGTCCCTTTCCCTGGATTCGGGGGTCTCCCTCCCTGCCCCTCTCTGGGATCAGGGGGCTCGTTCCTTGTCCCTTTCCCTGGATTCGGGGGTCTCCCTCCCTGCCCCTCTCTGGGATCAGG
>JAWMRA010000310.1:0-14134 GCA_035584735.1 Pseudotriccus pelzelni | reverse complement strand
GCGGGGGGGCCCGCCCCCGGGGGGGGGGGTGGTGGGGGGGGGGGGGGGGGCCGGCGCCCCCGCATCCGGGGTTGCGGGTGGGCCGCCGCCCGCCCCCCCCCCGCCGGTTCTCCCGGAGCCCCGTAAGCCGCTTTGCCCTGACGGTCGGTAAAGCCCCGGCACGGCCTATTTACGGCAGCAGCGAGCCTAATCCCCGAGCCCCCCCGCGGGGGGGGGGGGCTCCCAGGGGACCCCTCCCCTGTGCCCGTCCCCGCGGGGTCCCCCTCGGCCCCGCTCCCCCCCGGTCCTGTTACACCTCAGCCCACCGCTGCCCGTATGGAACCCGTGCGCTGCGTAATGCGGCAGCGCGGGGCGGCGGGGCACACCCGCGCTCGGGGGCGGCGCCGGGGTCTCCGCGCCCCCTCCCACCGCCCGCCCTTCCCCCTCCTGGAGCCCCGGGACCCCCCCACGCCCCCCGCGCCCCCCGCTCACCGGCCCGGCCGAGCTGCGCGGGGTCCGCTCGCTGCGCGCCGAGGGGCGGGGCCAGCGCGGGGCGGGGCCGGGGCGGGGCCTCGGGGGGGCGGGTCCTGAGGAGGGGCGGGGCAACCGCTGCGCTGGATCTGCCGCTCCCCGCGGAGGGTGGGCGGGGCTTGATGGAGGGCGTGGTCGAGGGGGCGTGACTGGCGGGAGGGGCGGGGCCTCGCGGCAGAGCGCCCCCCAGTGGCGGCGGAGCGGCGTCACCCGCCTCGCCGCGCCGTGTCGCGCGTGGGGCCAGCCCGGGGCTCCTCTGGAGGCTCCCGAGGCCGGGCACGTGTCCCACGGTCACGCCCGGGGCCGGTCCGCGGTCTCCTGGACGCCCCTGGGGCCGGTCACGCGTCCCCCCGGTCATGCGGGGTGTCAGTCACGTGCCTCCCGGTCACGCGCGGGGGCCGGTCCGGCGTCCTCTGGTGACCCGTGGGGCTGGTCACGTGTTCCTGTATCACTCTTGGTCACGATTCCGTGTGCTCAAGTCAGCCGTGGGGCTGTTCACCCGTCCCTGGACGATTCCGTGTCCTCGTGTCACGCGTGGGGCCGGTTCTGTGCCCCATGGTCACGTCTGGGGCCGGTTCCCTGTCCCGTGGTGGCGTGCAGGTGATGGTCATGTGTCCTCTGTCATGCGTGGAGCCGGCTCTGGTCATATCTGGAGCTGGTCCTGTGTCCCCATATCACACGTGGGAAAGTACCGTGTCCCCATGTCATCTGTGGGGCCGATCCCGTGTCCCCGTGTCCCGCGTGAGACTGTTCTCGTGTTCCCAGGTCACGTACGGGGGTGGTCTCGTGTCTCCCCGTCGCGCGGGGGATGGTCTTGTGTCCCCCGGTCCCGCGTGGGGCCGGTAACGTGTCACCATGTCACACTTGGGGCCGGTCCCGCGTCCCCCCGTCACGCGTGGCTCTGGTTCCGTGTCCCTCCCCATGCCACGCATCGGGCAAGTCCAGCGTCGCACGATCACGCGTGGGGGCGGTCCAGCGCCCGCTGGTCAGGCGCGGGGGCCGGCCACGCGTCCCCGTGCACCCGCGTGGGTCCGGCCCCGTGTCCCCACCCCGTTCCCGCCCCCCGCCCTTCCCCTTCCCCTTCCCGCTCCGTTTCAGTTTCGTTTCGCTGTCGGGGCGGAGCCGCGCGGCGTCCGGTGCGTGGCGGGGTCCTGCCCCGGGGGGCGTGGGGAGGGTTCCTGCCCCCGGAGAGGTGGGTGGGGGTCCTGCCCGGGGCCCTGAGGGGTTTCCGGGGCTGCGGGGCCGCCCCGGGGCTATAGGGGGGTCCCGCCCGGGGCTATCGGAGGGTCCCGCCCCCGGGGGCTGCAGGACTGGGGGTGTCCTTGCTACGGAGTTGGGGGGGGGTGGGGGATGCGGATGTGGGATTTGGGGAGGGGCTGAGGTCACGCGTGGGTGCAGGAGGTCTCCCCGATGTGCGGGGGCCCCGAGATAGGTGGGCTGAATTAGGGGTGCTCCCCCCCGGGGGTGCTGGCGTTGGGGCGCTCCCCCCAATGTGTGGGTGCCCCAGGATGGCGGGGGGGGTGCTGGAGGTGCAGGGGGTTCCCCCGGACACCCCAGAGGAGCTCCTGGTCCTGTACTTCGAGAGCCAGCGGCGCTCGGGAGGTGGCCCCGTGCAGAGCTGCCAGCGCCTCGGCCCCCTCTTCTTCCTCACCTTCGAGGACCCCCAGGGTAAGTGCGGGAAGGGGTCCCAGTTCTAACTGGGAGCGCTGGGATGGGGTGTGGGGAGTCAGTCCCAATTGGGAGCACTGGGATGGGGTATGAGGGATCACAATCGCAGTTGAGAGCACTGGGATGGGGTGGAGGGGGGGTCACAGTTACAAGTGGGAGGACTGGGGTGGGATGGGGGAGGGTCCCAGTCCTAACTGGGAGCACTGGGATTGGGGTGGGGGGTTCCAGACCCAATTGGAAGCACTGGGATGGGTGGGGGATTCGCAGTCCTATCCAAGAGCTCTAGGATGGCGCCTGTGAGTGGTCCCAGTCCCAGCTGGGTGCACTGGAATTGGGGTGTTTGGCAGTCCCAGTCCCAGCTGGCAGCCCTGAGATGGGGTGTGGGGGACTCCAGCCCTACTGGGAGCACTGGGATTGTTTTTGGGGGTCCCAGCCCCACTGCGGGCACTGGGATGGGATTTGGGGGGGTGTCAGTCCCACTGGGAGCACTGGTGAGCAGTGCTGTGTCCCCAGGGGTCTGGGAGGCGGGAGGTGCTGGGTGGGCTCTGGCGATGCCCCCCCCATCCCAGTGACCCCCCACATTCCCTCCCAGATGCACAGAATGTGCTGGCCCGTGGCAGCCACCAGCTGGGCGGGGGCAAGCTGGGGGTGCGCCTGGCCCCCCCCTGGGACCCCACCCGCCTTCTGCTGCGTAGCCTCGACCCCAGGACCCCCCCCGAGCACCTGGACCTCCTCCTGGAGACTGTGCTGGGAGTCTCCGCTGCCACTGTCACGCTGTGCCAGGGCCCCGCAGCCAGCTGGGGCCTCCTGCATCTGCGGGACCCCCTCACCCCCCCAGGTGGGACCAGGGGTCATGGAGGGGCACCTGGGCTTGGAGGGGTAATGGGGTGGGTATGCCGGGGGTGGGGGCACGGAGGGCCAAGGTGATGGGCTGGGGTTGCTGGAGGGTGGGGGGCAATGGGGTGGGGGTGCCAGGAGGTTGGGGATGCAATGGGGTGGCCGCACTGGTGGGCAGGGGGGGGGGGCAATGGATCTGGGATCTGAGAACACCAGGGCGGTATTTTGGGTGTGGGGTCTGCAGGGCACCCAGCGCCCGGGCGCTGCTGTGGGGGCGGTGGCACTGCCGCGGGGTCCCTGTTGTCCCGTGGTGCCAGCGCCGCCCGTGCCGCAGAGCTGGCGTCGGCGGAGCAGCGGGCGCAGCGCCGGGGGCTGGCGCTGCTGCGGGTGCCGCAGACCCCCGCGGTGCTGGTGCGGACGGCGGGGCCGGCGCTGAGCCGGGACCTGCTCGAGCTCTACTTCGAGAACCGGCGCAGCGGCGGTGGCTCCGTGCGGGAGGTTCAGCTGCTGCCGGGTGGGCACGGGGCCATCGTCACCTTCCAGGAGCCGGCAGGTGAGCCCGCAAGGAGCCCTTGCCGGTGCCAGTGGGAGCTGGGGGGCCTGGCTGGGTCACTGGCTGCCCGTCTGTCCGTCCCCCTGCAGCCGCAGAGCGGGTGCTGCAGAGACCACACCGGCTGCAAGATGCAGTGCTGGAGCTCACCCCCCACTATCCCTTCCTGGATCTGCTGGAGGGGCACACAGACCTTCCCCTGAACGTGGACCCCCATCCCCTGGACGCAGCTTCCCCTCTGGACACAGCCCCTCTGCTGGACGCAGATTCCCTGCCGGATACAGTCACAGCACCAGCCACAGACCCTGCACCGGACACAACGCCTACAGAGCCCGCAACACCGGCAGAGCCACGGGCGTCACACCCGGTGCCAGTGCAGCCATTGGCCGCCTTCCCCAGCGGGGACAGGGACACGGAGGGGCTCGAGGCCGTGACCAACCCGGGCCAGTGCCTGGAGCCGGTGTCAGTGGTGGCCCCAGAGTTGGCGGCGGCGCCGGGGCCAGCGCCCTCACTGCTGGCGCAGGAGGAGGTGCTGGTGCCAGCAGAGCCGGGAGCGCTGCAGTACTTGCAGCGGCACTACCAGGACCTGCTGGGCAGCATCCCTGAAGTGTCCCTGCTGCCTCTGGAGGGAGGGGACATCTCTGGGTTCCGGGTGAGCTGCGAGCAGGGATCTGGACAGGGGTGTGGGCAAGTGTGGGCAGGGCTCCATGCGGTGCTCCCACCTCCCTGTGCTCATGGCACATTCTGGCAGTGCCTACTGGCCCCGTGGTGGTAACTGCAGTGCGTGCACTGCTGGCCAGTGAGTGGGGAGCTAGCCAGGTGCCAGTGCCCAGATGCTGACCCCCCCAATCCTTCTGATCACCTCCTGACAGGTGAGGGGGGAGCTGGGCCGGTGCCAGGCAGCGGCGGATTTCCTTCAGAGCCTGCTGGGCTCTGTGGCCTCGCACCCCGTGATGCTGCACTTGCCCGGTGTTGCCCGCTTCCTACGGGACCTGGATGGGCAGAGCCTCCTCCAGCAGCTGGAGAGCCGCTTCCAGTGTGTCATCCACCTGGATGGTGTTCCCTGGAGCCCCCCAGACCCGCAGGTGCAGCCTCATGGGGAAGGGGCTGGCAGTCCGGTGCCGTTGTGCCGGTACCTGCTATGCCAGAGCAGTGCCAGTGATGCTCTCCCTCGGTCTCTACAACAGGAGCTGGAGGAGCTGCTGCCCCTGAGCCACCACTGGGATCCCCAGCCCTCAGTGCAACACCACTGGCACCGAGACCTGCCTGAGGGCGATGATGATGATGATGATGATGGTGACAGCGATGGCTTTCACTCCAGCATAGGTGAGGGGCGGGGGGACCACTCCGGTGCCCGGTCTCCCGGTGCCACGGTAGGGCGAGGGGGCCGTGGATGCTGGCTCTCCCCCAGGCTGTGGTGGGGTCTCACGGTTGACGCCCTGCTGCTCCCACAGAGGAGATCAGGGAGCTGCTGGCAGTGTTGCACCCTGGCGAGGCTGACGACCGTGGGGACCACAGGGTGTGGCCCCGTGCCGTCCTCAGCGGCGAGTGGGACCCTGACGCCAAGTTCCCCGACACGGCTGATGGAAAGGGCACCGGGGAGCCGCTGTTGGGCACCGGGGTGGAGGAGGAGGCAGAGATGGCTCTGGCCATCCAGTATTCCATGGAAAACATGCGGCGTGAGGAGGAGGAGCTGGCACGCGCGACTGCTCTTTCCCTGCGCTCCTACTGCCGGGAGCAGGAGCAAGTGGAGGAGGATGCTGGGCTGCTGGCTGCGCTGGAGGCCTCGCTGGAGGAGGCTCTGGTGGCAGCAGACACAGCGCAGGTGACGGTGTTCTGCTCCTTTGAGCGGGATGTGTCGGAGGTGCCGCAGGAGCTGGAGCGGGCGCTGGCGGGGCACCTGCGGGCGCAGCAGGTGGAGAGCGAGCGGCTGCGGACGCTGCCGGCCGCCGGCCACCACGCGCTGGCTCTGCTGCAGCGCCGGCACGCCGTGCACCTCAGCGTGCGCGGCGGCACCGCCACGCTGCACGGCTTCGCCAAGTACACAGCCCCCGCTGCCCACGACCTCGCCACGCTGCTGCGGTGCCAGCCACTGCGGGACCACGGTGCCACCGCTGTCTCCGCTGCCGCCGCTGCTGCCGCACACTGGGTGCGCTGGGACCCCTCCGGCACCGTCGTCCCCTATGCCCCCGAGGTGGCAGCACTGCTGGAGCAGGCCTGGCTGCGCCGGGAGTGCCGGCTGGACCTGGTGCTGGATGGGCGGCCCTTCACCGTGGACTTGGAGCGCATGGAGGAGTACGACATCGGCAGCGCTCGTGCTGTGCCTGTCTGCCGCAGCCAGCCCCCAGCTGAGAGTGCCCGCTGCCTGCTCGGTACGTGCTGGTGCTGCGGGCCTGGCCCTGTCTTGTGCTGCACCCGTGTTCACCGTGGCTGCGTCCAGCAGGGCTGGAGGTGCCAGGGCTGGAGGAGGAGGTGCGGCTGATGCCACTGGCTGAGGACTCGGAGGAGTTCGCCGACACCGTGCACCATTTCTACGGGACGCTGGAGGAGCTGCGCAGTCGGATCAGCATCGTGCAGGTGGGTCTGGGGACGTCGAACCCCTCGGGGTGCCCCTATGGCAGAGCAATGACGCTGCGGTGCCTGGCAGGTGCAGAAGCTGATCCACCCGCTGCTGTATAAGCAGTACCAGCTGAAGAAGGGCAGCGTGGAGCGGGCATGTGCTGCTGGCACCACCGCAGAGCGCGTTCTCTTCCACGGCACCACCAAGGCCTCCAGCCATGAGATCTGCCTGCACGTCTTCAACCGCAGCTTCTGTGGCAAGAATGGTGAGCGCCGGGCAGATGTGGGATTGACGATGTGGGCACAGTGCCCTTGGTGTGGGAACGGAGTGCCAAAGGGGACCGTCAGCATAGGAACAGGGTGCTGTGATGGTGTCAGCCTGGGAATGGGGCACCAAGGTGGAAACAGTGACATCAGCATGAGAGCAGGGCACCAAGCGGGGCACGGTGCCATTGGCATGAGAACAGGGTGACAGTGTGGGCACTGTGCTGACAGCATGGGAATAGGGCACAAGTGCCATTGGCATGGGAATGGAGTGCTGATCCAAGCATGGTGACATCGGTGTGGGAATGGGACACAGCATGGAAACAGGGTGACAATGGGGGCACGATGCCATTGGCATGGAAACAGTGCTGAGGCGGGCATGGTGCCATTGGCGCAGGAATGGGGTGATCATCGGGGCACGGTGCCATCAGCATGGGAATTGGAATGCAGGGCCAAAGTGGGCACGGTGCCGCCGGTGCTGAAAGGGGGTGCTGCTCTGTGCCCGGCACTGCCAGCACATGCCCGCGGTGCCCCAGCTGACCCCTGTCCCCACAGCCATGCTCTACGGCCGCGGCGTGTACTTCGCAGCGCGTGCGGCCATCTCGGCGCGGGATCAGTACTCGCCGCCCAGCGCCGACGGCACCAAGTTCGTCTTCGTGGCCAAGGTGCTGACCGGGGCGTTTGCGGCCGGGCGGCGGGGGCTGCGGGCACCTCCACTGCGGGAGGGGGCCGAGGGCCCCCAGCGCTACCACAGTGTCGTGGACAACCCCCAGCAGCCTGACATCTTCGTCATCTTCAACGACACCCAGGCCTACCCCCAATATCTGATCACCTGCCGCCACAGGGACCCCCTCTGACCTCCCTGAGCCACCTGGCACCGGCTCTTCCAAGGGGGCACCTCTTGAGGCCCCCCAACACCAGCTTTGCCACAGGGGTCCCCTTTGACCTCCTGGTGCTGTACTTGCCCCTGGTACTGGCTCTGCCAAGGGGGCACCTCCTGAGCTGTCCAGCTCCAGCTCTGCCATGTGGACCCTCTAGAGCCCCCTGGCACCAGTGTGACCACGGGGGTTACAGTGTCCACCCCCACACCGGGTGCTCAAGGAGTGCCTGCCATGGGGGCTCAGGGTGCAAGGGGGTTCCTGCCCTGCTCAGGAGACTTGGAGTGGGGGCTCCCCACCTCGTGCCAGGGCAGGAGCCCAACAGGAGGACTTGGGATCACCAGTGTGACACCAAAAATTTGGAATAAAACTGCAAATAAAACTGGGAATATACTGGAGCCCTTTATGTAGCTGGGATTGAGGGGCGACTGTGTGTGTGGGTCCCAGTCCTGGCTGGGAGTACTGGATTAGGGGAGGTTATCAGTCCCAACCAGGATCTCTGGGATTGGGTTGAGTGGGGTCCCAGTCTAAGCTGGGAGCATTAGGAGGTGGGGCCAGGCTTGGGCTGTGTGGGAATGCTGTGTCCCCCTGTGGGGTGGCTGGGCCAGGTGGTGACTCCGGGCCACCCCAGGGCTGGACCGGGTGCCTCCTGCACCCCTGCCTGCTTCCTGCTCCCTGCATCCTGCCTTTTCCCTGCCTACCTCCTGCTCCCTGCCTCCTTCTCTGTCCCCCAGGCCACCCCCGAGCTGTGCTGGGGGATACCCAGCTGCCCACCCTGCGAGTGTGGGCAGAGCCCCCTCCGTGGGCAGTGCTGGTGCCCATGGAGTGGAGCCCTCGGGCAGGCAGCGGGGGGGTAGGGGGGGACACAGCTCCCCCAGGCATCCCCACGTGCCTGTTTTGCCCTGGGTCACAGGTGGGCAGTTGCGGGATGGGGGGTCTTGGTGGCACCTGCACCGCTCCGGGGAGCCCAAACACAGCGGGCACGAGTGTGACACCAGCGGCTCCGGCCCCGCAGGCACGGGCGGCTCCGGGGCAGGGCCGGCCGTGGCACCGCGCCGGCGTGTGCCAGCCCCGCTGACGTGTGCCAGCTCTGGGATCCCCGGGGGCATCGTGCCAGCCGTGCCACCCCCGCGCACGTGGCGCCGAGCCCCGCTCCCGGGGGAGCCGCCGGCGGACAGAGGTGAGAGGGACGAGGAGTGCAGAAAGGGGTCCTGGCCACGCACCCACCCCCCGGTAGGGCCCAGTGCCCCCCGCCCCGCGGGTGACTCAGGCTGGGAGCGCCCGGCGCTGCTGGTGCCAAGCGTGCCGGACCTTTGTCCCTTGGCGCCGAGGGGCCCGCGGGGCCCAGCGGGACTGAAAGGGGCCCTTTGTCCGGCCCTGGCCGGGGGATTCGCTCCCTGCGCCCGTGTGTCCACCGGCACATGACCGCGGCAAGAGCGGCTGCGCCGGCACCGGATCCGGACGGACGGAGCGAGCGACAGCCCCGGTACGGCCTCAGCCAGAACGGGTTGGGGGGGCTGACCTGGGGTCCTGTCGAGCTGGCAGGGGGCCCCAACCTCGGCACACATTTCAGTGCCCTGGTCTGAGGTCCCTGGGGGTCTTCACGCCACCCCATTCCGCGGTCCTCGGTGGGTGCGGCTGCGCCGGGGTAGTTTGGCGTGCGCTGCCCCCGATGGGGTGGCTCACGGTGAGGCTGGGGCAGCTTGTCCCGTTCGATGCCGCGCCGGCGGCTGGATGTGGAGGGAGGCAGCAGGAGGCGCTGGGAGGCAGCAGGAGGCATCGAAGCCCCTGAGCCCCCCCAGTACATATCTGTGTGTGCGTGTGCATGTGCGTGCACATGCACGTGTGCCCCTATGCGTGTGCACACAGCTGTGTTTGTGCTGATGTGTGCCTAAAGGGTGGGGCTGGGCTGGGCACATACTTGTTCACCTGTGTTCACACCCAGGAGTGCACATGCAGCAGGGGAGGTTGCACACACGTGTGGGTAGACATGTGTGCACACTCACATATGTGCATCCATGCACGCGTATGACTTGTGTGTACCGTGGGTGGGACAGATGGGTGTGTGCACATTCGGGGTGTGTGTGTGTGTGTGTGTGTGTGTGAGTGCCTGTGCACACATGAAGGTTGGTGCATGAGTGTATGCACAGGTGTGTACCTGCAGGAGAGTGCACACCTGTCTGCATGGGCACCCACAGCCATCTGTGCCATCGGGCACCTGGAAGCTGATGACTCTGTCCTGTGGCACTGGCACTGCAGGGCTCCTGGGCACCACAGGGCTCCTGGGCACCACAGGGCTGGGGCCAGCAGGCAGCACCAGTTCCGATTCTCAGTGCTGGCTCCAGTTCCCAGAGCAGCTCTGGCTCCCAACACTGGTTCTGGTTCCTAGTACTGGCTTCAGTTCCTGGTACCACCTCTGGTTCTCAGTGCCAGCTTTGGTTCCCAGCTCCAGCTCCAGTTCCTGTCACTGGCTCCAGTTCCCAGCAGTGGCTTTGGTTCATGGCACAGGTTCTGGTTCAAGGCATCAGCTCCTTTTCCCGGCACTGGCTCTAGTTCCCAGCACCAATGCCCAACTCCAACTCCAGTTCCCAGCTTCGGCTCTGGCTCCTGACACTGGTTCCCAGCACCGGCTCCTGTTCCCAGCTCCCTATCCACCCAGGGGCCCTCTGGCTCCCAAGACCTCCCCAGCTGCCAGACCGGGTCCCTCCTGCAGCACCAGCGGCTGGAGCCAAGCTTTGTCTTGTGGCCAGGGGAAAGGCCAGTGGCCAGAAAGGTTGTGAGTACCATGCTGGAGCCATGCCCGAGCTGTGCCAGGGCCCTGCCAGAGCTGTGCGAGGCCCAGTCCAGGTCTCCCATCTCTTCCCTCTGCCACAGTGGCTCTGCTGGGGCTCTGGATGCAGCAGCTGGAGGTGGCCCGTGCCACTAGCAAACACAGTGCTGCCCAGGCTGGCGTGTCAGTGATGTGCCCCTGATGTGCCCATGGTGTGCCAGTGATGTGCCAGTGGTGTGCCTGCAGTGTTCTGGTGATGTGCTGGTGCTGTGTCCGCGGTGTTCTGGTGACGTGCCAGTGATATGCCTGTGGTGTCCCTGTGATGTGCTGGTGACGTGTACACACTTGTGTGCCCAGCTGAAGCTGGTGGAGGGCTGGAGCTGGTCGGCCCTCGGTGCCTCCTGGGTGGGATGTCCTGGGTGTCCCTGAGCAGTGCCGGGAGCACCAGGAGTGCCAGAGTGCCAAGGGGCTGTGGGAGTGCAGGATGGGACCAGCTTTGCTGGGAACACTGGGTGGGGTTCACCCTCAGTGGTTGCAGTGGTGAAGGTTAACCCTCTCCCTATTAGATGTACCGGGTGCACTGGTCAGTTAACTTCTGTATGCTCGGTGTACTGGGAGCACTGGTGAGGGTTAACCTTCTTCATACTGGATGTACTGGGGAGGGTTAACCCTCTGCATATGGGAATACTGGGTGCACTGGTCACAGCTAACCACGCTGGGTGTAATAGGAGCACTGGTGAGGGTCGACCCCTGTTGCTGGCTGTACTGGGAGCACTGGTCGAGGTTACCCCCTTCCGTACCGGCTGTACTGGGAGCACTGGTCGGGGTTACCCCCGATGCTGGGTGCGCTGGTCAGGGTTAACCCTTCCTGCACCGGGTGCCCCATGGGGGTGCCCCCTCCCTCGGGGTGCGTTGAGTGCGGAGGGTGGGGCGGCGAGATAAGGCCCCCCCCCGCTCCCCGCCCCCCGCCCCGCCCCTGCCGCGGAGTCAGAGTCGGTGCCGGTGCGGGCGGAGCCCCCGGGGCCGTTCACCCCCCGGAGCCTCTGCGGTACCGGTGCCGCTGCTCCCCGCCCCGGTGCCGCATCCCCCCTGGAATCACTCCCGGTGCCGGTGCCGTTTCCCCCCCCGGTCATGCCCCCCCGCCGCGCCCCGGCGGACATCGCGGCGCACGGTGAGTCCCCGCGCGTGGAACCCTCCTCACCCACCCCCTCGTGGGGCCGGGAGCGGCGTGGGGGGCTCCGGGAGGGGGCTGCGGGGTTGCTGCAGGGCGGGGGTGGGGGGGCTGCAGGAGCGGTGGGGGCTGGGGGGCGCGGCGTGGAGGGTTTTTACGGGGCCGTGGGGTGCTGGGGGGTAGCTGTGCCGAGGGTGCGAGGGGCATTTGGGGGCTGAGGCTCCAGTCCCCGGGGGCGGGGAGAGCTCGAGGGGGCGGCGGGGTCCCTATGGGTGCCCCTGTGGGTGGGGGGAGGCGGCGCATCAGGCTCGGGGTGGGGGCGGGCTTTGGGGGGGGGGGCTGTGGGCGATGGAGCCGGTGACTCAGGCTTGGCACCGGCGCGCGCCGCGCTGCCCCCCACGCCCGCCTGTCACCTGCCCCCCACGGAAGCCCCCCCACCTGTCCCCCACTCCGGCCCCCCACACTCGTACCTCACCTGCCTTCCACACCCACCCCTCACCTGCCACCCACGCCCGCACCAAGCCCGCCCCTCACCTGCTCTCCCCACCTGCCCCCCACCTTTTCCCCATGCCCACCCCCCGCCTGCCACCCCACTGCCGGGGGTGCCGGTGCGGTGATGCCTGTGGTGCCGGTGGCGCCGGCGCCGGTGATGTCGGGGTCCGGGGGTACCAGGAGGGCCGCGACCGGTGATGTCGGGTGATACCGGCGATGCCGGGGCCGGTGGCACTGCCGGGTTCGGAGCTTCTGCAAATGGCGCCTCGGCCTCGGCAAACGCCCGGTGCTGCCTGCGCCCGCGGGAACGAGCCCGAGCCGGTGTCGCGGCTGCGGCGGGGCCAGGGCGGAGGTGGGATCGCGGAGGTGCCGGGATCGCGGAGGTGTCGGGATGGCGGAGGCAGCGGGATGGCGGAGGTGTCGGGATGGCGGAGGCAGCGGGATGGCGGAGGTGCCGGGATGGCAGGGGCGGGATCACGGAGGTGCCGGGATGATGGAGGCAGGATGGCGGAGGTGCCGGGATAGCGGAGGTGCTGGTGCGGCGAGCGCAGGATCACGGAGGTGGCGGGATCACGGAGGCATCCCTGCCACTGCCAGCATCCTCCGTCCCGCTCCCCCGGGAGCGCTCCTGGCACTGAGGGGCTGCGACCGGCACCGACCCCGCGGGGCTGTCGGCCCGGCCGAACGTCGGCAGCCGCTCCCGGAAACGGAGCCGGTCCGGCCGCTGCCCCGGTGCCGGTGCGGTCTTGTCCCGTACGGCTTCGGTCTGCTTTTTCTGAGCGTGCCCCCACCGGCTGCGGCGGCACAGGCAGGGGAGTCCCACGGGCGAGTTCTCGGTGCCCCCGCGGCCGTCCCGGTGCCGGACCGGTCACCATCACGGCTCCCTGCCCGTCCCTTCGCCGCGGTGGCCCCGTGGGGACCGTGGCCCTGGCGACACTGCCCAGCAGGGCTCGGCATAGACCCCCCCTTCCCTGGGGATGTCCCGGGGGGTGCCGGCACCTCCCGGCGCTCCGTGGTTCTGCTGTGGGGCTGGAGCGTGAGGGGGGCTGTCGATGCTGCCAGGTGCGGGGGCGTTCCCGTGCTGGGGGTCCCTGACGCCAGAAGGAGGGCGGTGGTGATGCCGGGGGTCTCGGTGCCGGGGATCCCTGACGCGGTCCCTCTGCCGCAGGAGCCGGGGTCGGCGGGCAGCCGGGAGCCGGCGGCGATGGCGGAGGAGAGCTCGAGTGGTAGCAGCGGCTCGCCCGGCGCCGGGGACACGCTGCCCTGGAACCTGGGAAAGCACCAGCGCTCCCAGCGCGCCAAGGCTGCTGCGGGCAACGGGACGGTGCTGGACCCCGCCGAGAGAGCCGTCATCCGCATCGCAGGTACAGCCGGGACCGGGGCTGGGACGGGATGTGACCGGAGGTCCGGGACGTGTCTGGGGGTCTCAGCATGCGGAGTAGGTTCCAGCGCGGTGGGATGGAGGGGCCGGAGGTGTCCGGAGTACCGTGAAGCGGTGCCGTGCGGTGATGCGGGAGCTCCGTGCTAGGCCGAGGGACCGAAGGGCGACACTGCGGCTGAGAGCTGTGCCGGGGCTGGGGCAGTGGTGCCGCCATGCAGGATGCCGTGCCGAGTCGTGCTGAGCAGAGCCGTGCCAGTGCCGTGCCGAGCTGAGCCCGTGCCGGTCCGAGCCGAGCCGAACGTAGCCGTGCCATGCTGTGCCAAGCCGTGCCGTGCTGTGCCGAGCCAAGCCGTGCCGTGCTGGGCTGTGCTAGGCCGGTCAGTGACGTGTTGAGTTAAGCTGAGCCAAACCAAGCCGTGCCCATACGGCTTCCAGTGTACCACCATGGGGCACCCAGTGTGTTTTCACAGCGCTCAGCCTCCCCCCTGCCCCCCCCGCACAGAACACCCCCCTCCCGGGCTATTTCCGTTACACCTCTCTGTCCTTTCCTCACCATCCCCCCCTCCCCACCCCACCCTTCGCCGTCTCTGTCCCCGCTCGGGTTTCAGGGCTTTACTCTCTATTTTTAGGGATGACGAGGCCCTGTCCCACGGGGCCAGAGTCACACGCCCCCCAGCTCGCCCACGGCTGGAACTGGGCTCCGGTGGGGTTGGTGGGGGCCGCGAGCGCCCTCCCCCTCCCCCAGTGTCACGTAGGGATGGTGGCACCAGGAGATGGAACGTTAAAAATCCCCTGGTGCTCATGGGGCTGCTGTGAGGGTCCCGGGGGTGCGTGTTGTCCCTGTCCTCACCGGCTGGGGGACACCCAGGGATCTCTTTGAGGGGCTGACCATTCACTAGGAGAGGGGGCATCTCATCTGCCTCTCGAGCGAGGGTGGGGAGGTCAGGGTGCAAGTCAGGGGAGTCCCTGTGCCAGCTGTGGGGTCCACCACGCACGCCTCCATCACATCCCATCCCATCCCATCCCATCCCATCCCATCCCATCCCATCCCATC
>JAWMRA010000309.1:0-14193 GCA_035584735.1 Pseudotriccus pelzelni | reverse complement strand
CTGCATAAACTTCTCTCACCCTAGAGTAATTTGTGGGGGGTGTGGTAAAAAATTGTCCCTTAGGCAAACCCATGACACCAGGGATACTTTTCACTAGACCGCGTGGCACAAAAGCCCATCCAGCCTACCCTTAATATTTCCAGGGATGAGGCATCCATAACTGCTCTGCGTAACCTGTTCCAG
This sequence comes from Pseudotriccus pelzelni, assembly GCA_035584735.1. Lineage (NCBI taxonomy): Eukaryota > Metazoa > Chordata > Aves > Passeriformes > Tyrannidae > Pseudotriccus > Pseudotriccus pelzelni. The sequence goes on along the minus strand of JAWMRA010000309.1, from coordinate 14,010 downwards.
GGCCTCACCACCCTCACAGTAAAGAACGTCTTCCTAATCTAGGCCTACCTTCTTTTAGTTTAAACTCATTACCTCTTGTTCTGTCACTACACATTCTTGCATGTCCATGCTGAAAACTGCTTTAGTTCAATAGGCTCTGCTAAAAACTCGTTTTCATCCTTGGTAGGTAGAAGTAGTGAGAAGGTGGAAAATGAATACTGCTAGGGGTAAGTGATAAGGTGGGATCAGAGCTGTAGCTTAGTCATTCCTTGGGAAGGATTTCTGTGGTTCTCTTCTTGCTGGGAGACATCTGCATTCATTAATACGGTATGTGACCATGAGTAAGTGTGTATTGAGGACATGTGTTTGGAGAGACACAATCTAGTTTTTCACCAGAATTGGTGTTAGAATACTTACAACAATTCCTCTTGGTTAAATTCAAAACATATTTGTCCTAATTGTAGAAGTAAAGTTTTTATAGAGCTGATCTTGCTCAGCTAGTGATTGAGGAAGGAAGACCGGTGTAAAATTATGGAGAACATGGCAGCTCTGTATTGCATACAGTGAATAAGAGGCATAATACCTATAGGAACACTGCCTCAACATCTAGGCATAAATCCTTCTAATGCAGGCATCCCACATTGACAAAGTCTTATTAGGGGTTGGTCACCCGAAACATTAATGCAAAATGTGTGTATTTATTAATATTTTACCACAGTTGTGTATAACAGGCAATTGGTATCCCACTAGCCCCATTTTAATGTTGATGCTAATATGTTGGTTCTTTTTTCTGAGAAATCTTTGGCAACCTTTACAGCTATATCAATGAAAAATAAGTTGCATTAAATGCAATAAAGTGAATTTGCTCGTGTATTACTAGATCTGCAATGACAGATTAATTAAAATTTGATTTTGTTCTTAGTGTTAATTTCACCTCAAATGACTTTTTTTTTGGTAACAGCATAGATTATTATTATCGTATGAGATCAGTGAGTAATAACTGTGATACATATCTGACATGTTGTTATGAATTTTTTCCTCTTACTGGCCCAGTGTTGAAAGAACTGCTCAGCCAGCCAAGCAGATTTGTGTAAACCAGGTTTGTCTCTTTTTCTGAGTAGGAATCCATATGGTTTCCATGAACTGTAAGAAAAGCTATCACTTGATACGAGTGCCAAGCTCTTGCATCTCTTTTACAAAAGGAATGTAAAAATCACTGTCCTACATGGCATCAACAGAGCAATTAATAACCCCAGCTTAATGGACTAGCCAGGCAGAGTAAATTGAAATAGGTAATAATTATTATATGCTATTACAGACCAAAAGGACTGTGGTAAATCATGACCATTAATGAAAGGAAACATTACGATTAAGTGTTCTCAATGCTAAAAATATAGCTAGTTGGACTCAAAGACTCATTACTTCAACAAGTTTCCTAAAAAGTGATTAAAATTTTAAGAAAATATATGATCTAAAAATTATTTTTGCATTATGAATATAAATGCTGTGCAACTCTGCAATTCAGTGTATGAATCCAGATTCACCAAATTTTGACTGGAAATATAGTTTGCCCTAGTGAATATAATGAACTATTTTCTGTTGACAGTAAGAATTATTTATTTTATTGAAATTCAGAACAGTTTGCAGTCATCAAAATAATCTGCTCTTGATGATTAGAATGTGTGGGGAGCACAAGGAGTACACTCTGTGACCACTCCGGTGCCCTCCTTCTGAAATTTGTACAAACTGTTTGCTAAATATTCTGTGGCAGTGCTTCTCAAAGAGGTGGACACACTTTACCTATTACAGTCAAGCCTCGAATACCTAATTTGTTTTCAAAGAGTTTGGGGAGTAATTTTAGTTCTGCTGTGCAGTAGTGCTGAAAAGCATATGCTTTTATTTCTGAGGATCAGTCTCTCTGCTGGGACCACAACTGCCATTTCTTTAATGTTCCACCATTGAAGCATTCTAGCATGGGAAAAAGTAGTTCTCTTTATCTGTGTGCTGAAATATGGCTATGCTCCAGTGACTATCAAAAACCTCTTTGTGAGCACTGACTTGGCATCATATTATCATTCTTTTCCATGACAAAGTTATCTGTTTTTTTCTGTTGATAAATCTACTGGAAACGTCTGGCTTTCTGTGGTAAAATAAAGTCTAATGATACAGCCTAGTTGTTTCTGGGAATAATAATACTGTGACTAAAAGTCTAGCTCCATAAAACTTTTGTCAAGGATTACAGAGGAGTCAGGACTCTAGGTTCCAAGAAATTTCAAGAATTATGGTTTCAAACAGACTTAAGAGAGAGCAATCAAAAGCAAAATGCACCTAGTCTGATATTGAACTGCGTTTCCAACTTGATGATTCTTGACAAAGGCTTGTGGTATGAGCAGAACTAATAACATGATAATTCTGATGATATACTTGGGTGCTCTACAGCTGAAAAGTATATATAAAAATATTTAAATTTAAAAGTTATTTAAAAAGTTGTATCTTTTTATCTCTTGTATGTATAGGCAGGTGTTTGACTGCTGTTGATGTAAACCATAGGGCTTAGGAACAGGTAATGGCACGACACAAATTTGTTAAAAGCTGTATCAAGTATTTTACTTAGATGCTTCCTATTTTATTCCCTGCCTAACTCTCCGTTTATATAATTATATTATTTTAACTAAGTTACATATGAAATTAAGAAGGATCACTGTTTCCTCTCACCACTTCTTTCTATGCTGTTGTACTTGGATTTTACTGGTTGCAGATCACATGCTGCTTTCTTGTACAGGCTCCAGGATGGAAGTTTGTGCAAGCACAGTGCTGATGCTGATTCACTAGGTTTTTGCTAGGCTTTTACCTTGAGTTTTACATTCTCCTTTTATTGTATTCACTTGCATTTTCCAAATAACTGAAAATTTTCATTGTGTGGCTTTGGCTTAATGAGTAAATTACTCAAATATTTCATTTAATAATGTGGAAATATTTGATCTGGAAAAACAAAAGAACAAAAGCATTTATTAAAACAATAGTGGTGCAAACTCACGCTTATCATAATGCAACCCCAGAAACCAGGCTGATGGTTTGGTATAGTGGCAATGTAAGTAATAAGTGTCTGTGGAAGCAGAAGAAGCAGGGCTAAACAGGATATTCTCATAATGGAGATAAGATGTGATAGGTCAACTTCCTTAGCTCCTCAAGGACACACTAAAATTGAGTCAAATGAACCATTTCAAATTATTCAGAGCTATGCCAAGAGGTAGCCTGTTCTGTTTGTTCTATCTATTTTTCTTTACTGCTGAGGGCATGTAAAATATGTGCTTGTGCTTCTCTTGGTTGTAAAGGCAGATTGTATTTTATGTCTGAGAGGTTATTGGTTCTAACTGAGTGAATATTCAAACACCACTCTTTCAGAGAAGGAAAGGTAGATTTCAGTTTAGTTCTTAGCATATAGATATCCTCATCACAAAGGCATTGGTACTACCACCAGCTTTGCTATCTGTCACCACTAAGAGCAATATGAACAAGAAAAGAACCATACTTCGTCACCTGAGATGGTTTATTTAGGTCATATTTGAGGTTTATGAGAGATTTTTTTTCCCCCTTTCCTTTCTGTAACTGTTCTGGAGCTTAACTGGTACATTTTAGACCTTCTATTACCTATTGAAGTCTTAGAGCTCATAAGAATAGTAAATAAACCTATTTCTCAGTATTTTCAAGCAAAATAATATAATTCTCATTTGATAAAGGAAAACATTCCGTACACTCTATCATAAAAATATTGAATATCACAGAATACTGACGTACAGTACAGTACTATTTTGTATTTCAAAAGTCTATCATGTCAAGATCTGAAAAATATTTGATAGGCTACAAATGTTGGAATGTTCTTTTTGTGTGACAAATGTCTCTATAGAAATAGCAATTTCAGCAAGTGAAGTGAAAAATACACTGGAAGATGAAGGCTATAACTTTTAGGACAATAAGGACTTGCCAAATATATCTACTGACCAGCCTACATGGTAGGTCATGGTGGATATCTATCCATGGACTTATTCAGAATCTAACTGGACAGGATCCTGGGCAACCTGCCTTAGCTGACCCAGCTTGAGCAGAGGGATTAGGCTAAATCTTGGTAGGTCCCTTCCTCTCTAAATGATTCTGCATTCTGTAATCAGTGTTTACAGGTGTAAAGAAAATAGAAAGAAAGATGTTTGGAATAACACACTGTAGTAAAACACTGTCTGTCAGTTTAAATGTGACATATGTCTTTAATTTCCAAGTCAAGTAGTAGATTTGTCACTATTGCAATTTCTGAGCTAAAAATATGTGAGTCTTTTTACGTAGTGGAATAATTTTGGCTGTTGCTTTTGTTCATTTTCATTAAGGTAGACTTCTAGCTCAAGCTGAAGTCAGAGTGGTTGAGTCAGCACATTGTTTAAATGAGTCACTTATTGGGCAAAATTTATATTGCAAGGAATATATTGCCTATTTTGTCAGTGAGGAGAGATGCTGGTATTTACCTCTTTGCTGTTGAATCATTAATATGGAGAAAGGAAATATTTTGTGTACAAACATATTTAGAGAACTGGGAACATAAAAGACTATTTCACCTTAACCAATGCGTGCGAAGTGTGGGAAGAGGAAAATATTTACAATCTTGTAAAAAATGGAGTTCTGTGTTACCTTTTATTTGATAACACAGCTGCAGGATTTTCTTCTCCCTGCCAAAACCTCCAGCTGTTGTTTATCATTTCCTCAGCTGTCCTGATACAACGTTTGCAAATCATTGCAAGTTTGGTTATTGAAATAATAGTGTTTTTAATGAATAAAAGAAGTCCTTACTTCCCTGCCCTATTCACTTTGTGAAGTGTTCACTGAATTTTTTTCATGCTTTTAGAGATTTGAACAGTGCTCTCTGTTTTCTTACAATTTTTATCAGATAACATTTTGTCAAATAAAAAAACCTCCAAACCCTAAATGCTTTGACTTGGTTAACAAAGAGCAAAATAGCATCCTTATGTGTCTGTTTGCTGAACATACCATAACAAACTGGACTAAACAAAAATGAATTGTTGAAAAAAATTCCATTCTACGCAGGTACAGGAAAAAGTCTGAACATAATGTTGGCAACCTGTCCTATTGAGAAGAATCTGCCCCTTAGCATCCAGCTTTGAATAGAATCTGGAGTGGTCAAAACTGTACAGCTTTTACTAATGTGGTAATTTACATATAATTGGAAAATCTGAAAGCTAAATTTTGAGCAGTGAATAAGGGACCCTGGAGTGTACAAGTGAAGCCTGAAAGGGTGCTGTACTGCCGTACTTCAAAAAGTAGACATTTTTTGTAAGATGCTGTTTCAAAACATGCCTAGTCTTGTAATTGTATTAAACAACCTCAGAGTTGTTTACACTGCTTAACCACGTCACTAACACCTACGCCAATGCAGGGTGCTTCACAGACCTTTTGCTCAAACATCATTTTGTTCTTACAGTGATTTCTGGGAATCTATCCTCTTCTACTCAGAAACAAAGGAGTATATCATGAAAAAATAGGTTTGAAATATTATGACCTCTTAGCTAAAAGTCAACTCTTATAAGCAACCAAGAAAAAAAAGTATGTTTTCATTTGAAGAAATGGCTTTATTAAGAAAAATTAATCAATCTAGGAACCCTTCCAGAAATGAAGTGTCATTTAAATTTATTCTTGTATACCTATATGGTGTCAAAATTATTTATTACCATTTACTGTCATTTGAATTTACTCTTGTATACCTATATGGTGCCAAAATTATTTATTATCATTTACTATCTATGTGCAGTAACACTGAGGGGGAAGTATTGTGTTGTGTAAGCTACTCAACAATCCTAGAGTGAAACAAAGATTTTTTTTCTAAACCGAAAGAGAGACCAAGAAGTATACAGTGTGCATCCAAAGAAAACAATGGTAGCTTAGGGTAGATGCTCGTGATGGATTCTGATTTTAGTTTACCAGTAGTCTAAGAAGGGTTTAAAAGAGGATATGCAATTAATATGCAGCTATCCAAAGTCATTGCAGCAGAATTTGCAGTAAAATTCTGCAGAGGGAATCAAATGTGGATACTAACAGCTAGTAGCACAAAAAAATAGAAAACTTTCTACTTGCTGTTGCAAACTTAGAGTTAAATCTGCTTGCACCATCAGCTCTAACTGCTGCTGATCCCATAAAACCAGAATTTTATATTCTCTTCACATTTCTGCTTGTTATACAACATTCTATCCATCGGGACAGCAAATCCATTGCACTACAAATTTAAAAAGCAAGCAAACAAGTCAGTAAAGCATTCCTTTTCCATAATAGTGCAGTTCCAGAAACTTATTTTGAACTAATTTTGAGTGCAAAACCCCTCAAATAATTGTTGTTATCATTACTGAAATGATTTTATATGATTATTCTGATCTTTCAGGAAAGTTTTGTTATTATCTCAATCTGAGGGCTCATGTCTTCCTTGTCATGGGGCTATTCTGATCTCATGACGCAATTGATATTGATTTGACTGCTTTATTTCTGTTTTGCGGGATCTTAAGGAACTAACAGCACAGTGAATACCATTTAATTACTGACAAAATCCCACAATGTACACAAATGCAGCATCAAGACCGAACACATTTACTGGGTACTGAATTGGTTGGCAGTGTTTCTAGAATGCCACAACTCAGTCATGATTGCTTAGTTAAGGTGGGAGGAACACACAAGACCATTCACAGATAGGAAAACCGTATCATCATTCCTTTTTAAAAACATAAGAAAATACTGTCCTAAGCAGCAAAATAGAAGAGAAACTTGGTATTCTCAGCAAAACGCTCTCAAAGCCACATGAGGTAGGTTTAAAATAATTCACTGATAGACTGACCTGACTTATTTTTATTTTGAAAATTTTCAGACAATCTTTGTAGTAAGGGTTGTTACAGCAAGGAACAAACTGAAAAATAGAGTTTCATTCTTGACAGTATGTTTTCTTGTTGAAGACAACTTTTAGCAGGGCCACAGTCACAGACCACTGAAGTAGTTGTATTATGCAGCAGCAGCGAGCTCACTGTAGTCATGGCTGTGCCACACTCTCCTCCCAACTCTCTTAGAGTTCTTCCTCCTTTACCCCCTCATGTGCTAAGGCAAAACAGCTCTGTTAGTGAGTAGATATAAGCAAAGGCAATCTGAAAAAGTGCCAGGAATTTGGGAGTACAGATTTGGAACAAAATTTTGTCATAGTGAAGGAAGGGAAGCAAATTAAGTCAGTGAAAGTTTTGCATGTACCATCCTAAATTCTTGTTCTTCTTTGAAAAATTATCACTTTAAAAGGTTTGGGTTTTTTTTAAAGTATCATAACTACTGTAACATGGTGAAACTGTCTTAGCAGAAAGGAGTAACTTGACAGGGCTATATTAGAGCACTTCGGAGGCTGTAATGTTAGCCATATTAAAGATTTCTAGTTCTGCCTGTGCAATATGGCCCTTTACTGCAGCTGGATCCTGCAATGGCTGATGACATGAGAGGTGCCTACACATGGAGCAGCTCACTGCCTGTAAATACTGTGGAACATTTGACCCCTGATGGAAACCCCTTTCTGCCAGAAGCCAGTTGTGAGACTTAAGAACATCATCTAAAATGGAGATCACATGACGGGAAGCCAAGCTGATCACTGAGACCGTTTTGTACAAGCATCATGCCTTGGAATGAACTTATACTCTTCTCTCTTGCAAGCTGCAGTCTTCACTCTAAATGCTATGAACACTGCTGGCTTCTAAGTTTGATCTCTTTTTGTTGTTTCCCATTTAGTGGGAAGCTGCAGGCCACCTTAATAACATTACATCTTTTATAATTAAGAAACACTGCTGTTGATGTTCGGTTTTTTGTTTGGTTGTTTTTTGTAGGTTTTTTTGTTGATTTGTTTGTTTTCAGTTTTTTTTTGTTGTGGGTTTTTTTGTTGTTTGTTGGTTTTTGTGCATGTGTTTGGTTTTGGGTTGGGTTTTGTTTTGTTGGATGTTTGTATGGGTTTTTTGTGTGTTTTTTTGGTTGGTTGGTTGGTAGTTTTTTTAAAAATTTTGTTTGTTTATTGTTTGGGTTTTTTTTAATCAAGTCTATCTATAATACACCAAACAGTAGGCTGTTGAGTCTTGGGAGTTGAGAGATCTGCAAAGTTTTATTTCATGACTTAAGAGATGATTCAGGTAATCCAAATTTAGATAAAGAATAATGTAACTAGTTCTATGATTCATTCTACATCTTAGTACAATACATCTGTCTTAAACATCTCTCATGATGTTCCTAAAATCAGTGAGGTGGATTTAGTATTCAACTCATTGTGAAGTCAATTAAAAATATATTAAAAAGGACAAAGATCCCAGATATATTTCCTTTGTGTAGGAGACTGAGAGGTGAAACAATCACTTTTAGAAGTCACGTTTGAAACTTTTCCTCTTCCTGCATGCTAGTAAAGAAGAAACAAAAAACATACACAGGTTGACTCTATCTTGTAATGGTTTAATATACCCTCTGTGCTGAGAATTTATTTATTTGCCTGAGTTTTAGGTGTTGGAAAAGCAGCTATCTCAGGATGTGTGGAGTTTTAATTTAAGTAAAAAGCAAAAATCTAAGCTCTCCTTTAGGAGAGAAACTCTACAATGTACATGGGAATTAAACTGAGAAACTGAGTGGAAATTTGCCTCTTGATTTAACCTCAGGCAGTGTAGCTATGTGTCCATCTACTTGGAGAAAGCATCAGATCTAGTTGCACCTGGCACTGCATGAAGCTACAACTGAAATAAGAAAGAAAATTGCCATTAACACTGGCCTAAGCTTGTTGAGGTGGTTTTTTTGCCAAAAAAGTGTTTGCCTTTTTCTGTCCTTGCATAACCAATTAATGCACTTTCAAATTAAAAATCACAGAATGATTGAGATGAAAGGGACCTTAGAAGGTTGTTTAGTCTAACCCCCATGCTCAAGCACGAAGGCCTGAGCCAGTTGCCCAGGACCATATTCAGATAGTTATTGAATATCAAAAAGGAGGGAGCATCTTCAACCTTTCTGGGCTGCCTGAGGCTTGGATTTCCAAACTGTGTCTATGAATGCTTAGACAGTAGTAATACCTCTGTAGTCTTTGGAGGTACCTTATCCACTTTCTGAATGCTTCCTGGTTTTGCTTGAGTTTTCCCAGGCTTCCTGGAATCTTGCTTGACATCCTGCTTGTCATGGCAAAGTCCTCTTGAGTTTGGAGGTGGTGATCCTTGAATACTTGGCAACTTTCCTGGGACTTCTTCCCTCCAGGGACAGATATAATTCTGCCAAGCAGATCTTTAGCAGCATCAAAGTTTGCTCTCCTGGAGTCCAGAGCTCAGAACTTTTCCATTTTGAAGCTGTGACCTGTCCCTTGCTTCTACAGAATTTTCAATTCAGTTCGTAACTAATGTTCCTGTCTTTTTGTTCTGTCTGAAAGGAGTAGAACTGAACAGAGGAATCTTTTCAGAGTCCAAAAAATCAAAGTCTCTTGTGCAAATGTTATTATGGAATGGCAATTAATATTTTCCACATTAAAAGCAGATTCAAACTGAGAGAAAGTATAAACACCTGTATGATAGAAAGTAATCTACTTAGGAACTGATGTGTTAATCTCATTCTTTTTAAGAAAAACAGAAGAAAAGAAAGAAGACAAAAAACCCAAAACTGCACTAATGTCATATTCTGTGACACAGTTGTCTGAAGATCAATAAGTGTAGTCAGTGTAGGTCATATATTTTTCTACTACATATATAAATCCGTCAGCCCGTCTATATTTGTTTACGTGTTCAAACACCATATGAAGTGTCTAATTATTTTTTTTCCATGTTCTTTTTCTTGCCTTCCTTTTTTGAAGTCATTGGAATTGTCTATTAACTTTGTAGGAAACTACTTATGCTTCACTTTATACATTAGCAATCTTCTTCAACATTGCTGCCCTGTTTGGAAACACTGAAGATGTGGATACACATTTTGCACTTGGGATTTATTAGAATTAAATTCTTAGAATATTTGAGAACTGAGCTGTTAACCATGTTGATTTTGGAACCATGAAATACTGAAGCTTGAGGAGATTTGAAGCTGAACGGGGATGCTTTCTGCCACTGAAACACAATTGTTGCAAAACAGAACAATCTGTATTTCAAGATTCTGAAGAAAAGTGGCAAATGAAGTAAGTGTGGTATGTGTAACATGGTATAAAACTGGAACATATCATACTGGTTATGCAGCCTCTGACAGGCTTTTCTCCAGCAACAGCACCAAACTGTTTCTTCTTTCTCGCAACAGTAGTTCTGGATGTCTCAAGAGGAGATATATGTATATGACTTTATGCTCTGATGAATGTTGGAGCTTTCTAAAAGCAAATTATCACTCTTCAAATGACAGTGTATACAATAACATAGATGAAGCATTCAGCACAAAGTACTGTGCTTATGTACACAGGAGGAAGCAGGATTTAGTTTGCAGAAGGGATGCTGAGGTATTTCAAGAATCTCAAAACATTTGGAAGATATTCTGAACCATATGTGCAAAAAAAGCACAGTGACTAAAGTGAGTGACTAAAGTGAAGGAATATAGGTACAGGGAGGGGGAAAAGACAAAGTTGTTTTATACTTGTTCTTTGCCATGAAAAAAAATTAAAAGCCTCCTGAAAGTGTTAAAGCCTTGGGTAAACCTTTGTTTGAAAAAAAAGTTTGTTTAACTGACTACACAAAATTTGACATTGTTCAGTCATAAAGCAAAACACCACAAAACTTTTCATTCAAACTTTTTGCCTCTATTTATATTTGTTTATACATACTGATCACTAACCAAAGAGGCAAATGTGGTAAAATAGGATCATAAAGATCTGAAATAAAGCAGCAATATTTCAGAACAAGTCTGAGAGTCTGGAATGACTCATGAGGACTTAAACTGGAAATTTTTGGGATAAAGAAAAAAGGCAAAACTGATCCAACACAGGAAGCACACAGTAGCTTTTAGATGGCAGCATCCAGTCTTAAGATTTGGATAACAAACATCTATCCATATCAGCTGCCACAGGGTGTTTAACAACAGACAACGCCAACATGTTTTCCTTGCTCCAGTGATGCAGAACTATCTGCCTTGATTCTGTCTGAAAATGACACAATTCACAAGCCACATAAGGTAGGAGAAAACACATCCTAGACAAAACTTAGAAGCTAATGGGTTCATACTCAGTGACCATAGATGGAGGCATTTGTCAGCCCTCATTAATAGCATTAGTGGCAGCATAGGTTCCCCGTTATTATTATATAAAACATTTTTACTGATAGTTTCTCGGGTTTGTTTCTCACGTTATGACTTCTTTTTAGCCAGAGATATGCTACTTTAGACTGCACAAATATATTTTCATTGTGTTGTACCTCAGAATCTCTTACGAGCTGGCACAGATGTGGTACCAAATAGTCACTTACTATTGAGAGGATAGAAGAGGATATTTTACTGGGAGTGTTGATGTACTTCTGTGGTATTTACAGTGACTGCTTCATGGTCTCCAGATGGAATTTAAGATGTTTGTTATGACCCATAAAGTACTAAATGGCCTATCAGGAATTAAATCTCTCCTCATGCTGTTCTGTTGCAGCTGCTATCAACTGATATATAAGAGACATGATACTTGGCAGTACATTACCCATGAAATCTTTTTCTCTCATCCACAGTTCAAAGTAGTCTGAAATTGGCAGATTTCTGGGAAGTCTGCAACAAATCTGTGATATGACTTTTTGGAGAGGAATAGAGACAGAGGAAGGAGGAAGCAGGCTTCTGTCTGAAATTTGTAGAAGACACTGAAATACACTTCAGATCTTAAGTATAGTGATTGTCTGATTAATTATTTTAGCTTGTCAAGTATCAACAAATAATGTAATCATACCTAAACAGGAGAAGCTTGTTAGTTGGTGATTGGAAAAGCATCAAACACTTCACTGCCCTTCCAATGTATTGTCATATTTCTAGCCTTCCCTTAGATTAATGATTAGTAAAAATTACAAAAAACCCAATTTACTAAGTCTACAGAGCATTAATAAAATAGGTTTTATAATTCACTGTAAAAATAACTTAATCTAAATTACATTTGTCAAAAGTATCAGTGTTTCTATGCAATATTCTTGATCTTTTCTTACTCACTTATATGCTGTATGCCTGTAGAGCCAGGTCAACTTACAGAATGAATAGTAGACAATATTATGGGATAATGATTATTCCATTGTGGAGTGCAGAGGTCTCAAATGTGCAGCTGTCAGAAGTTAGATTTGCTTCCCTATGAGAGTACAATTACTGAGAAGATTGTGACTGATAAAACCAGGTCTGTTTTAAGCAACTATAGAAAAATTTGTGCTTGGTATCTGATTTTGTAATGCATATACTTTTTTTCTATTTGAAGAGTTGGGAAAAATGTACAGTTTCCCTATTTGCCCAAACAAATCTATGACAAAATTGACTCATGTAGTGCAAGTTGAGAGTGAAACAAGTTGGGTTGCCTGACAGTGTTAGAGAAACAAGCTGTCAGACATCTTTCCATATTATACAGATTATATGAGCAAAGCAAGTTTTGAATTTTTTCCTCAGACATAGAAGACATCTTATTTCACAGTCTAATTAATTTTAAAAGAATGTGGAACGCCAGACAGTAATATAGCAGAAGACAATGGAAGCATTCAGTAAGCCTAAGGCATTCAATAACTCCAAGGCACTGTACAGATGGGTATGTATTCAAATAATATATGTATATCAAAAAACCTCTTAGAAATTTCCCCTCTCTCTAAGGACAGAAGTTACTTTGACAACGAGTTGGATATGGATATTTCCTGTATCAGTCCTAGCTGATAAAAAGGTGGTTCTTCTGGATAAGAGCAAGAAAGAAGACCCTAGAACCAGGTTTTATAGAAATAATACTTGTGGTTTCATAGTGCAGCATTTCTAAAGAGAAATAATATTTGGGGTTTGAAGGGGGTCTGTATCCAACAATGTATATGGCTAGTCTTCAGGTAGACCTAGAAAAAGGTCGATGAATTGCCATTTGAGGAACTATGAAATTCATAATGTTTGAAATGGATGATTTCTGTCATGTCAACAAAAATTTACCATACCACTTTTAAAAAGATATGATTTAATTTTATCATATTTTCATGGATTAATTCCAATATTATTTAATTTGTCCTTAGAAACTGGCCATTTCTGAATTATATGTTAAGTTAAAAACCTTGCTAGAACCATGGGCATTGGGATGTACATATTTTGATAATTGCTGCATCACTACTTAGTCACCAGTGATGTTGTATGCGCTCAAGATCAGCTTGGTTTCAAAGGCTGAAAAGTTCAACATTAAGATGAAGAAGTAATTTTAAGACCGTTTTGCAACAAAAGTGACTTGATGATGTTGAGGGGTAGACTAGTGCAATAAAACAGATATTGCCCTGGAACCTTATTGTTTACCTATTCTGAGATTAGCTCATGACTCTGAGGGGTTATATTTAAAGCATAACATCTATAACTTCTCAGCTGTTTGGTGCACGTTGGAAATTTTCTGCTTAGAACCGCAACACATGAGTTTTTGTGGCCAGACTTCTACCCAAGTCACAGCACATACTTCAAAGACTCACAGACTAAAGCTATTCCCTCTTTTTCAGGTGTGCAGGAATTCAGACAGCCTTCAGGAGAAATGCAGGGGCTGACAAAGAATATCACATCCCTCTGTGTCTTGGCCACATCACAGAACGTGTCCTTTGTTTTTGCAGACTCCTGATGTGGAACGAGCTGTTGTGTTCATGTACCAGCGCAGAGGGTGCTGCTCCTGGCTTGGCCGCCCCGTAGGGTATTCAGTGCAATTCCAGCTCCTCTAAGGTTGCATCGCTAGGTGGGGGCATTGCTCACACAACGCTGCCTCTTTCAGGATGCCAGAAGTGCCTTTTTGGATTCGGTAGGATACATCCAAGTGCTAATTACCAGATGGCAGGGGGCCAAGCCCCAAGCAGCTCTCTGCGT
>JAWMRA010000308.1:0-14291 GCA_035584735.1 Pseudotriccus pelzelni | reverse complement strand
GAAGCTGTGGCTGCCCCATCCCTGGAAGTGTCCAAGGCCAGGTTGGAGCAACCTGGGCTAGTGGAAGGTGTCCCTGCTTGTACCAGAGGATGGAACAAGACGATCTTTAATGTCCCTTCCAACCCAAACTATGCTGTGATTCTTTGGCTCTCTCCCTCCCGGTTTGGTAAGACAGAAGCCAAGGAGCAGTGGTGTGGAGAGGAGGCGACTTTGCAAACCCAAGGCTGGAGCAGTAACTGTAGAACAACTTCTCTTTTTTTATAGTCCCAAGGGGACGATGATGCACCCACAGAAGTGATCAGACAGCAGTTTTAAACTAAACAAATGGAAAGCAATTTATTTTTAACACACATTTTGCGAGTCATTGCCCCAGGGTGCCTCGGAGGCCAAAATGAAGTCCCTGAGCACTTCTTTGCTAAATGTATGATATAAAGGGGAAGGCTTGCTTGGTGCTTTCTCTGTTCTGGGGGGTTTTACCCCAGGATCTTCTCCCAGAGAGTGCTTTGGGTGAGGAGGGATCTTGTTCTTTGTTCAGTCGCTGTTTTCTCCAGCCCCTGAATGGCTGCACTTAAGTGATAGGGAAAGGGATTAAAGTAAACACAGTACCGTCTCCCTGGTTGGTGATGGGTAGTCAGTCCTGTGCCATGAATTTAACTGGCTTTGGGGATATAATTGAGTGTTATATCCATGTAAAAACTGCCCTAGGGAAAGGGGTAGAGCTCCTGATATCCACAGTGTTGAATAATCCCTGACTGGGGGCTGTCCTTGCTGTACCCTAGGGAAAGATAGGGGAAAATAGAAAGGGAAGAAATGAGAGTCCTGTCTCATTTGTGTGTCTGTCACTCAAATAAAGGAGCTGAGGGTTGGTTGCTGGCCCAGAGCCCAAAGGCCTTGGGACAGCCAACACTGTACTATTTAACTGGTTTGTTGTTGTTTTTTTCTCCCTCTCTAAAACTGCCCTCATAAATAGGAGCTTAGTGGTTCAGCTGGGGTGGTTCTTGTGGTGTCTGGGAACCTTTCCGGTCCTTTAAATTTGCCAGACCTGGGGTCTGGGAGGGGGTGCTGATGTGGCCGTGGCCAAGGCTTCCACAGCTGCCACAAGAAGGATCTCCACAGCCTTCATGTGCTGGGGTGGTTGAGAGCTGTGGAAGTCCAGTGGGAGCAGGAAAAGCCCAGCCATGGTGGGAGCAGCAGCAGCACGAGGCTGAAGGCTGGTGCCTCTTCTCCTGGACTCTTGGTGCAGCAACCTCTTCTTGGCTGAACCTCCTGACTACTGAGTCTCAAGTTCCATGTGAGTATTACCCATATGTGAAATAGGAAACCAAGATGGGGTTTTTTACCCCTCTTAAGCCTCTTGATTTTCTCCCTCTCCTCCTTCTGGACCCCCGTTCTGTTCTAGTTATGTCTCTGCCAAGAAAAGGAATCCTCTTCTTGTCTCTTGTGCTTTGTCCCTTCTCCTGGAAGTTGGTGACAGCTCTCCCCATCTGCTGAATGGCCGAGGGGGAAAGGAGGGTGCCCTGACTCTCTCCATGACCAGGTGGACTCCATGATCTTAGAGGGCTTTTCCCTTTGTCCTGGTGACCTGCTCCTGGTCATCTCCAGCTTCCATCCCCGTGCTCCATCCAGCCCTGGGTAGTGCAGCCTGGTAGGGCCAACTCCATCAGGGTGGGAGATCTTGAGAGCAAATCCCACAACCCTCAGAGCCCTCTGTGCTGGCTGGAAAACTACAGCCCCTTCCCGGTTGCCAGGGATTCATATGCAAATGCCGGGAGCAAGCAGGATGCCAGCTTGTGCCCTGCATCCCAGCGATGGGAGAGGGGCAGGAAGGATCCAGCCAGGAAACACGGAAAGGCAGTTTCACTGGGATGACGACACGCAGGGAATGGGTTTATTAATATTTCTCTTTAGTGTAGAATAATACAGGTTGTTCAAAGCGATGCTGGGCAGGGGAGGGAAGGCTGGGCTGTGCCAGCTTAGGGGTGTGACGATCTTGGGCACAAGGGAGACTGTGTGGAGCTTCCCCGGGGTTGCTTTGATCCCTGCCACGAGCATTTAAAAATCCACGCAACTGGGATCGAGTTAGAGGGGAGGGTGCGAAAGCCACATGGGGCAAAGCTCCCCTTCTGTCTTCACCATCCTCGGGGCCATAATTACCTAATTATCACCGGTTAATGAGGGGGATGCAGCTCCTCCCTGACCCAGCCCGGGCCTGCTCCACGAGTCTTTCTGCTCTTCCTTTCAGCCGTATTTTATTTATGGGCTTTAGTGGCGTTTCCAGCAAAAGCGGAATCTCCATGAAATGAATCGTTCCACCTGGACCGCAATTTGCTCTCCAGATGGCTCGGCCTTCCTAAGCTGCCCTGTGTGCCGTATTTTTCCCTGAGCTGGGCTGGCTTTTCCCTGTGTCCCAGCTCCTCCCTGGCTGTCGCTGACAGCTGCACGGCTCATGCCCTGTAGCTCCCTGGCATGTCATTCAGGAGGAACAAAAGCGGATTTCTCCCCCACCTCTCCGCCAGGGAGGATAAAGGGGATGCTTTTGTGCTTCCCCCCGCGTTTCTGCAGAAGGGCTGAGCTTCGCCAAGGGAACCCGTCTCCCTGCAGGGCTCCAAGGTGGATGGGAGATCTCCGGGAGGGAAGTTGAGTCCGCACGGGGTCCCACCTGGAGAGCACAACTTGTGTCAGGTAACGTTGGACTTTTTTTTGCCTTGCTGAAAAAACTCCCCAAAGCAGCATTTGCTGCTGGGTGGGAATTGGATTGAGAGGGTGACTCAGGGAGGAACGTGCCCGGGGGAGGGCAGCGGGGCAAACACTCCTCTTTGGAGTTGGCAGCGTTTGTCTCATGGGTAGACAGGGCGGATGTGGGTTGGGGAAGGGCATTTGGATTAACTGCGAGGGGAGAGCGGTGTCTCTCTGTAAGGAGCTCAGCCTGAGCTGCCCCTTCCCCGTGCATGCCCCCCGGTGGCTTGGAAATGTGCGTGGATCAGGGAGAAAAGTAGGGATACATGTCGGTTTTTCTTTCTCGGCTGGGACGGCGCCTGTCAGCAGAACGCGGAGTGTGCCGAGCTCTTTGCAAAGTCACCTGTGGGGAGCCGCCTTTGGTGGGACTTCTCTAAATCCCTTTGAACTCACTAACTGCGGTCCCGACCGCCCGTCAGGGTGTTTGGAGCCTTCACCCAGTCCCGGAGCGGCTCTGTGTTTAGGTGGGGCTCTTCGTGCTACTTCCTTGCTCTTCGGGTCCCTGCAGCAACTTGGGAGCACCGCCAAAGGTGTTTTCCCACTGCCGGGGGGTTCTGAAGGCTCAAGGGGATAGATACAGTGATGCTTTCTCAGGTTTGGTGGTCCCACACGCTCGGTGCAGGTGCAGCCAGGAGGTGTCCTCTGGATGAGGGGACCTGAGCACTTTGGCGTCCGTGGTCATCTGTGGCTGCCCGGGACGTGCAGGTGTAGGAACAGAGCAAGGACTAGGGCTAAGACAGGGGGTTTGACTCAAAATAAATTCAAGGTAATGCTCCTCCGGGGATGTGCTCCCCGCCCCTCCTGCAGGGAGTGTGTGGACACCACAAAGCCGCTGATTTTCTGGTAACTTGTCACCCCAGGGGGGATTTGCGGTCCTGCCAGAGGATTGTGGTGTGATCCTCCAGAGCCTGACTTGAGGGGAGGGGGGCTAAGATAGAGCCTGAGCCCACACCAGACGGGCTCTTTGCTGTCACAGAGTCTCAGAAAAGCAATGTAACACGTGCCTGGCTGGGGGAGAGGCTGTGAGCAGGAGCTCCACCCTGGCTCAGCGCTGGGTCCTGCTGCCTGTGCCGTCGGTGTGAGCTGTGAACTGTTGGAGCTTAGATGAGAACAGTCTGCTGTGCTTCCCTGCAATCACTTCATGAAATCCTTCAGGAAATATTAAAAATCATCTGGAGCCCACATCAAGCAGAAAGGGACGTCAGATGTAGCATCTCCCTGGGTTTTCGGAAGGTTGTGTTGTAGCTTTGGCAAATCTGAGAGTCACAGCCTTACCTCTGGATTTTTGCCTGCAATCTGGGGAAACAGGATGGGTCTGAGAAGTCAAAATCCAGCATGGCTCTCGGCTGGGCTGTGCTGTGGAGCACCTGAGAGGATAGGAAAATCACTTAGTGAGAGCTGGGAGACATCAGAAAGAAAGGAAAGGGTGCTGAGGGGGTAGCATAGGTTGGGCGAGGCAACAGGCTTAGAAGGAACTTCTCCTAAAAGCAGCAGTTTGCCTACAAGGATGGGGAATATCCCAGTGCCCATTGCTGTGCTGTGGTTTGGAGGAAGTGTTGATTACTGAGCAGGAGCTGTGTGTGGGTGAGGGGGCAGGCTCTGACTAGATTTTGGCTGGATTCTGTACTTCCTCTTGGCGCTAAGGAAGGTGCAGAACCGTGATGTTGTTGAGCGTTGCAGGCAGATGTTTGAACAGTGTGCTGATCTCTTGTCACTGCCCTGCTTCCCAAGCAGGATGCACCGATCGATGAAGGAGGAATCCAGTTTCAGGACGAGCAGCCTGGAAAACGTGCCCCGGGACCCAGGCAAGGACAAGCTGCACATGAAGCTGTGCAGCGGGTCCTGCCACGCCGAGCAAATCCTGCAGACCCTCAACTCCTACCGGCACAGCGGCACCTTCACCGACGTGGTGCTGCTGATCGATGGGCAGGAATTCCCCTGCCACCGGGCCACCCTGTCGGCCAACAGCACCTACTTCAGGGCCATGTTTGGTGGTGACCTCAAGGAAGGCCACCAGGACATCATTAACATCCAGAAGATCTCTGCCTCCACCATGTCCCTCCTTCTGGATTATATGTACGGGGGGAACATCATCATCCAGGAGGACAACGTTGAGGGCATCTTGGAGCTGTCAGACCTGCTGCAGATCTCCAAGCTCAGGGATGCCTGTGTCTCCTTCCTGGAGGGCCAGCTGCACCCGTGCAACTGCCTGGGCATCATGAAGTTTGCTGACTCCTTCTCTATCGCGTCCCTGACGGAGAAGAGCAGGAGGTTCACGCTGGAGTGTTTTGTGGAGGTGTCGTGCCACGAGGAGTTCCTGGAGATGGGAGTGAAGGAGCTGGTTGGGTACCTGTCCGACGAGCAGCTGGTGGTGCCCAAGGAGGAGGTGGTGTTCGAGGCAGTGATGCGCTGGGTGCGGCACGACGTGCCCGCCAGGAAGGGGGCCCTGAGGGAGCTCCTGGAGCACGTGCGCCTGCCCCTGCTCAGCCCCACCTATTTCCTGGAGAAGGTGGAGATGGATGGGCTCATCCAGGACTCCAAGGAGTGCATTCCCCTCCTGCACGAGGCCCGCAAGTGCTACATCCTGGGGAACGAGGTCAGCTCCCTGCGCTCCAGGCCCCGGAGGTAAAACAGCCCCAGCGTCCATGACCAGCATGGACCAAGCTGATGGATCTCACAGATTGATGATTTTTGTACTTTGTGGTTCTTGGGTTGGTTTTTTTTCTTTTTTTTTCCCTTTTCTCCACTCCTATTGCTTCACTTTTGGCCTCCTTGCTCCTGAAATGAAGTGTTGGAGTTGTTTGCCCACCTTAAAGGATTCCTGTGGAATTTAATGCACGGGATGCTTTTTGTTTCCATTGTGCTCTAATCACAGCAGTGTCCAGTGATCCCATCCACTCAGGGGTCCAGACTAAGGGCAGGAAGGGGTGTTTTAGCTCTTTATTTCCATCTGCTTCCCCCAAAGGGTAGAGCACTGGGTTGAGACCTGTTTTCCATTCCCAGCTGTGCCACTGGTCTCCTCTCACCTTCTCCAGATTGCTCCGAGCCTTCCCTTTAACAATCTCAGTCCTGCTGGCCATCAGCAAGGTGCTTAACTCAAAGGCATGGCTTCAGGGTCAGGAATTCGTATCCAGGAGGAAAATAGCAGTTACTGTCCTGGTCCCCACCTAGGCATGCCCAAATTATTATGTTTTTATTTTCCATTGATTTACTGATGAACAACCAGCAGGTGGATGCTGGCCCAGGCAGCTTTGATCTGTAGGGAATTGTCTCAGCTTGCACAAAGCATGGAGGAGCTGAGGATTGGACCAAGCCTTTCAAATCCTCTCTCATCCTCCTCCTTCCTGTCCCCTCCCTTCTCGCAGAGAGGCTCTTTTCTCACCACCTCCTACTTGGCAGGATTTGCCTTCCTCTGCCGTCTGTCTCGTCTGCTCACTGCTATTAGGGCTGGAAAGGGAGAGAGGTTTCCTGGAAGCACTTCTCTCTCCAGGCAGAAAGCTCACGCCAGGCAGGCTGCCAGGAGTGGCTTTCCACACTCCTGAGGATTATTGGGTTTGGCTGTGCTGGGAGGGGGAGGGTGAGTGGCAGGAGCCAATGTCACTATGGGCTTGTAGAGGTCATTCCCATTTCCTTTCCCTGTGCACTTCGGAGCTTTTCCCACCCGAGCTGGGAAGTGCCTTTGATCTGATGGTGCAGGGGTAAAATGATTTGCCCAGAAAATCAGTAGCTGACGCAGGAGAGGACTTTGCCTTACCTAGTACGTCCTGAATAGGATGGGAAGGATGCTGGAAAGGAATGGCCTGGCCCAGGACTCACCTGTGCCCTTCCTGATGCAGGTTCATGGAGCTGGCAGAGGTCATCGTTGTCATTGGGGGCTGTGATAAGAAGGGCCTCCTGAAGCTGCCCTTCACAGACCTGTACCACCCCAAGAGCAGGCAGTGGACAGCCCTCTCCAGCGTGCCTGGATACACCAAGTCAGAGTTTGCAGCCTGCACGCTGAAGAACGACGTGTACATCTCAGGTGAGAGAGCCTGGACCAGGTGGTCCCTTCCTGGGGACAAAGAACAGCACAAACTCTGCTTGGACAGTAAATCCTTAGGTCTGTTCACCAGGAATCCTTCACATGTATCCCAGCTTTGGAGTAAAATCACTTCTCGGTGAAGGTTATCCTTAGGGGGTTTGGATTTTCTGTCCCAAGGAATAGTTTCACCTTTGAGGGGGAGGATGGCAGTGTTAAAAACCCTTTCCCTTCTGAAGGGCATCTGTCAAGACTGTCCAGCTGTGGAATGAGCTGGTTTTGGTGGGTGCTGTAGGAAGGGGTTTCCTAAAATGTCAAGTCCCTGCCTGTCCCTCAGTTGAAATACAATGACTGTCAGATGAGTTCTGTAAGAGGGATGGAACAGTGTAACAGGGCCTTGAATTCCAGGCAGAATCTCCCTTGGGAAGCTGACTTTACATGACCATAACCCCATAACCGTGTTCTGGCCTAAGCTGCTCCGCTGCTTGGAGGAGCTGTGCAATACTGTGGTGCAGTGAGGTGAGGGGGCTGTGTCCTTGGGATCACACCAGCCCCTCCATCCCTCTGTTTTCCAGGAGGACACATCAGCAGCAGTGATGTTTGGGTGCTGAGCTCCCAGCTGAATGTCTGGATCAAGGTGGCCTGTCTGCAGAAAGGCCGGTGGAGGCACAAGATGGCAACGCTCCAGGGCAAGGTGAGCAGTGGCCTGGATTTTGGGAGGAGCCACGTGGAGCACCGGCCCCACTTCTCCTGCTGCCCTGGACAATGAGGAACTGTCAGTGTTTGTATTCAGGGTCATCATGAGGGTGGTGAGGCCCTGGCACAGGCTGCCCAGGGAAGCTGTGGCTGCCCCATCCCTGGGAGTATCCAAGGCCACGTTGGAGCAAGCTGGGCTAGTAGAAGTTGTCCCTGCATGTGGCAGGGGGTGGGACTGGATGATCTTTATTATCCCTTCGAACCCAAGCCATTCTGACATTCTGTGACTCACTTAGAGATGGTTTCGATGGGAGAACAACTGGGACATAACCAAGCTGTCATCGTTTCAGAAACAGCCCCAAATGAAGGTGTATCAGTAAGATCCACCATGGGATGGTGCCAGACTTGTGCAGGCAGCTGTGTTAATCATCTTTGGGTGAAAGCTGTGCAGTGCGGGGTGTTACATGGAATTGTTTGTGGCGGGAGGGACCTTTGGAGGCGTTAGTGTGGCTCTGTGTCACTGTGGCCAAGTCCTGCCCTCCTCTCACACCCCCTGCCCTGTTTGGGGGACTCCAGGAGTTTCTAATCCCCTCCCTGTGCTCCTCTTGTGGCAGATCTACGCTGTGGGGGGCTTTGATGGCTTCTACCGCCTCTCCAGCGTGGAGTGCTACGACACCTTCTCCAACAGCTGGTCCACGCTGGCCCCGCTGCCCCAGGCCGTGAGCTCGGCCGCCGTGGTCTCCTGCCTCAACAGGCTCTACGTGCTGGGAGGGGCTGTGGACGACACCTCCAACACCGACAAGGTACTGCTGGGCCATCAAGGGTGGACAGACACCTGAAAAACCAGGTTTGACAGGGAACCTGGAAGGGAAACGGGGTTCTCCTTGAGCAGCAAGGGTGCTTTTTTTTTGAAGACTGATGGAAGCTTTGTTTATAATAAGGTGAGAAGTCATGCATTGAAATAGAAGCCAGCGAGACTTGGGGGTCCAGAGAGGGAAGGTGTCAGGAGGTGAAAGTGTATTAGATGTGCTTTTTGTTAGAGCCCAGTCAGCCCTGAGACATCAGTGGAATAAACCTTCCACACCGTGGGCGTTCACTTCAGATCAGCAGCAACACGCTCAGCATGCCTGGCCGCGCATCTGCAAGGCAGACACAATGCTTCTGCTCTTCCTGAGCTGCAGGAAGAGCTGTCAGTGCTTCTTAACTCCATCTCCAAATGCTGTCTGGGTCAAGCACAGCCACCCTGGGGCTTGTAGTTTGTCTGGGACACCTGAGTGCAAGAGGGAATGCCAGAACCCCTCGTGGCTTTGCTCACCCCTCTGGGGGTTGGAGCTCCCACCCATGTTTCTGTCCCCATGCACTTTTATTTTTAGTGAAGAGCAGCTCCCCCCAAGCAGGGAGATGTGGGGGATTCATGTTTCCACAGCTCGGTTTCTCCTCCCAGGTCCAGTGTTACGATCCAGAGGATGACAAGTGGACGCTCTTGTCTCCCACCCCGTTTTACCAGAGGTGCATCAGTGCTGTCTGCCTGGACAACATCATTTATGTTGTGGGTGGACTCCTCAGCAAAATCTTCAGCTATGATCCCAGGAAGGACAGCTGGAGAGAAGTGGCCGCCCTTCCTGGGCCTCTGGTAAGGAAGAGCTTTAGGAAAGAAGATCTGGGTCTTCTCTCTCTCTCTCTCTCTCTCTCAAATCGTGGCCATCTGTGCTTTGCTGGGGTTGAAGGCAAGGAAAACACATTGTGGGTTTGGCTCTGAGCACATGGACGTGACCTGTGTCCTTACCATCAGTGTCCACACTGCTTGGAGGATCTCTCCAGCAGCAAACCCAAATTTTCTTGGGAAGCTGGGTGTACACCATCTGTTAATGCCAGAGGAGTAGATCTCTAGGGAGAAACCATTGGCGTTGAGGACTGTTCTGCACACTATCTGTTTCAGTGGGAGGGTTACGCTGGTCTGCTCTGGCCTGTGGTGTATCTTGCTTTATTGCCATCACAGTTTTGCACTCACAGCCGTGCTGCAGTGTGAGCTGTGGCACAGGGAAGAGGAATGGGGGGACACAGCTTGTGGTCTGAATTAAAATGCCAAGAAAGCACCTTTACAAGTGGCTTTCCCAGGGAGGCACGGCCTGGATCCGTGTGCCCTTGGTGTTCCTGAGGGACTGCCAGAGAAAGCAACAGCCCCATCACTGACTTGAGGTATTTCCAGTGCCTAAACTCTTACAGGAACAGTGAGATTGCAGCGCCTCACGAGCCAGACATCTGTTTATCCTTCCTGTCTGAAGCCGGAGGCCTGATTCTCAGCTTTGCTTGTGCTTTCCAGGAGAGCTGTGGCCTGACAGTGTGTGGAGGGAAGATCTACATCCTGGGTGGCCGGGACGAGAGCGGGGAGGGCACGGACAAGGCGTTCACGTTCGACCCGGTGACGGGGCTGGTGGAGCCGCAGCCGCCGCTGCAGCGCTGCACCAGCTACCACGGCTGTGTGACCATCCTGCAGCGCAGGGACAGGTGACCACGGGGCTCCCCTGCACCCAGAGCCTCCCCTGGAGCCACCAGCACGTGGGAACACCAGCCACTGCAGAGCAGGTGCTCCACCAGCCCCTGAGCAGCCTGGGGTTTGTTTTTCCCGGCCTCGCGATGGTGCCGATGGATTTGATGCTGATCCAGGTGAGAGGATGGAAGGGTCCTGGGCTGTGTGAAGCTGCATCACGGACCTTGCCACTGCAGCCCCTGGGACTGCTGAATTTGACCTTTGCTTAGGTTTACCTGGCTGTAGATGAAAGTCTTCTGCTGTGTTTGCAGCAGAGGTTTGCTGTCCTGGAAGGATGTGTGTTTGCTGCTCTCTGATGCCCAGAATTGTTGCTGTAACAGCTGCAGCTCCAGGATCCAATCCTTTGGCTAAAAGCTGTCAGGTATTTGTGCACTTATTATAGAAACCCTGTGCCAAACCTCAGTGGGGACCTAAATGCTCATTAACATCCATGAACAGAGAGCTGGGATTGGGAGTTCAAAGTTGATAATCCCAAGAAAATCGCTCCACTAAGTCCCAAATAGTTCCAGCTCTGACTCTGCACAGGCTGTGTGAGGGACTGTGCCCCGAAAGCACAGAGGGCTGTCTCTTTTCATACATATTTTGTGGCTGGACTGCTATGTCTGTGTCACTGAGTGGACAAGTGAATCCTGCAGCCAGGAGTTCCTTCAGAGAGGAGAAAGAGGAGGAATATTAAGGTGTAGGAATTAAGCATGAAGACCTGAAGCATGGTAGCCACAGAACTCTCGCATTTTGGCTGTGGAGTATGTAGCAAATATTAAAATAAACTCCATATTTAACGGACTGGGGGCCCTGGGAGCCTGAATGTGCAGCTCGTTTGGAGGATGTTTGATTACGCAGCCTGCATTGCTCCCAGCTGCTCTCAGGTCCTAGAAATGACCCTGAGCACGTTTGATTTGGTAGGATAACCATAGTTTTCGGTGTTGGTGTCTTTAGTCCGTGCCTGGAACTGGTAATTTCTGGTGGCTCCACGTAAATGCTCACATTGGTCAATTAGGGGCTGAATTGCTGCCAGATATAGAGTGAGAGCTCTTAAAAACTCCCATACCTTGGACACTGTGGGGTGCACCCCTCCACAGCAGGCTGCTGGCTGGCTGCTGTGCTCTCTGCACCTTCCGTTCCTCACCCCAGTTCTTCCTGAAGCAGAGGAAATGGCTGTGTCCACTGGTCCAGCCCTTTGACTGTCCCAAACCTCCTGGTTCTGCCTGCTTCCCTCTGTGTTCACCACTACACCGAGTCCTCAAGGGCCACATCCACATGTTTTTTGAATGCTCCTGAGGTGGTGACTCCACCACTTCCCTGGGGACCCCTCACAATGCTTCAAAACCCTTTCCATGACATTTTTCCCCCCTAATATCTAATGTAAACCTCCCTTGGCACAACTTGAGGCTATTTCCTTGAGGATTTCCTCAAAGGAGATTCCACGCTGGTATGGGTTGTTCCCACGAGGAGAGAAAAGGAAATTCTTGCTAGTAAAAGACAATTTCATTTGCAATCAAATTGCATCCACATTTGGGTCTTTAATGGGAGCGGAGATTCCAAGAGGGTGAGCCTGCCCAGAGCAGGCACTGAGCAAAGTCTTATCTGCTGAGGAGGTTGAGCATTGTGGGGAATCCCTTAGAAAAGGTTTGGTCCTCATGCCCAAGGTAAGCCTGAGGAATGTGGAATAGGGCTGGGAACACAGATGATCTTGCTTGGCTGCTGGTGGTTCTTTGTGCTCTTGCTCTTGAGCACAATAATATATTTGGACAGAACAATAGCCTTGAAAGTAAAAAGGAAGAGTTTTCCAGTTGCATTTCCCACTCCTTTCTCCACAGTCTTCCCTGATTTTCCTAATGCCTCCTGGGAGTGTCCTGCTGTACTTCACCCCTTATTCCTGTAGGAGTGAGCACACTCCAAAGGGTGGCAGATGTCCCTGTCAGCTTTCCCACGTGCTTTTGCTGTGTGTGGTGTGCTGCAATAGGTGGGACACGGTGCTGGAAGTTGTGGCACAGACACTGCAATGTTTGCCTCGCTCTTGGTCCTGCTATTTATTGTACCCCTGAATTGTGCTTGTGTTTTGTGGGGGCTGTGGGTGTGCAGGGGAGGGGGAGGGAAGGAATTCAACTTGCTCTTATTTAGAAATAAATATTCATCTTGGCTCCCAGCTGCTTTTTGCTGCAGGGATTTTATTTGTGCCTAAGGCATTCCAGAAATATATTGTTGATGGACATCACAGGAGCTTTGGGAACACCATCCTTGAGGTGTCCCAGCCTTTGTCTGGGATACCTAAATCCTCCCTGTGAGCAAGTAGAAAGTTCAAGGTACTGCTGCTTGTCTGCAGGGAATAACATCTTTAATTGTTACATGGAATCATGGCCAAGTCAGTGTAGGGGAGGTGTTTGGATAATTCAAACTTGGCTAAGCATGGGGAAAATTTGACTTGTGTTTTGGCATGATGAAAAAACAAATTGGAAAATTGCTTGCCTTGGTTGTTTCTTGCTCTGCTTTGGTGTGGCAGAAGGACACAGAGCACAAAACTGCCCATCACCACAACGTGCTTCATATCCCGAGAGGACTTCCCTCGGCCCACATGTGAAGCACCTCCTGGCTGTGTTCCCAGTAATGCCCACCCCTGCTTTGGGGCTCTGCGTGGCAAAAGATGTAGAAGAAAGTAGTGATCACCTGCAAAGCATGTGCAGTAGGTTCGGCTTGACGTGTTTAAGCTTTGAGAAGCAAAATAAATCGCGTTTTTCTTTGCACTCCGAACCGGCGACTGTCGATCACTTCCAATGGTACCCAAACCATCCCTTCCTCCCCCAGCCCTGTGGTTTTCCTGCTGCCTGTCGCAGCAGCTGGGTTATTTTGGGCATGTTTGTGTTATGGGATGGAAGAAAAAGCTTTTTGTGAACAAATCACTGGTGGTGTAGGCAGCAAGATCTTCAGGGCCTGATAACATTTGTCCGTGACACAAACCCCAGAAGAATTATAAGTAACCTGGCAGACAATGCTGCTGCGGGAAGCAAGTGGATCTGCTTGTAGTAAACAAGATAAAAATGGCCTTTTTCATCCTTTCCCATGAAAGCTTTCACCCCTCAGAAAGTCCACTGTACCCCTCAAAGATAGAAACTGGGGCCTCCTCCACAGTCAGTAGGGAAAAGGGACCCCACTAAAGAGTGAGCCATGGAATCCCAAAACGGTTTGGGTTGGAAAGGGACCTTAAAAACCATCCAGTTTCACCCCCTGCCATGGGCAGGGACACCTTCCACTAGCCCAGGTTGCTCCAACTTGGCCTTGGACACTCCCAGGGATCCAGGGGCAGCCACAGCTTCTCTGGGCAACCTGTGCCAGTCCCTCACCACCCTCCTGGACAAGAATTCCTTCCTAATATCCCACCTCACCCTGCCCTCCTTCAGTTTAACCTCCTTCACTCCCCCTTGTCCTGTCACTCAACGTTCTGCTCTCAAACAAGATTTTTTTCTTTAAATCTTACTTTAAATCAAATTCATCTGTTGGACTCAATGACCACTGTGGGTCCTTTCCAATCCGGGATATTCTATGATGAGCCAGACCCAGACTGAGGGTCTAAAATTAAAGGCACCGTGAAGTTATTAATCCCAAATCACCCAACTCTCAGTGATGATGATTCTGTTTCAATAGATGAAAACTCAGCTCCTCAGAAGGTGACCTGGTGAATCTCTGGGCAAAGTGCAGACAGTGATTTTGGAAAGTAAAGCTGCTTTAAGAAAAGGCACTGAAGCATTTCTCCTACACACCCAATCTTTGTTTTTCAGCATCAGTTTAAGGACACAAATAACATCCCAAAACTGCATCACTGAAAACACATCGAGGAACTATTTCTGAAAGAAAAACTTTGATTTTTCTGTAGTAACTCCAGATTTGTTTGCAAATTTACTTAAGTGTGTTTCCCTTTCTTCCATCCCCATAACAGCTGCCCAACAACGAGACAAAATCATTGTATTTTGCCTAATTTCTATTCATGAGAAATAACTTTAATTGCAGTGAGTTCTTCATCTGTTCAGCACAGAACACCATGAACAGCTGCCTCCAGCCTGCTCCTCCTGAGCATCCCAGATCCCTCAGAGAAAGCAACAAACAGCAGAACGTGGCACTTAGGGCTGGTTTTGATCATGGGAAATCCACTGGCACAGGTAGGATGGCTGCCTGACGTTTCTGACTCCCTAAGTTTTAGGAAGATGGTCATAAGATACTAGGAAGGAATTGTTGGCTGGGAGGGTGGGCAGGCCCTGGCACAGGTTGCCCAGAGAAGCTGTGGCTGCCCCTGGATCC
>JAWMRA010000307.1:0-14358 GCA_035584735.1 Pseudotriccus pelzelni | reverse complement strand
TTATCTGTGCTTGAATTAACTGGATGATTCATCATAATTCATTTCTTAAATATTATGATTCCCCTTCTGGGTACCAATACAGTTGTGATTCAATGATATAACTGCATTGAAAATCCCAAAGTGTGATCTTTTTCGTTTGTCATACAGCTCAAACATATACAAATGTAGATTTTTTTGTTACTTATATCAACTAATTATCTTATTACAAAATAAATGACAGAGAAATTTCTCTCATAGAAGGGAATATTGTTCATTTATTATGCATGTTAACTTCTAAAAAAATAATCATCATGAGCCAATGTGAAACATTGATGAATTAATAAAACAGATATCAATTGTAACATCATGTGAATCATTATCAGTAATTCTGAAGAGTTTGTGCAAATATGTGCGCAAAAATTTCTCTAGAGTTAATTAAAATAAAAATTGTGAGCAGTAATAAAATTGAAAAATTATTGTGATGAGCTAAAAATGATAAGCCATAGGGCTGGGCAACTTAATATAAACATACAACACTTAAATGTGTTAAGAGTTTGTCAGCCAATGTAAGTGGTCTTGAAACATGAAGCCTACAAGCACTCTATTTTCTCAGATGTTTATTTGACTTGTATTACCATTGTGTGGCTGCTATTGATGGGTTTCTTGAGCACATTAAGAGAAATTACCTTTTCATATGCATCCACATCCTGTAAATGCATTATTCTCATAAATACAGGTCTTTGTGAAAGCCTTGCATGATTCTGAAATGTAAAGGGAAAAAGTACAATATATGAGCAGGATTATACTATTTGAATTTTCCTTAAAATCAGATTTTGTTTAGCATTACATTATATTCAAGAGGAAAATGGATGTCAAAAATTTCAGTGAAATTGATTTGTAATTTCAGATGCAAACATGATTTAAAACCAAAGCCAGAATTTTGACAACTCTGTAGTTACAGAAGTCTGGAATTCTAATCTGGGTCCAAAATTTGTGACTTGTGATTTTGTTTCTTTGCTTGCTTGTTTCTTATACTTTCCAAATACAAGTTTTGTATGGAGTAAAGAATAAAATCCACAGTCTCTAACTTCGTAAGGAACATATATGTGCAAATCAAAAATATTTTTTATCAAATTCAGAGGAATAAATTGAAAAACAAGTAAAGCTATTTCTCAAGTAATCAGGGGGTTGATTCTCATCATAACAATCCTTGAAAAATCTAAAATCCACCATATGCTGAAAAATTTTACAGAATCAAAGAAAAGGGAAGCCAGCAGTAAAAGAGAAGCAGCATCCCAGTTTGTCACAGCTAGAGGCAAACATGAAGATGACAACATAAAATCTGCTACAGTCAAATGGCAGAAAGGATAATTTTCAGATTTCGTTGCCTGAGTTTCTGTGATCAATAACAAAAAGACGGGGGAAAAGTAGTGGGTATCAAAAGTCATGATAAATCCCCTAGTGCAGTCATATTTTAAAAGGCCACAGAAGCTAAGGGGACAAATCAGCATCACATACCTAGAACAAATATACTCTTGTTTCACTTGGACAGTAACATGAATATTCAGCAAATTATCACCCAGCTCACGGAAATGATCTGAAGATGAAACCTGTACTCACATTAGTACTACTTATATTCCCTCTCTTCCAGCTTCCTGCTCTCCTGCCCTGCCACACTGTAGTGCATGTTCATTACAGTCACTAAAATGGGAGCTTATCCATAGCTCCGTCCTCATTTTGACACCTGATACATTATTTCATCTGTCATTTTCTCTAACAAGTAATGGTTCCTAGTCCAAGTTCCTCTATTTCTCATACCTGATCCCAAAGTGGGAATGTGAACTTTCTGACTTGGTCAGCAAGAGCTATTGAAACTTGATCCCAACAATTTTAATTTTCCTTTGAATTTATAAAGAAGTGCTGTTTTCTCCAGTCACTGGAAGGAATGCAAGAGAGTAAAAATAAGAGTTTGGGAAGTCAGAAGCAACAATGTGGTCATTGGATCTTTATTGCTTCTTCCTCACTTGATTTTAACAGTAATTAGAAACTGCTCTAGAAACATGAAAAGGTGGCGGTTAGTATTAGTTTGCAGAGAGGATCATCTTTTGAAGGTGCTAAGAGCTGATTTAAGCAGAAACTGGGTACCTGGCTACTTCTACAAATCTGTTCTTTCCTTCCCTACCTTCATGAGCCTAAAAAGCCAGAAATAGTAGAGTACAGTTCCGTATTGCTCCAGCACATGTATCCAGATTTCAAGTAGCTGTTACCACAGTATAGGTCTCTCAGCACCCTTAGTATAATTCTTAACACAGTCCCCTTGTTGAAATAAAGCTAAAGTAATCTGCTAGAGACAACCACATACCCTGATTCCCCACCTATAAGCAGCATCACAGTTTATAGAAGGTTTAAGACTTTTCACATCTCCTTTATAAACTCCAATATTCCCCTTTTGACTATTTCTTAATTTGCTGTTTAACTTCTATATCATGCAAAAAGCAATACACAAATTTACTTTTATCTTACTGACTTCACACTCTGTGTTTTCAGAGTCCCATCACGTCCTGAGTTGCAGTTCAGCTGTGATTCATAAGGGATTTCCCTCAGAGGAAGCAATATGTTTATTAATGTGACAAACATACTTTATTGTTAAATGTCCAGACACTTAGGCCACCGCTTAAATTAGTTCGTGAAATTTGTTTGTGTTGAAACATAAAGAGCACAAAACAGCTCATACAGACCTAGAAGCAATAGCCCCATACCACTGGAATGATATATTCCATTATTTTCTTGCTCTTATCAGTCAGCTTCTGTTACTGTAATGGAAATAAATGTTCCTTTTTTTTTTTGTCAAATAACATGACAGTTCTCATACAGAAGGGGACAAGTCATGAATCAACTTATGGATGAGTCAGTTTCTCCTTTGTGCCCAGCAAGATCAGGGAGTGGGTTTTCCTGGAAGCTCTGCCAAGATGTGGAAAACAAGGAAGTGACAGCTGACATTCAACATGGTTTCACTAAGGACAAATGGTGCATGACAAATTTGGTGGCCTTCCATGCTTTGGTTCCAGCATTGGTGGATGAGAGAAGAGGAACCAGTGTCATCTACCTAGACTTCTGCAAAGCATTTGACACTGATCCATACAACAACCTTGTCTCTAAACTGCAGAGACATGGATTTGACAGATGGACCATACAGGAATGGGCTGTATTGTTGAAGTCAAAGTAGGTCAAGGGCTCAGTGGAGACCAGTGACAACTGGTGTCCATCAAGGATCGGTATTGAGTCTGATACTGTTTAACAACTTTGTCAGCAACATGGACGATCAGATTGAGTGCACCCTCAACAAATCTGACAATGACATCAAGCTGTGTGGTGTGGTTAACATGTTGGAGGGAAGGAGGAACCTGAACAGGCTTGATAGGTGGGCCTGTGTGAATCTCATGAAACTCAACAAGGCTAAGCGCAAAATTCTGCACCTGGATCAGGGCAATCCCAAGCCCAGATACGTGGTGGGCAGAGAATGGATTGAGAGCAGCCCTGGGGAGAAAGACTAGGGATGTTAGTCAGCACGAAGAGTCACCTGTCTCCTAGAAACATCCACTTGCAGCACAGAAAGCCTCAAAAAAATGTGGCCAGCAAATTGAGGAAGGTGATTCTCCCCCTCTACTTAGCTCTTCTGAGATCCCACCTGGGCTGCAGTGTGCAGCTCTGGGGTCCTCAGCACAAGAAGGCTTATTGGAGCAAGTCCAGAGGAGTCTATGAAAATAATCAGAGGGCTGGAGCACCTTTCATACTAAGACAGGCTGAGTGAGTTGAGGTTATTCAGCCTGGAGAAGAGAAGGTTCTAGAGAGATCTTCTAGTAGTTTTCAAGTACTTAAAAGAGGTTGGCCATGAGACAGCTGAACAGGTATATATTATAAGGACCTGTAGTGACAGGACAAGATGCAATGGCTTCAACCTGCAAGAAGGCAGATTTAGATTAGATACTAGGAAGAAATTCTTCATTGTGAAGGTGTGCAGGCAATGCCACAATTTGCCCAGAGACATTTTTGGTGTCCCGTCCCTGGAAGTGTTCAAGGTCAGATTGGATGGTGCTTTAAGCAGCCTAGTCTAGTGGAAGGGGTCCCTGCCCATGGAAGAAGACTTGGAACTATGTAATCTCTGAGGTCACTTCCATCCCAAACCATTCTATGATTCCATGATTCCCAGAATTTGACTCATATTTGTGTCTCAGACTGTGCTTTTTTACACAAAAATTATGACTGAAAAGATCAGAGAATAGATTTCTAAAATAGGTGATCGTGGCAAATTATGTGAATCTTTTTACTGCAATTCACTCATTTCCCTTCATATGTGTCTTCCTTCACAGAAGCATAAAACAGATAATGGCAAACAGCTCTTTTCACAATAGGACATACCTGATTTGCCAAAATGCTATGATGCTATTGCATTA
The DNA here is from genome assembly GCA_035584735.1 of Pseudotriccus pelzelni. Classification (NCBI taxonomy): domain Eukaryota; kingdom Metazoa; phylum Chordata; class Aves; order Passeriformes; family Tyrannidae; genus Pseudotriccus; species Pseudotriccus pelzelni. The sequence goes on along the minus strand of JAWMRA010000307.1, from coordinate 9,925 downwards.
GTAAGATGAAAAGCTTTTATTTTGCCCAGACACACACATACTACAATAATTTCAATAGACGAAAAATCAAACTGTTTGGGAGTATGAGTTGTGACGTATTGACAAGTAATGCTGTTTGTCAACAGAGAGGATCTCATCAGTGTTGTGGAGGCTGGTGGCTGTCTTGATCACAGCAACCATGAAGAGATTGAGTTTAAAATCTCTGTTGACGGAAGGACGTGGTTACAGGAGATGGCAGGCTGCTCTGGGAATAAGTAAGTAAAGTGTCATGGGAAAATGTTTTTGCAAGTGCTGGGTTTCATCAGCGCTGATCACTTTTCAAACATCACCTCCCAAGGGCACAGGAGCAGGGCAAATCTCAGGTGCCATCAGTCAAGCAGGAAAGACAGAAGGCCAGCTTGACTGAGCAGGGATCTTCTCTTGGAAATAAAGAAAAAAACATAAGGCATACGGCCAGTGGAAGCAAGATCAAATGACATGGAAAGAATTCAGAGATGCTGCTTGCCACTGTAGACAGAAAATTCATGTGGCCAAGACCCAACTGAATTGAAGGTGGACAGAAATATGGGGGAAAACAAGATTTTTTTCAAGCATGTTAATGGCAACAGACAGTATAGAAATATCAGCACTGTTACAGAGTGAGGATGGTCACCTCCCAAACAGGGACAGAGACAAGGCAGAGGTGTCTAATGTTTTCTTTGCCTCTGTCTTGAGCAAGGATGATGCCCTGACCTGGAGGACCATTACTGCAAGAATGATCAACTCCCAGTCAATCCCGAACTTATGCAGGATTTGCTGCTCCAGCTGGATCCCTACAAATCTATGAGGCCAGATAGGATTCAATCCAGAATCCTCAAAGATCCACCTGATGTCATGATACATTTCTCGATGATTTTTGAGTGGTCTTGGGAATCCATAGAGCTCCCAGCTGGCTGGAAGCTGGTGAACATTGTCCCTATTTTCAAGAAGAGCAAGAAGGAGGAGCCTGAAAACTCCAAGCCTGTCAGTCTCATTTCAGTGCTTATTAAAATTATGGAGAAGATTATTCCGGGAAGTATTGAAAAACACCTGAAAGATAATGCAGTCACTGGTCACTGCCATCATGGCTTCATAAGAGGAAAGTCCTGCTTATCAAATCTGAATTCCTTTTATGTTGAGGTAACTCTCCTAGTTGATCAAGGGAAGCAAGTTGATGTAATCATTTTGGATTTCAGAAAGGCTGAAATCTCCCACAGTATATTTCTGGACAAATATCCAGCACACAGCTGGGTAAACACATCATGCAGTGAGTGAGCAATTGGCTCATGGGTGGAGCACAGAGGGTGATAGTGAATGGAGTAACATCAGACTGGAGACCTGTCACTAGTCGGGTTCTGCAGGGCTCCATCTTAGGCCCTGTGCTCTTCAACATCTTCATAAATGACTTGGACGCAGAAGTGTAAGAGATACTAAGCAAGTTTACAGATGACACAAAACTGGGAGAAGCTGCTGACTCCCTTGAAGGCAGGGAGGCCCTGCAGAGAGACCTTCAGAAGTCAGAGGACTGGGCCATCACCAATCATATGAAGTTCAACAAGGGGAAGTGCCACATTCTGCACCTGGGATGGGACAATCCTGATGTTTTTATAGACTGGGGAATGATATGCTGGAAAGCAGTGCTATGGAAAGGGATTTGGGAGTCCTGCTTGATAGCCAAGTGAATATGAGTCAGCAGTGCCCTGGCAGCCAGGAGGGCCAACTGTGTCCTGGGGGACATCCGGCAAAACATCACCAGCTGGTCGGGGGGGGGATTGTCCCGCTCTGCTCTGCACTGGGGAGGCCTCACCTTGAATATTGTGGCAGTTTGGGGCACCACAATATAACAAAGATATGAAGCCATTAGAGAGTGTCCAAAGGAAGGCAATGAAGACAGTGAAGAGCCTTGAAGGGAAGCCACGTGGCTGAGGTCACTTGGTGTGTTCAGCTTGGGGGAGACTGAGGGGAGACCTCACTGCAGTCTACAGCTTTCTTGTGAGGGGAAGGGGAGTGGCAGGCACTGATCACTCTGTGGTGACCTGTGACAGGATCTGAGGGAATGGCCTGAAGTTGTGTCAGGGGAGGTTGGAAAGGGTTCTTTTTCCCCCAGAGGGTGGCTGGGCACTGGAACAGGCTCTCCACAGAAGTGGAGCATTCAAGCATCAAGCCTGACAGAGTTCAAGAAGCACTGAACAATACTCTCGGGCACATGATGTGATTCTTGGGGATGGTCCTGTCAGGGGCATGAGTTGGACTCAGTGGTTCTTGTGAGTACCTTCCAACTCAGCATATTCTGTGATTCTGTGAATTGACTTGGGAAGCTCTTACGTAGTGAGGTTGACACAGGAGAATGCAGAGCTAACATGCATATGGAACATTTTACACTTATTGGTGGAGGGAAGAGATAAAAAAAAGTCATAGCGGGTTTTGTGAGAAATAAAGTAAGACCATAGCTATTGGAAAACTAGTATCCCTTCACATTTGGTTAGAAACCTCCTTCGTACTCATTCTGTGAGACTGGTCCTGCTTGTAAATATTTTATCAGTTACTATAGATACGTCAGTCCTCAGTCCTGCATAGTCCTTTGAGTGACCAAGAGAACACAGCTGTGTTACATATGACATGGATTAGCCTATTGTATTTTCACAAAATGGGCTAAAAATAACATACATTTAAAATTCAAATTACCATAAAATATTACTTTAAAAATAATTTTGCTGAAATAAATTTTTAAACATGAACATTTTAAATGTAAAGGGTTAGCTGTAAGGCATAAATATATAAAACCCATTTTTGATAAAGTATGAAATATGCTAAATATTTACATTAAAACTTGGACTGATGTACTGCATTAAATAAAAAAGGTACTAATTTTTTTCCTATAAATACGGACATAGACATATCAATATTGATACTTGTGATGCAGCCTTTCGCTTCAAAGTTAGTTTTATTTAATATCTTCCTGTGCTGAATCTGTGTCCTTAGATTGCCTTAATTTCTCCAGTTTGGACGCCTTATGCTGGACAACATGGTAGAAAGCAATACAGCTCCCAATTGATTAACTTTTGTTGACCTCTTACAGAAATGTCAGGCTTGGTTTTTCCCTTCTTCCCTTATAATCAACAGTTCTTAATAAATGAGCATAACAAATGCTAGGATACAAATACAAAACATCATTTGTTTCAAGATTTTCGGATCAAAAGAGCACTGAACTGGCCTAAACTCTATGAAAAAAGGTTAATGACCTTTTTGTAACCTTTGACATGGTGGTGAAAAAACAAAATAATACCAAAGCATTTGATTTTTTTTGGCTTTCTAATTAAATAGAAATTTTAGCTGTGAGCATTACACAGTGTTTCATCCTGTTGTTGGTATTTTGTTTGGAGCTGACTTCTCATTATGAAACCTATGTAGATGAAATATAACTGTTACATAAGCCTGTAAAATTAAGGACTTCATAGTATAAAAGCTCTATATTACTCCTCATTTTAAGATTTATGATATGTAGAACTTATAAACCAGTTCTAGTTATGCATACAGATATGTTATATTTCATTACATTCTTCAACTTACTGCCATTACAATGGAGTTACAAACCAGCTCTGAAAACTGCTTTCTGAATATTAATCCACATAAATAATGCAAGTTTATTATTAAAATGACTTGAAACAAACAAATGTTTACCAGGATTTTTGAAATGTCTACCATCCTTTTGAAATGTTCTGACTAGAAGTGGCCAACATCATAAAATAAATTAACTTTATCTACCTTCCCTTTAGAGAAGCTTTGACACCTGCAAAATGTGATTTTATTAAAGCTTCTTATTTAAGTCTGCAAAACCTATTAAAGCCAAATGGCGCTAAAATGAACACCTTTTTCCATCCTCATTAATTTCCATTCAGGATTTTAAAGAATTTTTGTGAACAAGAGATCTGAATCTTCCTGTACTAGTTTAATCTAGTCTTAGTCCCATTTATAAACAGCTTGGTAAAATCCATGGAATAAACCAAGATTTATAAATATTTCAAACAATGTTCTAAATTTGACTGCTGCAGATCAAATCAACTGGACCAGCTAAATCAACTTATCCTTCCTAGTTTAACATTGCCAAAAATTTCCAACCAATCACACTAAGGTTGTCACAGATGTACTTCAAGATACATTCATGAGTTGAGGTTTCCTGAGCTGGATTGTATTATAAACATTTTCCTGAATTATTAATTGAGGTAAACCTGTTCTTCAAATAGCTTGTTTACTACCAAAATTATTTAACTACATGTAGTTATGTGAGTTTACTTGGGTTTCATTGTATTAACAGTAGGTCATTTACATCAACTTCATGTTGACAACATCATTATTATTCCATTAGTTCAGAGTTAAAAGTGGTTCCATTCAAGAACTACTCAAAAATATTATACCGAAAGACTCCAACCTCAGAAGACTGCTCAAAATATTTTATGTCAATTTATGCACATCTTGGTATCCAACATTGTAATCCAACAAATAAAAATATAACAAGGCTTTATCGCCTATTTTCTGAGCAGCAAAGTCCAAATAGCTTTTTCTGTAAAAGGTAATATTTTCTAGAATTTCCTCCTCAGAAATTCACAAACAGCACTCAGCATTTAATGACTGCACTTACATTCACACACATACATACCTGACACAAAGGAACTTGACTTCTACCCACTAAAAAGAATTGAATACTTGTTAAGAAGCTCTTTAAAGAAATTTTTGGAAAAAGACAGGATGCATGTTTAAAGGAAAATATTAAAGTGCTCACTGATGATAGAGAATAAATAAAATCTCTGTTTCTGCTATGAAAGTCTCTGAGTGAATAATTACTTTGGGAAAAGTTGTGCATAGTCAGCTTTGCACTTTAGAATGAAAGCAAAAGGTATTTTGCATTATTTGCTGCACAAATCATTTCCCTCTTTTGAAGTCACGGACTGTCACAAACCTTTATTAAAATTTATTACTGAACCATAAGGAAACTTTGCTGGAAAAACACTTAGTATTACCTGAATATCTGTTAATTAACTTTGCAATATTTGTTTATAAGGACAGTAAATGTAAATATTTTAATTTGTCATATTCTGAAAGAAACACAGAAAACTTTGTGGGAATAGTTACCCGTGACTCAAGAAAAGCAGCCAAACCAGAAATTCAAAAGAAACACAAATTGAAAACACTGAGGGGGTTTAAATTTTTGTGGTGATAATTTTGTATTTGTGCAGTAATGAGCACAATGAGCAATGGGTAAGAGATGGCATGGACATACCTTTTTCTCTGTTTTTTCACCCACCAAAAAGAGCATTTCCCATTGCTTATGTGTGTGTGCTTGCACAGGTACATATCTTCATCTGTTTGACCAACCCTGGAGTGATTTAAAATACCACAGCTGCAGTAGAGTGTTAACAGTGCATCTAATCCCTCAGCCATATTTCAAATAGTAAATACGTATCAAAAGAACAGGACAAAACCATGCAATACCCTACTAGGCTACAGGTCCACAGAAGATGGAGAAAAAAAGTTAAATTCGGTGCACTCTGAGTTCTAGTCAGTGCTAAAAATTGCTATTTGCTAAAAATAGATAATATATACACACTATTCCTGCGTGAAAGTCATAATTTATACAAGTATATAGCATGTATGTCCTCACAAGGTCTGTGGAACAATACAAATCAAAGCCTTTCTGTTTGAAAACATCTCCTATATGTTAGAAAGCAGTGGAAAAGATTTTTGCATTGCAGCTTGATCTGTCCCTAGATTTACTCTCAGAACAGATTGGAGCATGAGTGCTCCTGCTGCGTATGTGGATCCAACCATGACACCATGACTAAAGAAAACAAAATCTGTTTCTGATTCATGATTGAAAGTATAACACCAACATTTATTCACTCAGTTTACTACTTTCTGGCGCTCTGGGGTCACAGTGACTACTCATCTTCAGAGTGAAAATTTTATCAAAGGAATGAATATGCCAAAACTGTTCCTGACCTTTTGTTAAACTATCCATTCTCCTATAGTCACCACAACATCAGCATTACTGACTTAGTTTCTGGAGTCTTTGGCAAACTGATGTGTGCAAACCATGTGTCCCGAATTCACTGGTGCACAAATAATTTCTTGGTGACTTGTTTCCCTTTGAGAGTGCTGTTAACAAGCTGCCTTTGCTTACTTGATCCCTGACCTTATAGCAACTTTGGACTTCTTGCCTTTCCCCTTTTGTTTGTAATGGTTCAGTTACTTACAAAGTTAAAAAGGCAGGTGAGGAAAGACATAGATTTGATCACCTTTTAAAGGGAATTCCAGCAAACTAGTACTAAGAGATGGTAATATAATATCTCAGTCCCACAAAGCTTGTAATTGATTTCATTATTAGGGAAGCATTTGTATTTTCCAGCACTCACAAGCTACATCCTGTTGGATGTTTGCATAAAGGACTCTTCATGTCTAAATGATTGATCATACTTTTAACCCTTTGCCAATATTTTACTACAGTGAATTATTTTCACTGCCCCAAACAAAACCAAATCAAACCAATAAAAAAATTAAAATTTAAAAAAAAAATCACAAAAAGGGTCACATGAAGACATTTCTGACAATCAAGTAGCCACACAAGCTAGAAACACAGTAATTAAGTGCCTGACCACATCTTTGGGGCAAACAGACCTTCAGCTGGTATCCTACTCTTGTCTAAACCTCAGTGAATGTATTGTCATGCTTATGTGATAATAATTATTAGAATCTTTGAACTCTAGGATAAGCAACACTTGTCACATGACTCTATATTTTTTATGAAACCTGCAAACTACTGGTTTTTATTAATATATGCTCCTATAGCCAAGTATCATGTTCTTGTGGCTAGCATGTTTTGCCTACACTGATAAGTTATCATTATTATTCTTTCACTGGGTGTTTTGGAAGTGGTGAGGACAAATGGAAGTGCTGTGGGCGGGTGTCTGTGTGTATATGTGCAACTTGTTTTGTGTATCATACTAAGTAGGTTCTCCATGGACAGTGAAGATGATGAAGTATAACAACAACATACATTCTCAGTGGATAAGTAGGCAATCCACTGAGAGAGAGGAAAGATAAAAAAAGTTGTTTTCTCATTGAAACACAAATTTAGACTGACTTTCCTCATACAGACTGAACTGTCAACTTTGTCTTCAATATTTAGCAATAATTACTTTCAATTAAGTTCCTTGTTTCTTCCCACCATGTCATTATAGGTTGAGTATCAGTGATCACCTCAAGACTTCAATTAATGAAAGGGTAACCCCTTTGTACTTACTTATTTTGTGCCTATGTATTCACATCTCTTCATGTAATGATTTCTTTAGGAGTGAAAAAATTTTAGGAGGTGGTGAACACCTGTCAATGCCAGGACTTTTATAAGTTTCTGCAGCATGAAGTTTCATGATATTACAGAGAAAAAAGAGAGTAAAATTTCAGTATCAGAGCGGTTGTGTTTATGCCGGTATGGAGTCATACACAGCTCTCAGTTGTTCTTGGAGTCATAATAGGAAGAAACAATGAGCAGAGTTAATCAAGCATGACTTTGTTCTCCCACAGGCCTTGTGGTGAGACTACGGTCAACCAGTAGTTACTGTTGATATGGGTTATGTAAGCATCAAGTAGGCTGACTAAGGAATCCTTTTTGTGTAAATGCCAACTTCCAATTTTAGAAATCTGATTATCTGTCATGGTTTAGGAATGGCACTTCCACTACATGCTAACTAAATGCTCTCACTGAGACTCTCCAAACCACATACCACTCGCTAACTCCCACCCCTTCCTGCTGCAGTGGAATGGAGAGGAGAGCTGGAGACACAAAATGTAAAAATCATAGGCTGAGATAAGAAAAGCCCTTGGTCATGAGCCCGTCTTTATGTTGCATCTCTTCGCTGATAACTTGAAATGTCATGCACACACTGAGCCAGAAATCATTCACCCTTATATTACCAGTCCAGATCCACCTGAGACACTTTAATCTTGGCAACTTGATTTACCATTGTTGTCCATTCTTGTAAATTTCTTTAGCAGCCTGTTCTTCTTCCAGATCACCTGATAGAGAGAGTTTGCAATCTGACTACAATCTGGAATACACGTGGAAGTGTAGAAAATGAGGAAGAATTCCTTGGGGGGCTGGAGAGAAAAAGTGTTCACTCCAGGAAACTGCATGGAAAAAGATTTCTTCCTATGAATATGTGTGTTTCTCTCCCTCCCTGCCAGGGGGGCTGACTCCCTATTACAAGAAAAGATAAAATGCTCACAGACATGTCTGAAGGCCCCCACAAAAGCACCAAGAGAACAAGCACGCAGTATTTTGTCTGCCTATCCTCAACTGGTACCCTATTTGTTAGTATTTTTGACTTTTGGAAATAAACCTTTTCTTAGTACCTTAGCTGCGGCTTGATATCTGGTGTACCTGCACCCATATTATTGGTCACAATGCATCCTCCAAAAACCCACAGCACTTACAAAAGCCTGTGTTTCCTGCTTGCAGGTTGGTGTGGGGACATAACTGCTATTTTGTTAACTTCAACCATTGGAATGTGATGATGTCCATCTTGACATTTGACTCCTAAAGACTGAATTTCCTGGACAGGTCCTTTGACCTTGCTTTGCCTTATGGTAAAAACAGCTCCCTCTAAGACTTTCCAAACCATGCTGCAGCTCGCTTGTTTCCCCGTCTTCCCCCTGCAGAGGGATGGAAAGGAGAATTGGAGGCCCAAAAGGTAATGATCATGGGTTGAGATGAAAACTGTCTATTGGGAACAGCAATGAGATAAGCAAACAAACAGTAATAGCAACAATATTAATAAAATAAAAATAATTTATATAATATAAATATAATAGGCATGCAATATTTATAAATATTGTATAAATAATATTTATATTATTTATATAATAATTATATAATAATAATAGAAAAATATGCAAAAGAGATAGGGTGATTCACATGCAAAATGCTCGCGGAGCCCAATCTCATCTGACAACATCCATGCCACCCCAGCCTGAAGAGACTCCCGGCAACAATGGCAATGACATAAGAGGGAACAGAATAACTTCTGGATCCTGACCATGCCCCCTCCTGGCTGCTACAGAAATGAACCTAGTCCTGACCAGAACCATGACATTATCCCAAAGAATCTTGGTGAAGATGGCAGCAGAATGTATTAAACAAAGGTCTCTGTGTGTTCACGGTGAGTTGTCTGAAAGCTCAGAGAAGACATAGCATCATAGATAGTAATTCAGATTCTAGTTCAGCCTCAGGCTTCCTACATTCTTCAAATCAGGCTACCAACTTGATGTTCTCTTTCAACACTGTTTGTGGGAAGAGGAAATGCAATATTACATTACTCGTTACCATAGGGCTCTCCCTACTTCTCCCTCTCTTTCTCTTATTTAAAGAAATTATTTTTGTGGGATTTCTGATTCAGAGAAGCTCTGCCTCTGAGGGAGAACAATGACCCCATAGGGAACCTTTCTCACAGCTATGGTTTTAAAGCAATACCTACCAGAATACAGGAGGCAAAATTGCTGTAGTTTGTTTCTTTTAGAGTTCATTAACCAGATTCTTATTCTACTGTTAATTTATTACTCCTAATTTTTTTTATTCTAGTCACTCATTTGATATTGTAAAATTTAGATCTGTACAAAAGACACCATGCAGAGGAAAACTCTTACAAATTTAACATGATATCCCAGAATATATTGCATTTTCTTTCCCAGGTGTCAGGAAACACAAGACCTCACTAAACAAATATAGTCTCTCTGAATTAGAATTACTCTTAAGAATCTTCAGTTTGAACAACAATAGGCACCTTCAGGTCAACTATTGCTTAAAAATGTCTGGATTTTGACCAGATAAATAAGAAAAAAAAAAAGGGTAAAACAC
>JAWMRA010000306.1:0-14377 GCA_035584735.1 Pseudotriccus pelzelni | reverse complement strand
TGGAGCAACCTGGGCTGGTGGAAGGTGTCCCTGCCCATGGCAGGGGGTGGGACTGGATGGGCTTTAAGGTCCCTTCCTACCCTTAACATCCTATGATAAGATTTTCTTGGCCACCAAATCCTATCCAAGATTTGTACAATGTGTGTGATTTTCTTAGGGTACTATTACATGATTTATTCAATTTGAAGAAAACTGGAGAGTTTGTTTTCTTGGGAGCTGATTCCTTAGTACCAAAAGCTGAAATACTTTCACTCCTCAGGAGTTTTGTTTTGAAGGGATTACAATTTTTCAAGGCTCTTGAGAACACAAAATGTCTCCTTTGGTTTTACTGGCAATTCTTCTCGTCTGCTACGTTGCTTACATGAGACAGCACAGAAACAGTTTTAGCTCCCTTGTATACTTGCACAAGTTGGCAATTGAACAATAGCTTGGAAACAAGCACACTTTCAAATGTTTCAAAAGCAGAGTTCACTCTTTTAAAGAAGTTTGAGTCACTGTATAGTTTTCTATGCTGCAATATCAAAATCTCACACCTCAGCCCAGTAAGCAGTAAAATAAAGAAAAATGGTGCAAAGTAAAATGGCACTCAAGTTCTTGAGTTATGTAAACTATGTCCTTAGCCTGGCCTGTCCCGAACATTCCTTGAAGAATTGTGAACAAATTGGATGCAGGTGAAGCACAAGCCATCACACATTCCAGTCTAAATGCATGCATACAGCATCCCTCAAATTGCCATGTCCTAAAAGCTGAAGGACTGAAATATCCTCCAGATAAAAACAGGAGGGACATTCAGAAAAATAAAAAAATTACTTCAGCATTACTTGGTTCACAAACCCTTTAGCTATCACTGTATTTCTCACTTTTATAGCAAAACTGCAACTCATGATTAGCCATCAGCTGGTTCTATTCTGCTGACAAAATACTGTCATCCTTCCCTTGGCACAGCAGAAGCTCAGAATCTACAGTATCCCATTTGACATGCACTTGTCTACTCTAAAATTCAGTTTTAAAACATGAAGGCCACTTCCCTATGGAATACAAAAGAACACAGTAGAATATATAATTTACTGACAAATATATGGTAAGAGTAGAAATTTAATTCAGTTGCAAAAAGGAATCAGGGATTCTCAGGAAGAGTGTGGAAATGTGCACCTATGGATTCTGTTCTTGTGAAAGAAACAGTAGGAAGAGAGAAAGAGTAGAAACAACTGGATGCAGAGGATAATTCAACAATGTAGGATAATGAATGTAGAATAATGAACTTTTCTTTGTCAGCTGCTCTCTTTACCTGAAATTTTCTGTCTCAGATACGTTTGTACCACAGCACTGAAGATCTAATGCTACTGAAATGTATTTAGACTTTTTTTTTTTTTTAAAGCAGTGAAGAGTTATTAATTTCTGAGAACTATTTTTAAAACACAGAGACTGGATGTGTGCCCACAAGTATTATTAAGATGCACATAACTTTAGTCCTTCTCACTGCAATTAAAAGCAGCCAGCCCCACATTTAGAGCTATTGTGTCCCTCCTTGCAGCACTGCCAAATACACTTAGTATCTTTCTCAGCATTTTACACAGGTGTTACCACTTCTCTGTTTGTGGATTTCTTCAGAAAATTATTTCCACTTTTCTGCTTGTATTGAGTTTAATGTCATCCTGATTTTATGCAATGGAAATTCTGCCTAAAAAGTTTTAGGCTAGCAGCAGAAAAAAAAATGCAGAGGGTAAGAGATCTGAAAAATCCAAGGAATAAGTTTACTATGGTGTACTGTACTATGAAACAGTTTGTCTTGTTGTCCATTAAAATCATATGAATTGGACAAACTATTTTTCAATGAATAGCCAAAAAAAGATCCTCTTCTCTTTTTACAAATACAGAATTTACAGATTCTCCCTTACAGAGACTTAAAAGCCTGAACGTCTTCACTCATAACCACCAAGGACGGCCATGAGAGAAGGCACACTTCTTTTGCATTGAAGTTGACTGTGCATTTGCTGGTACCTTTGGGCTAAATCCGTGATTAAATCTGTGCAGTAGAGTGCACAAGAAATGGCAGTGTTTGCTGTTATCAGGTCATTTTCGTTTTCTGTTTAACCAGAGTAAGTTCAGTGCCAGCTAAGGAAATTTAATCCTGTAAAAGCTGTTCTGTAGTGAGTTCTGTACAGACTGAAGCTGTCTGTCATTGTCTGTGTAAGGATCCCTTATACCCTGAAATGCTCCTCTGGCTACACCACTGTCAGTATATCACCATCTGAAGCAGTGCAGCTGCTTTTCTTGCCCACTAGTGAGAAAACAGCTGATTTCAGAGGGCTCTAATTTCACAAGACAATTAAGAAAAATCTCTGTTCCAGCCCAGACTTGTGGGATTAATCATAGACTAAGCAATGTTGCAGCACAATCTGAAGCATATGTTCTATTCTACTCTTTGATGTAGGACCCAACCAATAATCAGCTGGACATAAAATACATGTCAGAGTGCTTCCTAAAAACAAATCCTGATTTTCCCAGTTAAAGATATCTGGAAACAGCTACACAAAATACAATACCAATCTACCCAATATCTTTTGGTATTGTCATGAAGTGACATCACAGTGACATGTTTATATGATGTTGTGAATTGAAATCATAAAGTAATGGTTGCTAATGTACTGTAACTACTCTTAAAACTGTCACATCAATTTTTAGATTTTATCTGTTTCATTAAGTGTTGTACTCCTTTCAGAGATCGTTAATGAATGAAAATTAGAAAGAAATTTCTTTTCCAATATGCTATTTGAAATCAATAGGGCTAAAAGACAAAGGTGCAAGATAGAACAACAGGTTTAGGTCTTTATCAAGATTTGAATGTCTTAGAAAATCAGGAAGACTTTCAAACTTTTGATTTATTACAGCTATCTCATCATGCAGTTCCACTGCACTAATCCTGTGTTCAAATCACTCTAAGACTAACTGTGCCTTAAGCACTCGATTTCTTAGAACCATTTTTGGGTTTAGAGATTAATTCTGTTTCTTTTACAAAACTGAGAGAGAACAAGAAGTAATCTCTGACATTTGACACACAGAAATGGTATAAGATTTTTGAAGAGTTGTGTAATAATCCCCTTTTCCATCCTTCACAAAATTGCTGTGCTAAAATATTCTTATTCCTGTTATTTTCAGTCTGAAATAAAATAAAACTACTATATAAAATAGATAAACAAAGTTACATTGTTCGTGCTTACACAATACATCTTTTCTCATAGGGATTAAAAAAATTAGTGCTTTTTAAAGTAATATAACAGGTTTTGTAACTCTCCAAAGCTTATATATCTAGAAGTTCCACAATCAGCCACAATCTTTACTTGGTTGTAGTTCCTTCTAAGCTGTTCGCTTTCATACTTTATATTCAGATTTTAACTCAAAGCACTTTGCAATGGTCTGGGATGAAGACCCTAATTTTACCTGCCCCTTTGTGCAGTAATTGTCACAGCCTGTGAGTGGAAGTCAAACCAGAGCGTGGAAGAAAGACATATGAAACGTCATGAGATAGGAACTTAGAGGTAAGAACCCTTAAAGAGGACTTTCTCTTAGAACAAGATGTTAGTACTTATTCAAAGTGCATTTGTCTTATTTCACTGATGTTGGCTGATTTAGAAACATGGGCATCACTCCAAGGGTGAATCTCTTTCTCTGCTGTCTGTTGGGACCAGGAGAGACACCCAAGGTAGACCCCCTTCTCTCCCCCGGTAAATAAGTAAGTAAATAATTCTGACAGCTGGCAGGACTTCCAGGAGAGCACTGAAATAGGAGAACTGCCTCCTCCAAAAGCAGCTGCTGTTTCTGTAGCAAACAGGGCACTCGTGCAAACACAGATGGGTTCCTCTGCAGCAGGAGTCCAGGGTGATGGTTAGTTGTGAGACAGCCCCATTTTTGCCAACTATGAAAACTGTGTGGGAGAGTTTTATGTCAGTGTTTAAAATGTAATTTATAAAGTAATATTAATATTTGTCCTATATACACAGAAATTTTAACTTTCTATCAAGGGCTCAAAGTGCTTTCCATAAGCTGCTTCTTCACATTCCATAATCTATGGATAACTACTCATACTAAATAAAAGGCAGTGAGAGCAACAGGAAAAGTCAGGTGCTTATATTTTGGAAGAATTCTAGATTTTCCCCAGATTTAGGCAAAGTAGTTGAAACTAATTAGCTAATTTCATGGGTAATTGCCATGAATTTTCTTTTGAGTCTGTATATTTTTACAGAATATCCTATGTTTTGGTTCCTTATACAGGGAAAATAACTTACATTAGCTGAGTCACTGTATTGTAGCAACAGTCCCGTCACAGCAGGAAGCAAATACATCAGTGAGCCTCATCCAGGAGGTGAGGACGTCACCATCGAGGAATAGGACTGAAAACAGAATGCAGAAATCTTGCAGTGTTAGCACCAAGGTCATTCAGTCGTATCCCTATAAACATAAATACCATCTGCATAATACAGAGCTGATTAACAGATGTAGATCAGTAAAGGTTAAGTCATAAAAATAGACTACTTGCTGAACTCTGTCAGAGTTTCAGTCAATGATGGATTTATGCTGTACGTTAACCCTCAGATCTGATGTCTCTGCCTCCAGGAATCTTTTACTGGGATATTCTTTACAGCCCTCAGTTCATTACCGAGGTAGCAGAGCCTTGTGTTTTATCCAGTAATGAGTCTGAAGGCCCACAAATAGCTCTGATTAGAGCCCTTGGGAAAAAAAAAAAAAAGAAAAGAGAAAATAGGATTATGAATTTGGTCATCTGAGCTGTCTGGTTTGAGTGTTAGCACCCTGCATCACACAGTAAGCTTCCAAGTTTCATGTATTATCATTATAACAGTAGTCATTCACTGGTAGTATTAACCAATATCTGTGTTCTTAGTAGCTGCTTCTCTATGGTTCCTCCATGTTTTATAAGAGCTCTGGATCTCAGACAATGTACTGTCCTTTCACAGGCATGTATATTCGAGATGGTTGCATGACTGTAGCACTTCATCATTTTTAGCACTGAAATGATGTTGTGTGGCAGCTGGAACGTGTAGGGAGTACTTTGAGTGCATCTTAATACACAATACCTGCAATATCTCCTAGCCAAGTAGCTCTTTCTTATATTCGATGGATGACAAATTCTCAAAGGGACCTCTTAAAGAGTGCTCAGATGTCTGTGATTTGAAACATTTAGCTTTGGTAAAACTAAATAGCTGGCAGACACAGACCTTTGTGTCCTGACTCATACTACAGGGAACTGTTTCTCCTTTACTGACTGCATTTCTCTAAATTCCCAATTCATTTCCAGGGCTGCATATCAAACACCAGGGAAGAAAACACAAATCTTAGACTGTCTCTCAGGGTTAAGAGGGTTCAGCTGCGTAGGGCCTTTGGGAAGAAAGTTACCCAGGGAGATGTGTATGTGAAAAGTGCCCCTTCTTTGAGTTGCTGCCTGCTGGAGGGACAGACAGCGCTCTTGGTCAGCACCGCTGACTGTCGCTGCACGTGCAATTTCTGGGTGTACCTGAATCCCAGCTTTGCCTGTTGTGTTTTACTGGGGGGAGGGAATGACAAGTACAACATGACAGAAAAGCAATTTTAACACGAATCTTACTTGTAAAGGAAAATGCAGTGGAGTTGAGAGAGCGGAGCAGGGCTTAGTTCCATTGCCAACTCCGCCACTGCTCTGCTGTTGATCATTTAGTTCTGTATCCACCTATACAGAACGTGCATATTAGTGCTTACTGGTTTTTGCAGTACAATCCAATAACCCTGGGGGGAAAAGCAAGTAAAGACTTAAAAAATATCACTACCCTTACCAGAGAAACTCACATTTCATCACTTGAGAAGTCTTTATGAAGTCAAACAACAAATTTTTGAATTTCATTAGAACAAAAGTTTTGTTAAAAAACAAAAGACAAAGTCTCTTTTGAGTCCACTTCAGCCTGCTAATATGATGCAACTAGCACTTGAAAAGGCATCTACACTGCAGTGGCAGCTTATATGAAAAGGCATAGTAGGCATATGGGTACAGAAGGAATACAACGTGATGTACAAAGAGACACATTACAAGTCTGCAATTTGGACGTTCAGTCAATAATTACCATATAACTTAAACTCCTAAATCTTTTCCTAAAACACCACAGAGATGAAAGCACAATTCTTTATGTCAGATAAGTGATTTTAAGATTTGTGACAAAATAGAGTGTGAAAGCTTTCATTTTACACCGTAAGGCTGATGAGTACAGACTAGCCAGCTTTCTGTTGTTTTAAGCAGGAGTGTTACCTGGGAGACAGAATACAGGTACACCTTAAGCGCATTCCAGGCTTTCTTTCATTCAGGGGAAAGTCCTGCAACATGTCAAGGCCATGAAGAGCCCTGCCAGACAGGAACACAGTGAAAAAGATGTCAATAACTGTGCTTGAGTTCTCAGAAAATCCAAATCAGCTGATCATAAAGATCAATCTTTTCAACACACATTACTGAGATCAGCCATGATACCTTCCCTGTTAATATTACTAATAACTTTTTTGGATCCTAAAGATATGATCCATATCATGAAGTTAAGATATGCAAGGACACAACTTTTCTGGGTTAATAGAATTAATTGGGTTGAGCTTTCCACAGTTATTAAATGCTGCCTTCAATGTAACAGCACTAAAGCCTAGATTTCCAGGCATCTATTTTGTACATGTCTTGAGATTGCAGTTCTGTTTTACTAAGTAACTAATGTATTGTAGCCAAAACAGGTGATATTTCCAGTATATCTACAAAAACATCAGTAGACTATAGTTTGTGATGTGATATTAATTGTGCTCTCTAGTAATGCATTTTAAAGCCTGAGTCAGAAACATCCCCTGAAATTCAACAACCAGATGGCTCAGTCATTGTGATGTTGCTTGTTAAAAAGATGGGCTTGTTCACACCAGTGTTCTGAGAATGGGTTTTTTTTATTTTCCCAAACATGGAAACAGGAGGATCATAGGGAATTTTTGCTTTTGGTGTTCATATACTTATGATTAGGAAACAGAAAAGCCTACATTTGCCTTTAAATTAAAATTCACAGATGAGGAAAGGAACAAATTAGCAATCAATAGACTGCCTGGCTCCAACTGTGGGTTATTCCCCATCGATTTGTTTTCTGGAATACCTTCACCAGGTGTCACTCAGTTGCAACCATCCTTATTTGTCTGATCATAGCTATTGTATTCTTGGCACTGAGAGAAAGAGAATGGCAGAGCAAGCCAAAAAAGTGTTCAAACAAGTGACTGTTGAATGAAGTCTGATAATAAACTAGAAGTGCAGGTAAAAGTTATTATCAAACTGATAATAACCAAACCCTCCATTGCAAAAAATTTAGAAAATGTAAATGAACACATTCACAACAAGTATATTAAGGTAATTCAAAACAATTCTTGCAATTAAGGAAGAAACATTAAAACCCACCCCAACTTGCATCACTAATACAAAGGCATGAGTGAGTCTTATGGTAATGGTTCCATTTGTACTAAAGAGAATTTAAGAGAGAATGAAATAAAATATGCTTGGTAGAAAGCTGTCAACTGCCAGAATATCACTAGGCCGGTCAGAGGGGTTCAGGAAGATAACAAAGACAAGATAAAAAGGCTCAGTGTTGCAGCAGAATTTTACTCTTATGAGATCCAGTCCCTGCCAAAGAGCAGCACGCCCTGAGAGGTGGATTTAGCTTGACTGGATATTGATGAATGAACATATTTGAAGGCAGAAATGTTGTAGAAACACATTGGACATTACTCCTCATGTGAACACTTAATGAAATCTGCTGCTGTGTCTGCTCTGCCTCTTACTTGCTCCCATTTGCTGGCCTTGCTCTCTGTTATTCACTAAGAAAGCAAAATATCTGGGAAAATAATTAGTTCTGAAATCTTTTTAATTATAGCCTGCAGATACTAGCATAATAAAACTCATCAAATAGATTGGCTATAACCAGAGTAACCTTGTCAAAACCAAGGCTAAGTTGCTTTGAAAATACGTATTTTAGAATAAAATCAGTTTTCATACATTCAGTGAACAGAAGATTCCAAAAGCCTAATTTTCAAGCAAAAATAGAAGCACAGTAAGTTCAACTTAAATATCAAGAATGATTTTTGCATAGAAATCAAGATGGGAAAAAAGACATTTTCTAGTTTCTTGAGGAAACTCACTGTTACACTTGGCCCAAATATCACAGCTTCTGCTCTTAGCCTACCAGTCCTGCTGAAAATGTCTTTCTAATTTTGGCAATATTCCATTAGCCAATCTCAGAGTGAAGGCAGGCTGGAAAGTTCTACAAGGTTCAAGTGCTATTTACCTTCCTTTTCTGATGTTGTAGACATGCTCCTTCAGACAAGATTTGGGTTTGCAAACACGCCCTGCCAGCTGTTACAAAACCAGCAGAACAAAAAAATAGAGTATTAGAAATAACATTAATAAGAGAGCCAGGGGGATTTCATGGATATATTAAGCTGATTTAGGCTGAAGAGATTTGGTTCAAAAAAAAATTCTGATATTTCATAAACGAAGTCTGAAGGACTCAGTGGGGTATTTTAAGATGCCGACAACAATTACTTTGCCCTCAATAATAAGCTGATAGGTGATGCAAATGTGATGCCTCTGGTTGCACTGCAGTATGAGTCACTGGCTGAGATAAAGGAACAGAAGAGATGAAAGCTGTAACATCCTTACAGTGTGCCTGCTCCAGTGATGCAGGGAGAAGGATACTTTCCTCCTTGGCTGAGTTCTCAGTGTCCTGAATCTTCAGCTGAGTACTCAGGGCCTAGTCTGGTTTCTCTCTGAAAAGCCAGAGGAGCTCCACAGTGAAAATGCTGTAAAATCTATATTACACACCTTTGTCTTTCATTTTCAGGCATGGTTATGGAGTTTCATATCAGCTCTTACATGAGAAATCCTTTAGAAGACAGTGGGTTTGTAGAGACATATGTAATTAATGCACAGGCATAATTATGGAACAGTGAGGATGGTGAGAGGCTTTATGTGCATTGCACAGCAGGTAAGAATGCACCCTATGGAAAGAAATTCCATTGAAAATGCAACTGTCAGTCTGTTTTAAATCCCCATCCATTCAATTCTAAGCGATGGATATTGCATACACCTCAGGCAAACAGCTGTGCAACTGCATTGTGTCACAGCGATCCCAAACACCGAAGGGTTCCTTAAGGTGTAGGTGCCTGAGTCATAACTGCAACCTTAAAGTAAAAACCTTTAGAGATTTGGCTCAGTTGGTCATTCCCCTCACTATCTTCCACAATAGGTCCAAAATAACTAAATGGTTGTTAAATGTATCTTATGCCAAAAGCCGCTGAAAGAAATGAGGTATTGAGACTTGAATTAAGGTTAAATCCTGTAAATTAGCGTTCACTTTTGGTATGCAGTCCTTGGGGAAAAAAGTTCATAGACATAGTTTTCAAATGAAAGGAGATTTGCAACATCATTAAATACTCTGCTGTTTATTTTCATGATATTATTTCCTCTTTCAGAAAGCATCATTTTAATTAATTTCCTGTGTTCTTCAAGCCAAATAAATTTTAGTATTTCAGAGTTTTTCACTCCAATTTTTTTTTTCATAAGAAAGAGGGAAAGAAATAAGTAAAGTATTGAAAGATTAACAGCCACCTTTGTAATAGCTATCCTGTTATCTTCTATCCTATCTCCATTTTCAATATTTTACGTCTGTAGAAACGGTCCTTCCTAATGGGAGAAAACAAAAGTGCTGACGATTTTACTTTCATGTATAATGAAAGCAATCCATCCTCAAGGATGCATCTCTATCCTAAAGGTATTTTGCTTCAGTCACTTACCTGAGGATAATTTAAACCAATTTATTTTCAGCTTTATTTGCTAGTATAAGAGGCAAGTGTAGAGAATGCAAAACTGAATTTAGCAAATCAGGCAACAACTTCATTTTAGACCCAAGAAACTGTTCAGGCTGACACTGAGTTCTTGTGTTCTTACAGTCAGCGTTCTTGTTTTATGTTTGAGCTTTGATTCACAATGAGCTTCAGTACTGATGCTTATCTAAGAGGATCCTTCAATTCAGGATAGTCAGAAATGGGTACAATAAATAAATAAATGATCACCCATGAAAGATCTCTGGTCCCTAATATAACACATCTAACTTCTGTGGCATCCCCATTGCAATAAAGCTGGGATACCCATCATCATTCCGTCCATCAAAGCACAAAACACTGTGACCTCAGTAGTCACTCTTCCCACCACCCATCAATTCACTCCTAACGGGATTCATTCTGTCTTTTCACAACTTCTTAGAACTTCCCTGCTGGATCTCTAATGTGACTGTTTCATTAAACAAACTCACTTTAACAGAAGTGGTCTAGAGCTAGTATAAAGTATTTATCCAGGACTTAAATTATTAAAGAAGGCTTTGCTGCACTGAAAATTTGTAGAATTAGGGCTACACTTAAAACAGATTGAAAGTTTTGTCGACTACTGCCAGGGAAGAAAAAGCCAGGAGTGTTACTGACACTCAGGTTGTTCAATATTATGAATATGCAAAATTAGGACTTGGTAACATGCATGTATGTAAGGGGAAAAAGAGATTCTGAACATGTTTAAGCATTTCAAATGTAAATAAATAAAAAAGTAAGGTTCCTTAAGTTTCAAACTCCCTCTCCAAACCCCAAAAGGCAAAAAACAAAACCTCAAACCACCCAACCAAGAAAATTGCACACTGTCCCCCTTATCAGATGCTGCAGATCAAATATACAGTGCACCAGAAACACTGTCTAGGAAATACAGAGTGACAGGCAGGCTGCATTTCTCTAAATTAATTATCCAGAATGCATTCTATATTCGGCCCAGAAGAAGGTGACGCAAATCCAGTGTCAGCAGGTGCATTATCACTGGAATGTCATACCCTGCTCCTCATAATCACGTAAAAATAAATACTGAGGATGGGTTTGAACAATTGAAACAGACAGGTTATTCTTGCCAGAGAACCAAACAAAAACCAGCAAATGCCATCTTTAAGACAAAAATATCCTGGATTGATTCCATTGGGAGTTTTCCCCCATTTTCAGAGGAGGAGAACTTTCTGTAAATTTGTCTGAGAAAACCAGAAACAGGCACTTACTGCCATGTATCTGTTTAGTCTCACTAAATGGATTTTATATTAATTTGTTATTCATCTTTATCATCAAGATTTTACAACTGTAAATATTTCCCTTTGAACTGTCTCATGATCTTATACTATCTGAATCTTTTGTAACACACTGTTTTCATACTCCTGGGTGGATGCTTATTGGTGGGTGGTGGTGGTAGTGGGTTTTTTAATAAAATTAAAAATTTTTATTGTGTAAATTAATAATTCATACTTCTGTCTCTGCTTGAAATAAATTATTAACTTAATGATAGTTCTACTAAAGGTAATAATTTTGATTCAATTAGGCTTTAATAGAGAATGACTTAGTATTAATCAGTATTTTGAAGTGCTGAATTACTGTCTCCACCAAAGGAGCTAAACAAAGAAACTGTTTTAAAGTGGCATGCAAGCGCAAACAGAGGAGTAGGTGATGCAAACGTACTTTACTGAACATCTCTCACCTTTGGTCTTTTAAGTGGTCATTTAAATAAAATAGCTTATCCCATAAATAATTTCCCACTGAAGCAGACCTATGGACTCAGGTAGTTGAAAGGACTCGGGTGAGCTTTTAAACTTATTTGTTTTCTCTATAAAACTGTTCACAGAACAGAACACACTTGTCCCCAGTAGCCCAAAAGTAAATTTGCTTTTGTAGGTTATTTATTACAGATGGAAGAAATTTAGTGGTTCTTAAGGGCAGCTATTAAATATTTATTAAAAAAAATCAGCCTTCATTTCAATTTGTAGGTATTGATTGATACTTACAGACTGATGTTGTCTCTTGCTGCTGTCACAATATAAGGCACTTAAATACACATACATATTCTTAATTAACTCAGGGAAACTACCCCTTTGCCTTAAGCACTCTGCTGGATCAAGGCCACCTAGGAGATGATTTCTGCCGCCGGAAATGTGCAGAGAAGTAGCAAATTTACTTTTGGGCTGTACAGATATCAAGTCTCTGTAAATATTTAATTTCCATTAAATCTTATCCGTATCTACCAGTTTCACTCCTAATCTATTTCCTAACGGTTTTCCTCTCAATCTGTAAAATTTATTCATAAAAAGTGAATGAAAGAGGAAGTACTCAAAAAATCTGTGGTGTAACTGGTGTTACTGCTGGTGTAACTCAGTGAGGGTGTGTGGGGCTGGGAGTCAGCCCCTGGCCCAGACAGCTGCAAAAACCAGCACCTGACACAGAACCAAAGGAGAAGCTGCACACAGGAAAGTTATACATTAAAAATGACCTGGGGAAGACTGGAACATGAAATCATTGACCAACACAATCCACTCCCTTCTTCCCTTAGAGACAGTGAGAGCACAGCGTGACTTCAGGAGCATTAGAAGTATCACCTGTTTCTCCTTTGTCTGCTCCCAGCCCAGAGAGCTGTGCAGTGTCAGCCTAGAGAAGCCAGCCATTCTCCACCATGATTCAAGCCTCTGCTGAGCTTGTGAGACATATTCACCAAATCTTCTGAATATTTACATCGTATGCTGCATTTGAAAGTAATTCAGTTTACTCTTATGAAACACAAACCATATGAATGCTCTCTCTGCAAGTGAAGGCCCTCAAAGGTACTTTATTTATGAGGGGGAACTGGAAAACACCTGAGAACTGTAATAAAGGTCCTCATCTGTCCTTTTCTTACATCTTTACAGGATGCATTTATAAAATGGAAAGAAATGTGGAGGGTTGGCCATAAGAAAACAACAAATAAAAGTGCCTTTCACTTAAACTCAAGAGCTATGAGTTTATTTAAAGCTAGTGAAAGAATGGTTTTTGCTAATCTGAGTAAAGCAATCAATTTATTAGTGAGAAGCAAAGAAAGAGGTTTGAGTAGGTTTTCAGTAGCACAACAGAGGAAAACCAAGCATAACTGGGGAAATCAGTGCAGTGCAGTCAGAATATAGTGAAAGGATGGCAAAAAAATATCAAAAATAGCAGTGATGTTCGAGGGGCAACATTAATACTTAATTCATATTTTTAATTGCATAAAAAGCCTACCCAAATCACTCAGCACTCTGAGTATTAATGAGGGAATTCAGTGTCCCTGGGAGGAGAGGCTGGCACCAAGAGGTTAAAGCCCGATTATGCTCTGAATTTTTATTTTGCCATCTTCCTGGTAGTTTGAGAAGTTGTACTTTAGTAACCTCTAATGGCTTTGCATGGGCTCAAAACTGATAGAGACACCAATTTTAAAACACAGTATACTGCAAATTCAGAGGAGTCTTGACAGTAATGCAGTTAAACCATTTGCTTCCATCCTAATGAATCAAATCCCATTTCTTATTATTTCTCCCAAGATTTTGAATTGCCATCACACAGTGAAACTCTGCACTTCTTATCAAATAGAAGGACAAGTGAAAGTACTTTCTTTGGTCAGCAACAGACCCGCATGTGTCACGTGACATATAAAAGGCACAAACTGAAACAAAAGGTCCATAGAAGGAAGTTATAAATCCCAAAACTATTGGATTCAAAGAGACAGGTAATCTCTCTCTCCTCTGTTATCTGCGTGATCTTCCCTTGTCCACCATCCTGCTCGCATCCTCTGCTATCAGCCCTGATCAGTGACTCAGGCATTGGTTTCTTTGCCAGGCTAAGGTTGCCTTCATTCCCTCCCCCCATTAGTCATTGCAATGCAGCACAACACAGCAAATGGCATAGTTTGGCTGGGATCTCATCCTCTGCACAACTCTTCCTTCAAACCCTATTTTTTCACTCCAGCTTTGAGGATATTTTAGTCCTGTCCAAGCATGAATGGATACTAAACCCCAAAACCCTCTCCCTTGGGTCTGCACCCACAGCTCACCTTTCAGTTGTGTTACCCTAACAGACTTTCACCTATTCCTGGTATTTAGGATCTTCCTCATCTGTTATTTATTCTTCAGCTTCTCTGCTCTAATCCCCCAGATACTGGGAATTGTGGACAGCTGTGGGTTCATACCGACGGTTACCTCTGTCTCCAGTTGCTCTATGCCATGTCTTATTCCAAATACTTTCTCTTTCTTTGGCCCCTTGCCAGACTTGTCTTTGTTAAGCACATCCTCTCACTTTGTTTAGGGTTTTTTTGGCCATCCTCTCTTTAATTCCAAGTGTTTAGTTTCTTCAGTGCTAACTTCCACAACAATTAATAATAATGGCCAGTCTTCGCAAACGAAGATCTGGGGAAGGTCTTTACACCTTCAAGCCTGCGCATTGGATTTTTTAGGTGAGACACAGTGTGCGCGGA
>JAWMRA010000305.1:0-14405 GCA_035584735.1 Pseudotriccus pelzelni | reverse complement strand
CCAGGGACACACACAGAGCCCCCCATCCTGCTCCCCAAACCCCCCCCAAAAACAACCATCACCCCCCCCAAATCCCCCCAGACCTCCCCGTGCTGAACTCGGTGCACAAATGAGAGGGGCCATTATAAATATTCTCATTTTTGGCCTATAAATGTGGCTTGAGGGGAATTTTTGGGGGTGAAAAAAGGGGAGTTTGGTTAAAAAAAAACAACAAAAAACGAATTTACTCCACGTCCAACCTCACCGGTGGCACCTGACAAATCCCAAATCATTCCTTCCTTTTGGGGAATCCTCAGGGAAACAGGGTTGGATGACGAGGTGGTGGCTGGAACCTGCAAATTCTGCTGGAAAAGGGATTTTTTGGGAAAACAAACTTGAGGAAAACGCCCCGTTAGAGTCGAATTATTCCTGAAAAACTTAATTACGGCCCCTAATTGTCACCTGCTAATGAGGAGAATGAAAATTAACGCCTTTCCCAAGTGGAAAAATTCCCTTTTCTGTGAAATAACCAAGTCAAACCTCCCTGAGTGGAGGATTTTGGGAGCAGGGGAAGCACCAAACCCACGGAGCCACCGGGATCCAATTGCTGCCTTTTATTGTTTTGGGTTTTTTTCCCCCAAACCTCAACGTTTGTTTTTTTAATTTTTTTTATTATTATTTTTTTAATTTTTTTTGCCTTTTTCTTCCTAAAACTCCCCCCAAACGCAGCCGGAGGGTTTTCCTCGGACAATCTCCGCCTTCCTCCGTTTCTTCATCCTGGAGGGAGAAACCACAAGTGGAAGAAACGAAGGGGAAAAAAACCCACCGGGAACGGGGCCCTCCCCTTGGTTAGACCCAAAACTTCACCTCTGAGAGAAATATGAATTAAAGCAAACCAATAAATATTAAAAAATCAGGGCTCAAACCATCACCTGGGCTGGAATATTCACAGTTCTTCCAGCTGTGGCTCCGCGGCCGCCGGAGCCTCTTCCTCCTCCTCCTGCTCCTCTTCCTGCTGCTGCTGCTCCCGCTCCTCTTCCTCGCTGCCTTCGGCCGCTGCTTTATTCCCGGTTTCCTCCTCTTCCTCCCCCTCCTTCCCTGCCCCACCCTCAGTTTGATTTTGGGGGGAAAGCCCCGATTCTTGGGGCTTTTGGGCACCCGCGGGCGGCTCTTCCGAAGGCGCCTCCGTCGCCGCCTCCTCGGCTTCCAGCTCGTCGTCCTGCAGGAACGGCGGCATCAGCAGCGGCTTCGAGGGCTGGTCCTGCTCTCCCAGGTTTTTGAGGAATTCCTCGGGTTTGGAGAACTCCTGGGAAGTTCCTCCCTCTTCCGTGGCGCCCCCGGGCGCTCCTTCCCCTCCCTGGGCGGCCGCGGCTTCGCTGGTTCTCTGCTCGGCGCCATCTCCGCCTTCCAGAGCCTCGTCCACGTCCTGATCCGCGATTTCATCCGTGAACGGATCCTCCCCCTGCGGGAAAACACGGGAGAGACGCGGGAGAGTCACGGAGCTGCCCCGGGCACGGGCAGCTCCGCCGGGAAAACGCGGCACGGGCTTGTTTCGGCCACCGAGAAACCGGTTTGGCGCCGGAGGAGTCTTTAAAACGGTGGAAAACGAAAAGATCCGCCGGGACAATCCCGAAGGATTCGCAGCGAGGGAACAGCCCCCCGGGAAAGGCGCCCCCCAGGCCTGGACTGGCTCGGTGAGCCCAGGCCCGGGGCAGGCCCGGCGGGCTCCGGGGCAGCGCCTCGTCCCGGCAGGAATTTGGGTTTAACCAAAGTCCAAAGGAATTCCTCACCCCTGCGGCTCCCGGAGCGCCGGGAGGGGCGGCGACGCTGCCAGGCTTTGAGTCACCTGTCTCTTGGGGAATCTGAGGACTCCAGGGACACCAGGCCCCTCCGGAATTCGGGCCTGCGGTTGGTCTAAGGTTGGGTCCTGGCCCCGGTTACCTGCGGTGGCGGCTCCCGGCACCGCTCCCCTCGCTCCGGGGGATCCGCCGCCGTTCCGGGATCGCCGCCCTGCGGCCCTCGGGGCGGAGCCGCCCCAGCGCGCCCACCGGCTGCAAGCGGAGGACAAGCTCCCCGAAGCTCCCGGAATTCCCGGCTTTGGGATGCGCCCCCTCACCGGGGCCCCGCCTGAACCCTGCCTGCGCCACGGCGAGGGCGGCGGGGGGGTCGGATGCGCTACTTTTCTCCGGAGAGCGGGAAGGACAAAGCTCTCCGGGGCCCCCCACCCCGCCCCGGGATCGGCCTCGATCCAGGGTCAGCCCAGCTGGCCGCTCCATGCGAGAAGATCCATGCAGGTGGAGGAGAAACCTCAACGTTCCGAGTCTGCGGACGCCCTACGGAGCGGAGCGACCGGGGCTCCGACCCCGCCGTCCCAACGTCCGGAATCTACCGGGGCAGTGGAGCCCACTCGTGGTGGAGGCTGTCCCGCCATCCCTCCGAGGAGGAATCGTCAGGCCGACGGTCAAGGATCGTCATCTACGGCTGCGGCCAAGCCTGGGGTCGGCATCGCCCTGCGGCTCCGGCCTCCGGCCGGCCCGGCACGGTCATGGCGAAGGGCCGGCTCTTGGCATTACCTGGAATCCTCAGATTTTCCTCCACCCCTTTTCAGCCTGGTTTTGCACCTGGGAATGAGACGGAGACCGTGCTGGGCTGGCTCCGGAGCTCTCCCTCCTCCTGCGCTGGCCCAAGGTCAGGTGCCCGGAGCTCTGCCGGAGCCTTTGATACCGTTGCTCAAGAGGAGATGTGGATGCGCCTGCGGACCCTGGCGGGGTAGACGGAGTTGCACTTGAGTGGTCCCGGTCTTTTTGGGGGGGTTTAGTTTCAGTTTGTTAACCGGTTCAGTGCCGAGAGATCCCCCAGGATGGAGCTGGGCGGCCCCGAGGGCTGCGCTCTCTCCGTGGGTGCCGCAGGGATGGATCTCACCCTCAGGATCAACGAGTATGAGAGGCCGGGAACGGGACACGGAGGTCCTGGGCTGGGACAGCGGGATACGGCCGTCCTGTGTTGGGACAACGGGATACGGCTGTCCTCTGTTGGGATAACGGGATACGGCCGTCCTGTGTTGGGATAACGGGATATGGCCGTCCTCTGTTGGGATAACGGGACATAGTTGTCATTGGGATAATGGGATATGGCCGTCCTGTGTTGGGATAACGGGATATGGCCATCCTGTGTTGGGACAACAGGACATAGTTGTCACTGGGATAATGGGATATGGCCATTCTCTGTTGGGATAACAGGATATGGCCATCCTGTGTTGGGATAATGGGATGTGGCCATCCTGTGCTGGGATAACGGGACATGGCCATCCTGTGCTGGGATAACAGGATATGGCCGTCCTGTGCTGGGATAATGGGATATGGCCATCCTGTGCTGGGATAATGGGACATGACTGTCCTGTGTTGGGATAACAGGACATGGCCATCCTGTGCTGGGATAACGGGATATGGCCATCCTGTGTTGGGATAACAGGACATGGCCATCCTGTGCTGGGATAATGGGACATGGCCATCCTGTGCTGGGATAACGGGATATGGCCATCCTGTGCTGGGATAACGGGATATGGCCATCCTGTGCTGGGATAACGGGATATGGCCATCCTGCGTTGGGACAACGGGATATGGCCGTCCTTGGGATAACAGGACACGGCCATCCTACACCAACTGTCAGAGGCCGGGAACAGGACACGGATGTCCTGTGTTGGGATAACAGGATATGGCCATCCTGCGTTGGGATAACAGGACACAGCCTCCTGCATTGGGATAATGGGACATGGTCATCACTGGGATAACAGGTTACAGCCATCCTGTGTTGGGATAACGGGATATGGCTGTCCTTGGGATAACAGGACACGACTGTCCTGCACTGGGATAACAGGGACACAGCCATCCCACATCAGGATAACAGGGACATGGCCATCCCACATCAGGATAATAGGAATATGGCCATCCTGCACTGGGATAACAGGGACATGGCCATCCCACATCAGGATAATAGGAATATAGCCATCCTGCACTGGGATAACAGGAATGTGGCCATCCCACACTGGGATAACAGGGACATGGCCATCCCACATCAGGATAACAGGGACATGGCCATCCCACATCAGGATAACAGGAACATGGCCATCCCACACTGGGATAACAGGAACGTGGCCATCCTGCACTGGGATAACAGGAACGTGGCCACCCTTCTTCACTGGAATAACGGGGACACAGATAAGCTCGGAGAGGCTGGAAAACAGGGAACACAGCAATCCTGTGCTGGGATAACGGGAACACAGCAATCCTGTGCTGGGATAACGGGAACACAGCAATCCTGTGCTGGTGGGATAACGGGAACACAGCAATCCCACAGCGAGCAACTCTGGGAGGCCGGATAATGGGGACCACGACCATCCTGTGCCGGGATAACGGGAACACGGCCACCCTAAACTGCCCAGCTCTGAGAGGCTGGAGAATGGGACACCGTTATCCCACACCAGGGTAACGGGACATGGTTATCCCACACCAGGATAACGGGACATGGTTATCCCACGGCAGGGTAACGGGACATGGTTATCCCACACCAGGATAACGAGACATGGTTATCCCACGCCAGGGTAACGGGACATGGTTATCCCACGGCAGGATAACGGGACATGGTTATCCCACGGCAGGATAACGGGACATGGTTATCCCACGCCAGGGTAACGGGACATGGTTATCCCACGGCAGGATAATGGGACATGGTTATCCCACGGCAGGATAACGGGACATGGTTATCCCACAGCAGGATAACGGGACATGGTTATCCCACAGCAGGATAACGGGACATGGTTATCCCACGCCAGGGTAACGGGACATGGTTATCCCACAGCAGGATAACGGGACATGGTTATCCCACACCAGGATAATGGGACATGGTTATCCCACACCAGGATAATGGGACATGGTTATCCCACGCCAGGGTAACGGGACATGGTTATCCCACACCAGGATAACAGGACACAGCCATCCTACACCAGCAGAGCAGCAACACGGCCACCCTACACGGCCGACTCTGCGCTCAACATCCCTTTTCCCTGGGCCCAGAGGTTTGGAGTCGCAGCTTTTCCCTGTGTTTGGGCGGGTTTAGCAGAGCCTGAGCGCGCCGGGAGCCGCCTCCGGCCGGGCCGGGGCCGAACCCACCCCGTGCGCCGGGAAGGGGAGCGGCTGCTCCCCCGGGCGGGGGGCACACGGGGGCACCTGCCGGCCCTGCCTGCTGACCAGGGTCCTCCTGCCGCATCCGGGGCTGTTCCCGCGTTCCCGGGGAACAACAAGGAGCCAAAGGCGCTTCTTTTCCTCTTCGCCTGGAGGAGGAGGAGGAGGAGGAGGAGGAGGCGAGTTTTCCTCTCTCGGTTGCCCGTTTAACCCACCGGGATTCGCCTCCGGAGCGGGATCCCCCCCGCGCTCCGGAGACCCCGCTGGCCCTTCCCGGCTCCGTCCTGCCATTCCCGGCGCCGGCGAGGCCTCGAGCGATCCCGAGCCCGACCCGGAGCCCGGCCTGGAGCTCGACCCCTCCGCGCGCTCCGGAGCTCGGCTGGGCTGTGCTCTGCCACTTCCCGAGGGAAGAGCAGGGGAAAAGGGGGGCTGGGGAGGGGCTAATGGGAGCGTTTGTCATGGGAATGGGACACACGCCCCGATCCCGGGGGGCTCCGGCACTCCTGGAGCTGCCCCGGCTCTGGAAATGGGGCGAAATTCCCCTCCGGGTGGGTCGGGAGCCGTCCAGGTCAGACCCCATCCCGGCAGGAATCTTCCTGCCCTCCCTGGAGGAGGGAATGTGGGGTCCCCCCCAGAGGCCTCGCTCGGGATGGGGGGGTGGGATTTGGGCAGCTCCAGGTTTGGCGTTTCGGTCGGTTCAATCCCCGTTTCCGGGCTGCGATCCCGGCACGGGCGCCCGGAATGACGGCGGGCACCGACTGCCAGGGGCACCAACGGGACAAAAACTGCCCCCAAAATCCCCCCCAAGGGTTAAAACCACCTGCAGAGGAGGGAGATCCGGGCCTGAAGGATCGGCAGGCAGGCAGCGAGTGGAAGGCGCCCCGGGGGCACGACGAGGGCGCTCGGGCCCCCCACTCACCTTGAGGTATTTTTCCAGCATCTTGACGATGTGCTTGTTGTTCAGGACGCTCTTGGCCACGTGTAAACTGGTTTTCTTGAACTGCTCCGCAGCCATCTGCGGGGGGATGGGCACGGGGTGAGTCCGGAGGGGCAGAATTCCAGAGGGATCGGGAGTTCGGGGGCCCTCCCCGGGGGGCTGGGGGGACCTGCTCTGCCACCCCACAAGACGGGGGTGCCTCGAGCTGCCGCCTCACTGTCACCGGGACAAACCCCGGCTCAGCCGAACGTGCCGCAGCTATCCCGGGATCGGGGCCGGGATAACGCGCCACCCGCTCGGGGGCGAAGCCGCCCCGAGGGACGTTCCCACGTCCCCACCCGCAGCACCCCGAGCCCTTCCCAGCCCGGCCCAGTTCACCCACCGCCCCCTCCCGTCCTTCATCAGCCCCCCCCGCGCCCTCCAGGCCGACTCTCATTTGCATTTTTGCATATTTAAGGAGGTGGAAGGTCGGGAGAACCCACCTCGTTCCATCTCCCCCCAGAAAACCTCCCGTTCGTTCCCCTTTTCCCCCATTCCCCACCGTGTTCCAGGCCCTGCCCAGCCCTCTGACCCCCTCCCCTCTCCCCCCGGCATTCCCGGCGCTCCGGAGGCTCCGGCTCACCCGGCGGTTCCGGTTGTGCTCGGCGGATCGGAGGTGCCTCTGCAGGAGGTGGTTCTGGGCCGGGATCAACATGTCACAGGCCATGCAGTGAGCGGCCTCGATCCTCTTGAAGAAATGCTCCTGGCCGATCCCTGCTCCCGAAATCCCCGGGAAAACCATGGAAGTCGGGCTGGTGGATCCCAGAGGGCGGTTTCCAACCCCCTCCCGGCTCCCCCCAGCACCCAAATTCCCTCCCGGAGAGCAAATCCACCAAAATCCGCCACGCACGAGGAGCGGAGGAGTTATCCCACTCTGGAATGATCCAGGAGCAGGAGGAGATGTGGGAAAAGTCCCCTCCCCCCGCCAAAGGCTGTTTTCCTGCCCTGTTTTCCCAAAATTCTGTTAAACGGAGGTGGGAGGGACAAGTGGAGCCTCTCCCAGGGCTGGGGTGGCTCCTCCTCCCTGTTTGAGCTCGGCTTTAATTCCCAAAGGGTTCAGAGCCCGCGGGTGGCTCAACCAAACTCAGCTCATCCCTCCCGGCGCAAAGGTGGGAATGCCAGCCTGGAAATCCCGAATATCGAGGCCTGGGAATCCCAAATATCAGGCGTGAAAAATCCCAAATATCAGGCCTAAAAATCCAAAATTAAAAGCCTCAAAAATCCCAAACATTAGGCCCGGGAATCCAAGATACTAAGCCTGGAAAATGCCAAATAAAGCTTGAAAAATTCTGAACATTAAGGCTGGAAATATACAAAATATTAAGCCAGGAAGTCCCAAATCAAGCCTGGAAATCCAAAATACTAGGCCTGGAAATCCCAAATCAAGCCTGAAAAATCCCAAATATCAAGGCCTGGAAACCCCAAAACATTAAGCCTGAAAAATTCCCAAGCCAAGCCTGGAGATCCCAAATATCAGCTGGGCACGCTGACGAATCCCAGTGGATTCTCCCTCCATTCCACTGGTTCCCAGAGCAGCTCAATCCCATCGCTCCATCTTTTACCAGGGACATCCAACACGGGATCCAGCTGCCTTATCCAGCCACAAGATCCTCAATTCCAGGGAATTTTTCCCTGTTTACCTCATTTTAGCACCTCTGATGTTGCACAACCTGCAGCGAGGATGAGCGGGATCCTTCCCCTTCCTCCTTCCCATTCCCCTGCCCCTTCCTCCTTCCCATTCCCCCTTCCTCCTTCCCATTCCCCTTCCCCTTCCCATTCCACCTTTTCTTCCCGTTCCCCTTCCTCCTTCCCATTCCACCTTTCCATTTCTCTTTCTATTCCCCCTTCCTTCTTCCCATTCCCCTTCTCATTCCACCTTTTCATCCCATTCCCCTTCCTCCTTCCCATTCCCCCTTCCTCCTTTCCATTTCTTTTCCTATTCCCCCTTCCTTCTTCCCATTCCTCCTTCCTTCTTCCCATTCTCCTTCCCATTCCTCTTCCTCCTTTTCATTCCCCTTCCCATTCCCCCTTTTCTTCTTCCCATTCCCGCTTTCCCTTCCCTCTTCCCATTCCCCCTCCCATTCCCCCTTTTCTTCTTCCCATTCCCACTTCCCCTTCCCTCTTCCCATTCCCCCTTCCTCCTTTCCATTTCTCTTCCTGTTCCCTTCCTTCCTTCCATTCCCCCTTCCTTCTTCCCATTCCTCCTTCCCCTTCCTCTTTGCATTCCATCTTTCCTTCTTCTCATTCCCTCTTTCCCTTCCCTCTTCCCATTCCTCCTTCCCATTCCCGCTTTCCCACCGCCCTCCAGGTGCCCAGTCCCCCGTTCCCGTGCCGGCTCGGCTCCCCGGGAGCGGGATCTGGGGGTTTTCCCGAGGATTCCCGAGGGAAAGCCCTCACCCTTGAAGGGATCCGCTTTCTGTTTGCTGCCCTCCTTCTCCGTCAGCTCCTGCCGCCGCTTCTCGATCTTCTTGTTCCTGTTGACGATGTATTCCTGCGGGGAACAGCCAGATCCCGCCGGGAAGGAGGGGCTCGGGAATTCCCCACGCTCCCTGCGTCCCCTGGGTGCCACCGGAGCAGCGGGTGGGATGATCCCAACCCGGGAAAAACGGGAGCCTGGGCCCGGGGCAGCAGCACCTTCCTTGGGGAATGACCCCAAATCCCTGGGAATGCTCCCAAATCATCGGGGAATGACCCCAAATCCTTGGGAATGATCCCCAAATCCTCGGGGAACGCTCCCAAATCCTCGGGGAATGACCCCAAATCCTTGGGAATGACCCCAAATCCCTGGGAATGACCCCAAATCCTCAGGGAATGACCCCAAATCCTCGGGGAATGCTCCCAAATCCTCGGGAACGCTCCCAAATCCTTGGGGAATGACACCAAATCCTCAGGGAATGACCCCAAATCCTCAGGGAATGACCCCAAATCCCTGGGGAATGGTCCCAAATCCTCAGGAATGACCCCAAATCCTCAGGGAATGACCCCAAATCCCTGGGGAATGACCCCAAATCCTCGGGAATGCTCCCAAATCCTCACAGAATGACCCCAAATCCCTGGGGAATGACCCCAGATCCTTGGGGAATGCTCCCAAATCCTTAGGGAATGTCCACAAAATCCCTGAGGAATGTCCCCAGATCCTTGGGGAATGCCCCCAAATCCTAAAAAAACTCCCAAAAAGTGTTGAAAACCAGCTCCAAATCTTTCAAAAATGCCCCCCAAATCCCTGAAAAATCCCCCCCATTCCCTGAGAAATCCCAGTCCTTGAGAAATTCCCCCCAAATCCTTGAAAAATGTCCCCCCAAATCCCTGGAAAACGTCCCTCAAAACCCCGTGGTGAAGGAGTGGGGCCGGAGGGGGATGAATTTGTGGCCCTTTCCAGACTCCGGATAAACCTGGAAATCCCAAATCAAGCCTGGAAATGCAAATTCTTACAGCTGGAAATCCCAAATTTAACCTGGAAATCCCAAATCCAGCCTGGCAATCCAAAACCCAAGCCCGAAATTTCCAACTATTAAAGCCTGGGAACCCCAATTATTAAAAGTCTGGAAAAATTCCAAATCCAGCCCCTAAAAAAAATTCCAAAATCTTAAGCCTGGAAATCCAAAGGAAGCCTGGAAATCCTAAATATCGAGTCTGAGAACCCCAAATGAAGGTTGGGAATCCCCAGTTAAGGCTGGAATTCCCAAATTAAGGCTGGAAATCCCAACTGCAGCCTGGAATTCCCATAACAAAGGCTGCAGTTTCCAACTGAAGGCTGAAAATCCCATCTTAAGGCTGGAATTCCCACAAAAAAAAAGGTTGGGAACCAAAAATGAAGGCTGGAGTTTCCAAAAGAAGGCCGGAAACCCCAAATTAAGATTGGAAATCCCAAATGAAGGCTGGAATTCCCACAAAAACAGCTGAAAATCCCAATTTAAGGCTGGAATTCCCAACCTAAGGCCGGAATTCCCCCCGAAAAGGCTGAAAATGCCAATTTAAGGCTGGAATTGCCAACTTAAGTCTGAAAATCCCAACTGAAGGCTGGAATTCCCCCCGAAAAGGCCGGAATTCCCCTGGAAAGGCCAGAATTCCCCCCGAAAAAGCTGGAACTTCCCCAAAAAAGGCCGGAATTCCCCTGGAAAGGGCCAGAATTTCCCCCGCAAAGGCTGGAATTCCCCTGGAAAGGCCAGGATTGGCCCGGAAAGGTGGGAACTGCCCCTGGAAAGCCTGGAATTCCCCCTGCAAAAGCCGGAATTCCCCCCAAAAAAGCCGGAATTCCCCCCGAAAAAGCCAGAATTCCCCTGGAAAAGGCCGGAATTTCCCCCGCAAAGGCTGGAACTGCCCCTGGAAAGGCCGGGATTGCCCCAGAAAGGTGGGAATGGCCCCTGGAAAGGCCGGGATTGCCCCAGAAGGGCAGGAATGGCCCCTAGAAATGCCAGGATTGCCCCGGAAAGGCGGGAATGGCCCCTGGAAAGGCCGGAATTCCCCTGGAAATGCTGGAATAGCCCCGGAAAGGCGGGACGGGCCCCCCACCTGCAGGAACTCGACGGTCTTGTCGGGCAGTTTGGTGCCGATGTAACGCAGCGTCTCCCTGTGGAACTTGCTCTGCAGGTGCCTCTGGATCTCCTCCTCCTCGAAGCTCCGGAACTTGCACACGGAACAGGCGAACTGGATCCTGGAGCAGGGCGGGAATGAGGGCCGGGATAACCCGACTCCAGCCCTGCCCCCGCCCCAGTTTCCCCTCCACGGGGGGGTTTTTTCCCCACCCCCCCCCGAATCCCACGGGATTTTGACCCTCCCTGGGGTTTTTACGAGCTCCGGAGAGCCCAGCCGGGTTAAACGGCACCCGTTTGTCCCTGAAATCCGTGTTTTGTGGGATCGGGACACCGAAACGGGCACCGGGACGAGCTCACAGGACCACGTTCCCCTGAAGATCCTCCTCGGGAATGCCCCGGGATACAGGAATGCTGGACTCATTCCACCTTGAATTCCCTCCTGGCATCATTTCCCAGCCCCTCCCCGGCGTCTCCTCATCTCCAACCACACACAAAAAACCTGGGACAGCCCTCCCGAAATCCCAACAAAGGCGACATCCCGGGGGAACGGAGGTCATTCCCGGGAATTCAGCCCCTGGAGCCCCAGGCTCGTCCCTGGGCTCACCTGTCCATGGCCCGATCCCTCATCCGGTCCCTTCTCCGCTGCTTCTCCCTCTTCTTCTTCACCTCCTCGTCGTCGTCCTCGCAGCCGTCGCCGGAGGCTGCGGAACGTCGGGAATTACTCCGGGGGTTTTTTTGGGGAGCCCCACCCCGCATTTGGGAGATCCTCCACACCCTCCACCCTCCCGGTGGGCTCTGGGATCTCCCCCGAGCTCTTCCCAAGATTTCCAGGGGATCCCAAACCAGGGCAGGGGGAGTGGGAAGAGCCCGGATTTTTCCAGACTCCTCCATCTGCTTTCCTTGAGGGAATTTGCAGCTTTCTGCCCAGATTCCTGGTTTTCCCTGGAGCTCGAGGGGTTCTGCTTCCCTGGAATGACTTCGGATCTGTTCCTTATGTGGCCTTCCCGAGAATTCCTGGATAATTACTTCATAAATCC
Source organism: Pseudotriccus pelzelni (assembly GCA_035584735.1). Lineage (NCBI taxonomy): Eukaryota > Metazoa > Chordata > Aves > Passeriformes > Tyrannidae > Pseudotriccus > Pseudotriccus pelzelni. The sequence goes on along the minus strand of JAWMRA010000305.1, from coordinate 2,698 downwards.
CACATAATTCCCTATAAACCCTAATAATTCCCTGACAAAACCCTGATAATTCCTTATAAACCCAAATAATTCCTTATAAAATCCTAATAATTCCTTGATAAACCCCTAACAATTCCCTGATAAAACCCTAATAATTCCTTATAAAACCCTAATAATTCCTTATAAGCTCCTAACACCTCCATGATAAAACACGAACAATTCCATGACAAAACCCTGATCATTCCCTGAGAATTCTTGGCAAAGCCCAAAACTCTGCCCGGTTTTGGGGCCAGAAAGCTCCGAGCAGGGGGCTGGACGATCCCCCTGCCCCGTTCCCAGGGAAAGCTGCCTTTCCCTGGATTAATTCCTCGGAATTAACACGAATTAATTAACACAATCACCCCACCCCCCCCAAGGAGAAACCTCGTGCTTTGGGCACTTCCCAGTTATCCGGGGGTGGCGATTCCAGGTGCCAGGAGGGGTGAAGGCAGCCTGGGGTGGATCCCGATGGGAAGCGGCCGGAGCCGGAGCCGGAGCATTCCGGGAGTGCCCCGGGAATGTGGGGACGCCCCACCTGCCTCTCCCAGTGCCCCCCACTCCGGTTCTCCTGGAAAAGAGGAGCACAGAGAGGCACTGGAGTCATCACACTGGGATTTGATGTCCCTCGGATTCCATGGGCGTTGATAAAACGGGATTTCCGTGCAATTTAGCAAGGCTGGAAAAGACCCTCAGGACCATCACGCCCAACCCAGCACTTCCCTGAGCCACAGGGGCCCCATCCCGGTGTTTTCTGGGCACTTTCCCGGGATGTGATTCCACCCCTGCCCTGAGCAGCCCCTTCCAACCCTTTCCATGCAGGAATTTTCCCCAATGTCCAACCTAAACCTCCCCCAGCCCCTCAATGCCCTGGACCTGCAGACCCCAAACCTCACCCCAGGATCCAAATCCCGCCTGGAAACCCATCCCCGAACTGGGATTCAGCCCTAACGAGCCACATCCAGGTGCACGATCCCAACTTTCCCACTCCAAGAGCTTTCCAGACCCCTCTCAGTGCAGCAAATCCCAGGGATTCTCCTTGGGAATTCCCAGGAGCAAATCCTTTCACGATATACGGGGCTCAAAACACTCTGGCTGGGTGATTTGAGACATCCCAACCCCCAGAGCAGCTGGAATATTCCCGCATTTCCCACGGAGATGGACGGATAAAGTTACTTACACCTTTGTCAGCTTCGTCCCCCGATTTTTCCTCTCCTTCTCCCTCGTCTGCTGCAGGAAAGACAAACAACTCAGGGCCGGGAGAAGCAGCTCCGGAACGGGATCAAAAACCCCGGGAGAGCCGGGAAAAACTGCCCAAATCCAGGGAGAAAGGGCCTTTCTGGGATGGCTTTGGGGCCGTACCGTTGTCGGAGTCGTCGCCCTCGCTGTCGGTGCGGGGCTGTTTGGCCTCGGGATCGTCCCCGCTCTGGGATTGCTTCCGCTTCCGACCCCCCTCCCCGTCGGAGCGGCCCCCGGAGCGGCTCCGGAAGCCTCTTCTCTTGGGCTGCAACAGGGAGAAAACCTCGGATCAGTCACCTGCAGGAGCTACAATTCCAAGTGTTCCCGTCCAGCCTCCACAGCTGCCATGGAAGGCGAAATTCTGGGATCCTGCAGGGTTAGCGCTGGGTTTTATGGATGGGCTCGAGTGTCCCCGGAGAGAGGATTTGGGTTGGGACGGGTGGATTTGGGAGGGGATGAGCAGATTTGGGAGGGGATGAGCAGATTTGGGATGAGATGAGCACTCCCAAGATGTGCCCCTGGAGGGCAGATTTGGGATGGGGTGAGTAGATTTGGGAATCCACGATGGGGTGAGCACTCCCAGGATGTTCTGTGTTACTGCACAGTGGATTTGGGATGGGGTGAGCACTCCCAGGCTGTTTCGTGCCCCTGGAGAGCGGATTTGGGAATCTGGGACGGGGTGAGCACTCCTAGGCTGTTTCGTGCCCCTGGAGAGCGGATTTGGGAATCTGGGATGGGGTGAGCACTCCCAGTCTGTTCCCAGGGCACAAACCAACTCCGGGGTGTCCCGCTCTGCCCAGGGAGCCCCGAACCGTCCCACGCAGAATCCCCCCCGGGTAACTCCTCCCTGTGCAGCCCCCGGGCAGACTCACGGCGAGGGCGCCCCCGTGCCAGGGCGCCGCGCCCATCCTGTCCCTGCTGCGCTGCCTGCCCGCGCCGTAGGGCACGTTTCCGTAGCGCCCCATTCCCATGCCCATCATTCCATAGTCGTAGTCCCCGTAGTCTCCGTAGTCCCCGTAGTCGCCGTAGTCTCCGTAATCCCCGTAGTCCCCGTAGTCCCCGTAGTCGCCGTAGTCGCCGTAGTCGCCGTAGTCGGGAACCAGGGCTTGGGAGAAGAGGGAGGGCAGCCGGCCGGCCGCGGCGCCGCCCATGCCGCGCGCCCCCAGGTAGTTGAGCTCGTTCCAGCGGGCCGAGAGGCGCTCGGAGCTGGACGAGGGCGGGAAGGGCTCGGGGCGGCCGAAGGCGTTGAGGCGCCCGCGGCTCTGGCCGCGGTTCTGGCCGCGGCCCCGCAGGAGCCCGAAGCCGTTGCCGCGGCTCCGGGGCTGCTCCCGGCGCGAGTCGAAGTGGCCGCCGAAGGAGTCCCCGCGCTCGGCCGCGGCCTCGCCGTAGTCGGGGTAGCCGGAGCGGTAAAGGTCGCGCTCGCTCAGGGCCGAGCGCGACTCGT
>JAWMRA010000304.1:0-14418 GCA_035584735.1 Pseudotriccus pelzelni | reverse complement strand
GGCAGGCCCTGGCACAGGTTGGGCAGAGAAGCTGTGGCTGCCCCTGGATCCCTGGGAGTGTCCAAGGCCAGGCTGGAACAACCTGGGACAGTGGGAGGTGTCCCTGCCCATGGCAGGGAGTGAAGTTGGATGATCTTTTTTGTCCCTTCCAACCCAAAGCACTGTAGGATAAGTAAACTCTGTGCCACAACTAGGCCTGAAGTAATTTGTATTCTGTTCTCTCTTTGGTTATTTTTGGCTTTTGGTATAAAAGGTGACTTTTTTTTTGCAGTGGAGCTAGAAGGAGAACACACATTTAGGAACGTGCCCAACTGATAATTTTGGACCAAATGCTGACCTGCTGTGATCAGCTGTAATTTGCTGACTAAGCTTGTTTTAGTTGAACTGAGTTTTAACTTCTGCTTGCAGGCAGGAGCTCTCCGGTGCGGTTTTCTGCTACAGGAGAGGGTTGTTACAGAATTAGCGAGCAGTGCCGAGTTCCAAGGCTGCAGATTTCCAGTAACATTTTAAACCAGACTTACAAAAGCAAAAAAAGCTTGGGCTGCTCCTGAAGGCACCAGCTTTTACTGGGCTGTTTCTCACCGTGCCTGGGTTGCTGTTGTCATTTTGAGTCTCTGTTGTACTCGCAGGGCTCAGCACTTTAGTGTGGATTGAGGAACAGCTGGTGTGGTTTAAGTGCCTCAGCTCTTGACTGCTCAGAGTGACTAATTTTTGGAGGGGGCTGCTCTGCCAGGGGTGGCTGCTGGAGCAGATCACCCCGAATTGCTCATTATTTGGTTCCTCGATAAATAAGCCCTGAACTCGAGGGTGTTCAGCACAGCTGGGTGTGCTCAGTCTGCTCCTGGGTGGGGCCAGCTGAGGTTCTGAAAAGACTCTGCAACATCATTTTAAAAGGTCTTTTTTTTCTTTTAGTTTTAGAATTAAGTTCTCACCTGCACCTGGCCTGTGAGCAGTGGAGACTTTGGAAGTCCTTCCTGGAGTCTCAGAGGTCGTGGAATGACGGAATAGCCGGGGTTGGGTGGGACCTCGGGAGATCATGCAGTTCCAAGCCCTCTGGAACACCAGGCTCAGCTGAAGGAGGTTGCTTTTCCTTAAAAATTTTTAGTAGAATCATGGAATGGTTTGTGTCGGAAGGGACTTTAAAGATCATCCATTCCCACCCCCTGGCACAGGCAGGGACAGCTCCCGCTATCCCTGGTTGCTCCAAGCCCTGCCCTTGGACACTTCCAGGGATGTGGGTACTTCTTAGAAGATTAAAACAATGAAAAGCTCAGTTCTTGATAAAAATTCCAAACAAACAAACCCCACCAAATGCCCTCCAAAAGAACCACCAACTGTACTTTGATTTATAGTATTTCTCTTGGCTTTTGAAGATCTTCACGTGGTCATCACAAAAAGACAACTTGGAGGTCCCACAGCTGAGTAAAAGAGCTCTGGAAACACAACCCTGAGGTTGAATTGTCACCAGAATTTGGCTTTCGTGTGTTTCACGTTACCTGGGTTGTGCATTCCTGTGCCTGGCAAATAATTACAGAATAGCCTTGTGTCGGTTTGTCTCTCTGGAAGGAGAGCCTGGAATAGGGAGGGATGAGTTTGGAGCTCACCCTGCTGCACTCACCGGTGGAAAAATGAACCCCTTGCCCTTTGATTTTTAATTTTCCTACATAAAAGTTCGTGCTGCTGCGTTTGGATTGATTTGCTGCTTCAGTCACACTGGAGTCAGGGACAGAAGGACAGACATTTTAATGTGCTTCGCTCCTCCCACCCTGGTTTTCATGTGTGTAGTGATTAAAAGTCACTTTAGGCCAAAAAGATCTTGAATTTGGGAATGAAAAATAAAAAATGGATCTGAGAGGGTGGGGGAGAATGTAGAAAATTCAGATTTTTATTTCTTTCTCACCCTCTGAGTCTCCCAAAGACTTCCAAGCCGTGGATACCCTGCCCTGCTTTCGTTTGTTGGAAAGGATTCTCATTTGAAGGTGTCATTTGGCTTTTTCTGTTACACTGAGGATCAAAGAGCCACAGGTTTCACCCCAAATGTTCAGCAGCTCTTTGTCTTTCCAGTCCTGGACCTGGAAAGGGATGGGATTAAGTTCATTTCTTCCTGGCTTAGGATCCCTCTCAAGGCACGTGGCTCTTGGCTGGCTGGGTGTTGTTGAGTGCTGAGGTTTTTTTTCTTTTATTTATTTTTACATTTCCGATATTTGTGGTTAAAAATGTACTCCACACTTGTGAAAAAAAACCACAAAAAACAAAACCACCAAAACCAACAAAAACTTGTGGTTTATTTAAAGCAGAAAAAAACCCAGCTGTGCTTGCAGCAACTATTAAATAAGGGGTGTTTGCAACTTGGTTATTTCCTCCTTTGGGCCCATGATTTTGGAAAGGAGGATCCCTTCAACTCTGGCTTTGAAGCCTGGAGTGGTTTTTGAGGTGCCCTGTCCCACTGGTGGCCTGCAGAGCGTTTTTCCTGTGGGTTTATAAGGAGCCCAGTGTTTCGGGGAGAAGGCAGAGTGGAGCCAGGGTTTATGATGATGAGCCGTATTGATTCCATGCCCTGCAATTCCAGAGTGCCTGCATTAGCCAGGAGCACTGGGAATGGGTTTAAAAATGGATGGAGAGATCCTCCCTCTCCACTGGGCTCCTGGTATGATATCCTTAATAGGCAGATCATTAAATTTTGTAAAATTTAATATTCAGAACAGTGGGTAAGGTTATAGACATAATTTCTCTTTTCAATCTAAATTTCCTTGCCATTATGGTTTTATGACTGTCTAAACCTCGGTGATAAGATAATACAAATTATTAACCTTATTCCATTTAACTCAGGCTCTTAGATGTTTTTATTCCTTTTTATCCGGAGGTTTTATTTTTTTAATACTTTGAATTGCTTACAAGAGTAATTATGAATTTCTGAGCATTTCACATCTTTTCTTTTTTTTTATCCCTTACCTCTGAAAATATTAGAAATCATTTTCCTTCAGACATGGGGAGGAAAACAGAGGCCTGATTGTATCTTCCCCTTCATGCTGTGGGTGCATCTTCATTTAAGGAAATCCATCAGTATCTCACAAGGGGAAAAAAAAAATTTAAAAATCCACCAGACAAGAAGAAAACTCTCAATTGGCCCTTCCTGCAGGCGGAATTCTGATAAATCAGGCTCTCAAACCGTAGTTTGGGATTTGGGCACCGGTGTCCTTTGGTGTGTCCAGCTCGCCCTCAGCTGGGATTTCCTGCCGGCTCTCCTTGATTTGCTCCTTTTTGGTGGTTTTCATGGGGGTCATATCAAAAATCTTTATTTTTAAAGCTTTTGTAGACCAAAAAAAAAAAAAAAAATTGTTGTTTTCTCCGGCAATCCATCCCTGAGGGAGTCAGTGGCCAGGGAAAAAGGGGGAGAGGTTTCCTGGCCCACCTTGTCTATTTAATTTGAGTTCTGGTTCCTGCAGCAGCACTTGGAGTTCCTTCTCAGCTCCTTCTCCTTCCCAATCCCTTTCTCTGACTTCCTTTAGGATAAATCCACATTCAGGGAGAAGTCAACCACCGTCTTCCACCTCCTCACCCACCACCAAACTTCTCCACCGCTGGTAGCCTCCAGGTAGAGGGTTATACCAGCCCTCCACGTTTTATTGCCAGATCCTTCCGTTTTTCCCATTTATTTCCATTTTCCCCCGGTTTTTTAGCGTTTTTTTTGTCTCTGAATTTATCACAGTCTTGATCTGAGCACGACGTGGAGGGGGTTGGTTCGGGTAGCCTGGAGCAGCGGATGAGCCGTGCGTGGGGTTTGAGGGAGCCAGCTCTGCCACTCGGGCTCTGTTAAATGCCTTTTTTAGTGTAAATACGCCTGTGAGCAGACAGGGATAAAATATTTGTCACGGTTATTCCTCCCCGAAATAAATATTGGACAGAAAAACTCAGTTGTGCACAGGGAACATCAGGATAAAAGCGATTGCTCTCGTGGAGCTCAAAAGACCCCGACGTACCTGGGCTTACACCCCTCCAGTCTCTTATTTTATACTATTTTATACTCTTTTATACCACTTCTATGCCCTCATCCTGAGCCTCCAACTACAAGGATGGATCTTTGTCTGAAAAAAACCCCAAACAAGCAGCCTTTAAAATCCTGTTGTCACTTGGGAGCAGTCGGGGAATGTTCATGTTGAGGCTTTGAAACGTTTTTGGGGGCCGAACAAAGGGAAGATTAGTCAAATATTCAGGCTCTTTGATACTCCCTGTTACACTGAAAACAAACAAACAAACAAACAAACAAAAAAACCCCCTGCTGTAAAAGTATCAACGTTCTGGTTTTGGTCCCCCTGAATTTACTGGTAGGTTTTGGAGTTTGGTAGGGATAATATATAAAATTCTATAAATGCAGTATAAAAAAATGTATAAATGCACATATATCCGCTCACAAGTGCGAAGTGGTACACTCAGAGGTGGGGGAAAAACCCCACCTGCGTGCCCAAAGCGGGAATATTTGCTTTCCAGCTGTAGATTTTTGGTGGAATCAGGAATTCCAAATCCCTGCCCGCCTTTCTTACGTCCCTTGGCTGCAGCTCCTTTATTAGCTCGGCTTTGACTTGGACATTCTGAATGTTAAATACGCCCAAGAAATTTTATGTATTTATATATATGGGAGATCATTTATCTGGTTTGAAGAGGCAGATCCCAGTCTGAGAAATACTCTCTTTATATCTCAATTTTTCTCCGGTTTGGGACGATCATTCCTGGTGGTTTGAAGTGTTGCTTGATGCAGCAGCTCTGTTTATGTGCGGAGTTTTGGTACAGATTCATGAAAAATAAACCCCACGTTCTGTTGTCGTGAACCCTTACTGCTGAAAAATCGTGGAAAACCGACTTTTTTTCTTTTTAATGTCCTTAATTGACTCCGGGTGGCTCTGAGGAGAGAGGGGGAATTGAATTCCCAGAGAAGCTGTGGCTGCCCCTGGATCCCTGGGAATGTCCAAGGCCAGGTTGGATCAACCTGGGAGAGTGGAAGGTGTCCCTGCCCATGGCAGGGGGTGGAACATGAGGATCATTTTTGTCCCTTCCAACCCAAACCATTCCGTGATTCTTAATGCACCAGAAGAGGCCTGTGAGTATTTCCTCATGTATGAATACTTTTTATGTCATTCTGTGTGGTCAGAGATTGGGTTTGTTCTAAGAAAACAGGGATCTCAGCTGGAAAACCAGTTTTTTGGCCTCCTTGTCCGTGGGCATGGAGGGATTTATTCTGTCTTAAACAAAGGCAGAGTGTCCGTTCAGTTGGAATTGCTGTTACCCTGCAGACAGATGTGATATCTTGCAGGCTGTAGCAAGACAGTTATTATAAATATAATTACCAAAAAAAACAGATTTTTTTTTTTTCTTTTAAAATTTCCTTTTTAAAATCTCTTAACCGACGTGGTCTGTGTTACTCCTCTAGATCCAAAATTATGAAAAAAAGAAAATCTCTTTAGAGGGGGGCTGCAAAGGACCTTAAAGATCATCAAGATGGGCAGGAACACCTTTCACTATTCCAGGTTGCTCCATCCTGGCCTTGGACACTTGCAGGGATGGAGCATCCACAGCTTCTCTGGGCAACCTGTGCCAGGTCCTTCCCACCCTCCCAGCCAGGAATTCCGTCAATCCCCACTCCAGGTTTTTTTCCCCCCCTTCGTCGCGGAGCCACATCTTGTTTAATAACCTGAAACCTCAGCAGGGTGTCGTGTACTCTGCGTTGTAAGGGATGAATAAACATTTTATTAGCTCCTTTCCCCTATTTATGATCAGTCATGTTTTGTTCTGCAGGGTTTTTGTTGTTTGTTTTTTTTTTTAAGGGACAGAGCAAAGTTGTAGCTCTTGGGTCGTTCCTGAATTAATCTAATTTGAACGATTCTTTGCTATTCCCAATTTCACACAAATGCCGGTGACATTACTTAGGCAAATAGTTGGGATTTCTCTCCGCGTTTCGAAAATGAAGCATTAATTCCCGCCGCGGGTACAGGAGTCCGTAGTGCATGACAAATAGATTTTAGGCTTGTAGTACAAAAACCACTTCACAAAGCCAGGGGAGAGCTTTGCTTCCCAGAACTCGGAGTGTCGGGCAGCACAAGAAAGGTGCTGTAAAATTGACATGTTTTAGCAATTCCCACAAGAGGTGGGTTTTTCTTCCCCCCCCTGCCCTTATCACCTTGGCACTTGGTATTTTCCCGAAACGTCCCATGGATTGGGATGAAAGCTTTTTTTTTTTCTTCTGGAAAGCACTTTTAAGTGTCTGCTTTCACTTCCAGGCTCTCTCACCCCACGACATAAAATGCTCATGTTGAAACCGGAGTATTCCTGGAGATGCTGTTTGGGTTGTGGGTTCTCCGGGCACCGGGCAAACACCACCCAGACTCCTGACGAACATCACTGACATCCCCCCAGAAAAGAGAGAATTAAAGGAAATAACTGTTTTTGGAGGTTGTACAAGGAGCTGAAGTGAGAGCACAACTCATCCTCCTGCAGCCCAGGGTGGGGCTTCCTCGGTTTTAGGGTCGTGTTGTTGGAAATGCAGTAAAGGTTCCGTGGATTTCATTGGTGGGGAATGTCTTGGCACTGGAGCTCCAATTGTCTTTTCCCTTAAAACTGTGGGCAAATAAACAGGGAATCTCAGGATAGTCCTGGTGACTGAGAGCATTTGTATCTCTAGAAGTTAAAATTCCAGGTAGCTCAGGTTTGTCTTGGTTGTTATGGTATCCTCCTACTGCTTACAGTTAAACTGGAGTTGTGGAATCACGGAATGGTTTGGATTGGAAGGACCTTAAAGATCATCTAATTCCAGCCCTTCCATGGACAGGGACACCTTCCACTATCCCAGGTTTATCCAAGCCCTGTCCAACCTGGCCTTGGACACTCCCAGGGATCCAGGGGCAGCCACAGCTTCTCTGGGCCAGGGCCTGCTCACCTTCCTAGCCAGGAATTCCTTCCCAATCTCCCATCTGTCCCTGCCCTCTGGCACTGGGAAGCCATTCCCTGTGTCCTGTCCCTCCACCCCTTGTCCCCAGTCCCTCTCCAGCTCTCCTGGAGCCCCTTTAGGCCCTGCAAGGGGCTCTCAGCTCTCCCTGGATCCTTCTCTTCTCCAGGCTGGACACTCCCAGCCTGGCTCCAGAGCAGAGGAGGCTGAGGCAGGCAGGAGGAAGGCAGTGGGGCTCACTGGGAATATTAAACACTAGTTTAATATTTCCAGTTTCCATTAACCTCTGCTCCCCAGCCTGGCCAAGCGGAGACAGCACAGCAGGACAAAGCACCCAGATGTTCCCACTGGCAGGACACAGTCCTTCCCCTGCCCAGTCCCAGCACAACCCTACTCCCTCCAGTCACACCAGGGCAAAAGGCTCCCGTTGTTGCTCATGCCCATGATCCCAGCCCCACACATCCCCCTGGAGCCTGGGGGAAGTGGAGGGAGGCAGGCACAGACTTGCTTCACACGCAGCACTTTTTGCCCCAACAAGCACATCAGCCACTCCAAACGTGCTTTGCCAGAGGGAAAACAGGACTAAAGGAATTCAGATTCAAGCAGACACTGCGGATCACCAGGGCACAGCAAAGCCCCCGGGGACGGCCCTGCCACGGCCTTGGCCTCTCCCGGCACCCAGATCCTCGATTTTTCCTCGGCAGAAGGAGCTCAAAGCCGTTTTCCTGCCAAGTGGAGTAATCAAATCTCATGCTCCAGGGCATCCCCAGCGCTGCCGGCACGAGGAGGGACCCGGCCTCTCTCCCTTCCCTCGCACAAGACTCGGGAAAAGCAAGATGTGCAGCTGAGGCGCCGCAGCCAGGGCTGCCGCGGGCCGGGCGCGGGGGCACATCCCGCGCTCCATTACACCGCCAGCACGGCCTCCGCGGTCACATCTCATTTGTGCTCTGGCAGGAGGCAGCAGCTCCCGGCACCGCGGCCCCCCGGCACGGCCCGGCATCCGTGCGGGAACAGCAGCGGGCAGCGGGCGCTGGCTGAGCCCCTCCGGCCCCTCCCCGGCAGGATGAACTCGCGGGACCCCGCGCCGGGATGGCCCTACTGCGATGGGGCTCTGCAGGACACGGGCACAGCAGGACAGGAGATGCAGCAGGACACGGGCACAGCAGGACAGGAGATGCAGCTGGAGCTGGGACTCCCAAGGGATGCCAGTCCCGGGCAGGACAGAGCAGGGTGGCAGCAGCTAAGAGGGATCCCCTGTGTCCCCTCCTCCTGGGACGCCTGTTCCCTTCCTCTGGGCAGGCACCACAGGGAGGGCAGGAGGTGCCCTGTCACCCCCTCCCCGGGGACACTGCGGGCAGGGGTGACATGGTCACGGTGACCACAGAACGGGCAGGAGGTGCCCTGTCACCCCCTCCTCAGGGACACTGCGGGCAGGGGTGACACGGTGACAATGACCACAGAACGGGCAGGAGGTGCCCTGTCACCCCCTCCTCGGGGACACTGTGGGCAGGGGTGCCACGGTCACGGTGACCACAGAACGGGCGACCCAGCACCGCGCCTGCCAGGGGCCATTTGTCTTCCGCCGCTTCCCCAGCCCGCTGCGTCCAGCTTCCTTTATCCAATATTTATTGTGGCTTCACCTGCCTCCGAGAGGCCCTTTGATAAAGGGATTGGAGGGATTATTTTTTTAAGCCTCTGCAGCTGTTTCTTGCAGAGCCGGCACGTTCTGGCGCTGCTTCCTAATCCCGTGGGACATGGCCCTCACCCACGCTGGGAGTAGGAGGGGAGGCCGGGGGATGCTCTTGAGGGCAGGGGGGCTCCGACCCCCACTGCCAAATCCCAGATAGAGTGGACCCCCTCATCCCATCGCTGCAGCCCACAGAAAGAATGTCACAGCGGTGCCTTGTCCCTGTTTATCATGGAAGACATTTTCTTCCTCACTGCAAGAGTTGATCCCAACAAAGTTTCCAGTTTTCCACCCCAGAGCTTTGCTCAGCCCCACTACTGGGGAGACCAAAGAGGGCAGGAGGGCTGGTACCAGTGCCAGGACACAAATCCCCCCCAGTTCGGAGTGCCCAAGGCAGAGGTTGGCACAGACAAGGATCCAGGACTGCCTTGGGAGCACCGGCTGCTCCAGCTCTGCGAGGAAGGGGAAGGAGAGGAGGAAAGGGGAAGCAGCTCTTCCTCCACAGCACCCCAGACAGTGAGGACGGGGAATCCCACCCCACTGGGGGTCTGGCAGCAGCACCAGGCACCCACAAACCCTGGCAGTGCCCTAAAGGCACAAGTGACTCCAAATGCCAATCCCATTGCACAGGAACAGCAATGGACAGACAGACACAGACCAGCGACTCGGCTGTGATCCAGTGACACCGGGGTGCTGGGATGTGACATCAGGGTGCTGGGATGTGACATCAGGGTGCTGGGATGTGACACTGGGGTGCTGGGATGTGACACCGGGGTGCTGGGATGTGACATCAGGGTGCTGGGACATGACATCGGGGTGCTGGGACATGACATCGGGGTGCTGGGGTGGGACATCGGGGTGCTGGGATGTGACATCGGGGTGCTGGGACGTGACATCGGGGTGCTGGGATGTGACATCAGGGTGCTGGGATGTGACACCGGGGTGCTGGGATGTGACACCGGGGTGCTGGGATGTGACATCGGGGTGCTGGATATCCGCAGTGAGACCCTGGGCTCAGTGGAAGCAGATCCCACGTTTAGGGATTCCCTGGAAGTTCTGGGCACAGCTCCCCTGGGAGCTGAGGGGGACAAGGACCTCGGTGCCCACGTCCCAGCTGCCCCCTCACCTCCCCAGGGCTCCTGCTCCCAGGACAGCATCCCTCTCCTGGGGGAGCACCCTCTCTGGGATGCACAGGGAGCACCCCCAAAGCTGGGGGTGACCTCCCACACCCTGACTATGGACAACAGGGACAGGGGCACTTCAGGAGATGGTGCCCAGCTCTGGGAGAGGGGTAAGTGCTGTCCCCCCACAAAAAGCTGCCTCCTGAGGGGTTTAGGCAAGTCTGGTGCTCAGCTCAGCTCAGGAACAGCCCCCGGGCTCAGCCCTGGCAGATCCCACCGAGCTCCGCCACGATTTGGCCAAGACCAAGGCCAAGGCTCCAAGCACAGGGAAAAAAAATAAAGATGAAAGGACACGGGCACAGCTCATCCCGATCCGCCGGAGCTGGCGCGGGGCAGGACAGGATGCGGAGCCCGGATGTGGCCAAGGGGCTGCCCAGGGAGCCCCCCCGGACTCTGAGGGGGCCGATCCTGCCCCGCAGCAGGGACTGGGATGACGCAACCCCCCCGAGCCCCGGCACAAAGCCGTGTTCTAACCAGCCCTGGCAGAGCCTGGCTCTCAGCCTAATGTATTCCACTCTCCGCAGCGCTGTCCCAAATCCCCGCGTGCTCCAAGACAAGCTGACGTAGGGATTTTGGGAGAAAGCCTCCAGCCTCCTCAACATTTTTATGCCTCTGCTTTCCTCCTTGCCACTCACAGGCACCAAATCCACAATCGAGGCCAAGCCTTAGTTTCTCCCCAAGCCCACCCCTGCGCTCCCAGCGCCGGCAGCCGACGGCAGCGTGAGCCAAAATTAGCTGGAGCCGATTCGCCGCGGTTGATCAGCGGTGCAAAGACAGGTTGGGATCTTCCTCCTCCTCCTCCTCCTCCCCTCACCAACCCCCTCCATCGGCTCCTACGTCAGCTCTGCCGCTGCAAACGAGCACGGTCGTGCCAAGCACAGAGGCGGCTTCGGCGCCGGAGCGATTCCTGCCCACCCGCTCCGTGCCCGTCCCCGGGGGCTCAGGCCCCTCCACGGGCACAGGGAGGATGGATGGGAAGTCAGGGAGTCCCTGGGGGAAGCCGGGCACGTGCCCAGCTGCGGGTTCAGCTCTGGCCCTCGGAGACATGTGGGCATTTGTCCTGATTTTCCCTGTCACTTACAATTCCGGGGAAGGGAAAAACAAACACCCGACCCAAAATTGACACTGCAAACAGCGCGCCCGGGGGGGCTGCGGCGCCGGCCCCCGAACCCCTGATTGGCACAGGCCTGCACAGAGCAGGTTTGAACAGAAAGGCGGAGAAACGCCATGTCTCCTCCCCGAAAAGCTGGCCGTGGCGTTCGCTGTGTCTGGGGGCTCCCACCGGAGAGCCAGGGCGGCCAAAATGTGCTGGAGCGGAACCAGGAGGGCTCCAGACTGGGAGCACCCCGGCACAGCGAGGGGCTGTGCCCAGAACTGGGAGGGAATCCTGCTTGCTCTGCTCCGGGACCCACAGCGGGGTCCCCCCCGCACACTGCAGTTCCCTCTGCTCCACGGTACCAGGGCTGGAATCCCACCACTCCCAGGGCAACGGTTACCCCAGGGATTGATTCCCACCACTCCCAGGGGGAGGGTTGTCCCAGGAATGGATTCCCACTGCTCTAAGGGGGATGTTCCTCCGCTGGGCTGGAGGTGCTGCCGAGCTCCAAACCCACCCCAGGCACCCCTTTGCCGGGGGTCTCAGGGTGGGACCCTCCTGCAGCCACCCCGGCCTGCAGGAGCCATCCAACAAAACAACAGGCATCTGGGAAATGCCAGGAGCATCCAGCCGCCCCCTCCACCGGCTGAGTCGAGCGTGACTAACGGCCCCGTGCCGGCTCCTGGCGTGGCTCCGGCGGCAGCCGCTGCCAGCGGCAGGATGGCGCTTCCCGGCGTGCCAGCACTGGCACACGGCCGTCCCCGTGCCCACGGGACACCCGCCCGGGGCTTCTCTGGCACTGCCATCGCAGCCCCTCGGGAGGCACCAACCAGGTCCTTATCCCTAGGGACGGGCTCTCAGAGACCCCCAGGGCTTGGTGTTCTGGCTGTGTCCCTGCGCCCAGCAAACCCTTCCCTGCCTGGGGAAGCTGGCGGGAAGATTTTTGGGGATCTCTGCTCCTGTCCAGCCACATCTGAGCCATCCCAGTTAACAGGCGAGCCAGCACCTCCCCAGCCTCATCCCACTGGATACGAGTCCACAGCGCCACACGGATCAGGATCAGCCCAGTGCTCCACATGGGTGAGGCTGGACCAGCTGCAAGAGCTCCTGGTTTTGTCCTGCTCAGCAGCTCCAGAGCTCTGCTGCTGCTGCCTCCTTCAATCTCAGGCATTCAGGAGCCCCCCAGGAGGCAGGATCCCATTCAGGAGCCCCCCCCAAGAGGCAGGATCCGAACCTGCGCAGGGACAATGCTGACTTTCCAAGAAATGCGGCTGCCGCGCATTCCCAGGGAAATTCCAGCAGAACGGGAGCCCATGGCTGCTGCGCTGGGAAAGCCGGCAGCACCATCTAGTGGGCTGCTGCCCTGCATCCTGCCCGGACCCCGCAGCCCCTCACAGCCCAGGTGAGATGCTCCTCTATCCCCCTTGGGATCACCCCCACGCAGCTTCATCCCCCTGCCACGCTGGCTGTGCCCTCCAAACCACAACGGCGCAGGAATATCATGCCAGGAACACAGACAGGGGACACCTCAGCTCTCAGGAGCCTCAGCTCACCACAGAGCCCCACAGCACCACACCAGCACCCCCCGGGAGTGGAGCTCAGCAGCATCTCCAACCCACGGGACAACAATCCCCCCAGGAGCAGTGGAAATCCACTCCCAGGGCAACCATCCTCCTGAGAGCGGTGGGAATCAATCCATGGGGCAACTATCCCCCTGAGAGTGGTGAGAATCAATCCATGGGGCAACCATCCCCCTGAGAGCGGTGGGAATCAATCCATGGGGCAACCATCCCCCTGAGAGCGGTGGGAATCACTCCACGGGGCAACCATCCCCTGGGAGTGGGGCTGTGCTGTGACACCACGCAGGCCAAGAGCATCCCTGTGGCCCCCCGACAGCCGGGGCGAGGTGCCAGGGCACCCACCAGCCCATCCCTACGAACCGCAGCCCCCTCCCCTTGCAGCTCCTTCCCTTCTCCTTTCCCCTTTTCCCACCCCAGGCCTGACGGAGATCCCGGCGTGCACCCGGCTGGTCACGCACCACGATCCACGGCGGGATGGGAAAACCCTCTGGGGTTTGTCCAGGCCCATGGAGAGGCCACATATGGAGCGGGCACCTGTTCTCCACCTCCAATCCCAGACTGCCCCTTCCCAGCCCCACCCGCCTCTTCCTGCCACTCACCTTGGCCACAAACTGCTTGTCCTTCTGATCCAGGTTTGCCGTGGGGGCCACGTAGTCCCTCCAGATCCTCAATTTGCGCTCTTTGGCGAACCTGCAGGGGAGGGGACGGTGGGACATCGGGGTCCAGCGGGGACAGACATGCTGGGGGAGACATCCCCAGCAAAGCCCTGGCAGGCTCAGCGGGGCCGGAGAGGACTTGCACGGGGAGATCACATCAATCCCACCTGGGAGAACACTGGGTGACCCCCACGAGGCTGGGAAGGCCCCCTGGGAGCAGGTGGGAGTCGCCCACCCCAGTCCCCAGCCCAGACCCACCTCTCGGCCGCGCGCAGCTTGTCGGCACCGCGGGTGTACACGGCGATGGACCAGTCCACGCACCGGGCAAAGCCCTCCTTCAGCAGCAGCTCCGTGATGTTCCCGTTCTGGGGAGAAGGGGGGGAGGCACAGGGTCACCACTGGGAATGGGGTATTGGACATCCACCCCCATACCCCTGCCCGGCTGAGAGAGGGGAGCTCACCCACCCCGTGCAGCCCCTTCCACGTCACCAGTCCCCAAAGTCCCCTGCGAGGTCTCGCCACAGCTCCCAGTGCTAGTGGAGACCACCCCAGCGACACCCACAGGGCTCAGCTCTCCTCAGACAGAACAGGGTCTCCCACATCTACCAGGAAACAGCCAACGATTCCCAGTTCCCCCACGGGAAGCACCGGGACCTCGCAACCCCCTTTAGCACCTCCAGCAGCAATGCCTGACAGCTCCCAGGACCCTGCCCCTCCCTGGTCCCCCAGCCCCACTTGCCGGGTGCAAGATGGTGCCCAGGATGTTCTGGTTGTGGCAGCTCTCCAGAACAATCTGCACGTCCCTCTGCAGCAGCCGGGACTCCGTGAAGAACTTGGCCTCGGCCGCAAACGGCTCCGGGACCTCAGGAGCATCGGCCTCGCGCTTGAACGTGGGGCACTGCGGCACAGGGGCACAGTCAGGGCACGGGACGGCCACTAAAACCTCGGGAAGGGGGTGGGAAACCTCCCTGGGGAGGGGACTGCACTCAGCCCTATGCTCAGGGTGTGGTTTGGGGTCTCTGATCGGGGTCTGTGTGTCCCGATGCTTCGAGCTGTGTTCCACTGATGCAGCCCTGCAACCGCCCCAGCAAACACTGCTGGCAGCAAACTGGGACACAGGGACCACCTCCAGCCCTGGGGTGCCAGGATAAGGGTGTGGAGGTGCTGGAGAGAGTCCAGAGGAGGCCCCGGAGCTGCTCCCAGAGCTGGATCCCTCTGCTCTGGAGCCAGGCTGGGAGAGCTGGGAATGTTCATCCTGGAGAAGAGAAGGATCCAGGGAGA
>JAWMRA010000303.1:0-14439 GCA_035584735.1 Pseudotriccus pelzelni | reverse complement strand
CCAGGTTGGACAGGGCTTGGAGCAACCTGGGCTAGTGGAAGGTGTCCCTGCCCATGGCAGGGGGTGGGACTGGATGGACTTTAAGGTCCCTTCCAACCCAAACAATTCTGGGCTGATTCCATGATTCTACTCCTGAGATGAGTGTGACAGACTTGGCCTTGGATTCCAGTCCCTGAGTGATCCCGACCCCGGGGTAGGGAGCTGGGCTCCTGCCAGGCTGTTTGTACATCTCTATCTTCTCACTAGGACACAAGGCAGCCCACGGATTCCACAGCCTTTCCCAGCTGCCCAATTAATTGGGCTGTGCTGTCAGGTTGGATCACGTCAGGCTTTTAATTACATTTTGTTGGGAGGGCAGTGGCCCGTGGGCAGAGTTCGGCTCTGAGCAGAAATATCTGTTTATTATTATTATTATTATTATTATATTGCAAACCAGCCCTAATGGCTCACCCATGTCATTCCCAGGAATGAACAGCCCAGCTGGAGAGAGGCCACTGGTCCCTGTCCCTGCAGGAACACGGAGGTACCTCCAGCACTCACCTCTTCTTGTGCTCATCTGGAGAAAAAGGCACGTCCTCCTCATCCCCATCCACGGATTTTTGCCTGACATTGTAAGGAGCTCTGCAATAGAGAGGGAAGGGGAGAGCCAGGGTAAGGGGCACAACCAACACACAGCTGAATCCACGTGGGAATGGTTCAGATCCTGGGAAACACTTGTATTTTCCATGTGCGCTGGGGTGCACGCGTCCCTGGAGGGTTTTGTTTCCTTCCTCCAGCCCCACTCCAGAGCAGAGCCACACGAAAGGCTGTGCAGGCACTTCCAGCAGTGCTGCCCTGCCACAGGGCTCCTCCCTGCTCCAGCTTTCAGGAAGCCCAGCAGTGCTCCAGACCAAGCTCCCAGGCTGCAACCCTCCAGTTCGGGCCTCAGGATAAAACTCCCTCCACGCAAAGGCCGGTTCAAGGAACACTTGCTGGCCATGAAGGCCCTGGGAGCCACTTTTTTCCAGTGGGAGCTCTGGAGGCTTCCTGGGCATCCCTGTGCAGGTGGCCTTGGCACTGAGCAGGGACTGAGAGGGAGCTGCTCCCTCTGCACACTCACAGTTTCTTGTAGTCCTCAGTGGTCATCCTGTATCCAGAGGGGGACCGGCCCGGGCTCTGTCCCTTCATGGAATTGCTGCAGGAGGCACAAATCACGCCTGTCAACGTGACCCTTTCCCCCAGGGGAGCTCCACAGGGTGGAGGAAAGCAGGGTCACCCCAAATATCCACCCTCATTAAACGCTGTTTAATTGAGGAACAGCATTTGCCTTCTTTTTAGCATTTAGGACTGGGATTTGAGGTCCGCTTTGCTTCCCCGGCGATACTGTCAGCTGTCGGAGCTGGTGTGGGCATATCCTGCTGTGGGATGAGGGGATTCCATGCCAGGACCTTGTGGCATCATCCTTGTCCCCAGATGAATCAAAACAGGGGGGAAATGGGGTTACAAAAGATTTGGCTGGAGACGAAACAAAGCACTTCTAGAATCACAGAACCATGGAACGGTTTGGGCTGGAAGAGACCTTAAAGACCTTCCAGTGGGCCGGGACACCTTCCACTCAACCAGGTTGCTCCAGGCCTCATCCAACCTGGACACTTGCAGGGGTGGGGCAGCCACAGCTTCTCTGGGCTTAGATCAGAGCCCAGATCTTAGATCTGACTTCTCAGGATCAAAAATTAGCGCCTCGCACAAAACGGGTCTCAAAATAACCCCCCACCAAACCAACCCCGTTAAAAACACGGACATCAAGCGCTGCGGCTTTCCAAGCATTCCTGGTGATTTGTTCCTCACTCCAAACTCTTCTGCCAAATCAAACCCCCCAGTCCTCCCGCAGCCACCCCGAGCTCCGCTGAGGAACGCACGGAGTTTGACCCCAGCGTTCCATCGGGATTTAGTGGAGCTCTGGAAGCCCACAAGCACTGGGCACAAGCAAGAGGATGACCAGAAAGGTGTTCTAAGTCTTCCAAAGCTCTTTTTCCTGGAGAGGAGGACACACACGTACCCTTTCTGTGCTTGGTTAGGAGAGGAGGAATCTGGCACAGCCGAGGCCTTGTCGATGGTCCTGGTGAACACCCCCCTGGGGAGGGAAGGGACAGCTTCAGTTTTTGGCTGGAAAACCTTTGGAACTAAGACCAAACCACCCATTAAACAACAGGACTGTCCCTTCAACAAGGCCCTCCCCGAGTGCTGCGTTCCCAACTAACAGAACCCAACAGAGAGGACTGTGTTTCCTGCTTGTTGCTCCTGATCCAGCTCTCCTTCCCCTGCAGCCCAAAATTATCCCATTCCACACCAACCTGATGAGGTAACCGGACTGGGGCTTGGAGGAGGGTGACCTGTGCAAAGAACAGACATTAGTGAGTCAAGGAACACCGGGGAAAAACAACAGCAAGCAGCACCAGGGTTAAAAGGGAATGTCCACGTGGATGTCACACCAAAACTCCAGCTGAGCAGGCCTGGAGGGATCCCAGAGCTGCTGCACCCGGGTCAGCCTTGGGAGGGTTCTTTAGAAATAAATAATCATCAAAACAAGCTCTAGAAAAGATTTTATTTTTTTTTTAAATAAGAAAAGCGAATTTTAGAATTTTCCAGTTCGAACCAAGTGGTTTCTTGGCTCAAAATTAGCATGAGGTTGAGGGCACAGAGGGGAGAAGCTGGATGTAATCGAGGTTCTGGTTGGTTTATCACTGGAAAATGAGTTCATATGAACTCCTCTGAGGGTCCATTCCTGGGAAGGGAGCTCCTCTGGGGGGTATCCTGTCTCAGTGCTACAAGAATCACCAAGAGCTGGCACAGGAAAAGGGAGAGGAAGCAGGAAACTGCTCCTGGGAGAGGGCAGTGCTGTCCCGACAGCGGCACTGAGTTCTCACACTGCACTAGGCCCTTCCCAACAGTTTGATATCCCAGGATACTCCTCCTCCCAGCCCCTGTGCCCTGCACGGGGGGGAATTCAGCCCCACCCAGGGCGGCTCCTGCTTTGAGGAGCCCCCATGCTTAGACCACACAGAGGGCTGAGCTGCAATCCAGCCTTGTGGGACTGGGGGCTGGAAAGCATCCTTCCTTCCCTCCAGCCTTCCTTCCTTCCATCCATCCATCCCTCCCTCCACCCATCCTCCCATCCATCCATCCTTCCTTCCATCCATCCCTCCCTCCCTCCCCTCTTTGCCCTCTCCATGGTGACAGTTTCCAAGGCATTACACAACCTCTACAGAAGATTTTCTGAGAAGGGAAGTGAATTTTAGAGTGATCCCAATAAAATCAGCCTCACTGGCAGTGCCTTCTGGCTCAAAATGAAGCCCCGGCACAAGGCAGGGTCTTCTCAAGGAGAGACAATCCCAGCAGGGAGTGGGTTTGGGGAAGGGAAGAACCGACCCCCTGAGAGGGGAAGGAACAGGATGGATCCCCAAACCAAGAGGGACCCCCAAAATTACCTGTCATTCTGGGGAGCAACAGGTTTTGGGGCTGGGGATCCCCCACCGGCCAGGCCAGACCTGAGGGAAGAGAAAACATTAATTGACAGTCTGGTTGAACGTGGCAAGGATGTTTTTGGAGACAGCTGGAAGAAAAGATGGGTTTGGGCTTGGGTTTGGTTCTAATTCCAGAGAAGCTGCTGCAGCCTGGTGTTCCCTGGCACTGTGGGAGCTGCAGGGGAGGTGTCTGATCATTCAGCTCTCTCCCAGCCAGGTCTGCCCTGTGTTTGTCACTCTGGAGATGCTGAAGCACTTAAAAAAAATTTAGAGTTCTCCTAAGGCTTCCAGCATGCCTGTGCTGCTGGATTCCCAGCTCCCAGGAAAGGGAATTTCCCAGAGCTTCTCCCCAGCCTGCGTTTATCCAAAATAAACAGGAGCGGCACCTCCTTCTGTCCCTGTCACTGCCTGGCACCTCAGGGACCCCAAAGCACGTCAGCACCACGCCTGCTTCTCCTGCAGCTGGAGAACAGCGGGCTTGGAGAACCCAGAGCTCCTGGAGTGCCTGGACAAGGTGGGACTGTTGGGGTGTCCTGTGCAGGGCTGGGAGTTGGACTTGATGATCCCTGGGGGTCCCTTCCAACTCAGGGCGTTCTGTGGTTCTACTCACAGGAGTGGGAGGAGAAAGGAAGGAAAAAGGGATTATCCTCATGGAAAGGGAAGGAGAAGAGGAGCATCCCCGTGGCCACACTTACAGGGGGCTGCTCTTCTTTTCATCCTCAGAGTCCGAGTTGTGGTGGTGGATCCAGCTCTTGTCTCCTCTCAGGGTGGTGCGAACCTTCATCTGCTTAATGATCCTGCGCCGGTCCTCGTCCGTGGGGGGGATGATCCCTCCTGGAGAGCCAAGGGAAGGCAGGAGAGACGGCTGAGAAAGGGCAAGGCCTCCCAGCAGCAGCAGCAGCAGCACGGGGATCTCTCTCCTTTCTGCCAGAGATCCCGACTCTGGGCGAGTCTTTTTCCACTTCCAACAAAAGATGGGAGACACGAGGTCATCCAGACCTCAGGATCAACTTATCCTGATGCATCTCCTCCCCTGCAGGATGTTTTCACACCTCAGCGCTCTCAGCTTGCCCTGGTGGCCTGTCCCAGCTGAAGGAGACGCTTCCTTTGGCTCCTCATTCCCACATTTCCATCACCAAGCTCAGTTTCAAAAACATACTGTCCAACCGAGTCTCCCTAAATCTGGGAACGTCCTCTCCTGTGTGGACTCCCTTTCATCTCCATCCTCCCCCTTCTCTCTGTCCAGGCAACCAACCACAACTCCACTCTCTGGCTGGAAAGGTCGGCAATGCAATGAAACATAAAATTAAAAACGCGGGGAAACAGAAGGTTTATGGATTAGGAGCTGCCAAGTCCTCCCAGCGGGAAACAGACGGGGTGAAAGGAAAAAAAGCACAGGTTGGTGGGGAGGAGTATTAAAGGCAAAAATATTGGGAGCAGACGGGGAAGGAGACAGGAGAAGTCTCTCCCAAGGGAAGCAAATGTGCAGGTGATTGGTGGGAAGGGCTTTGGGCATCCCGGACTGCCAAAATCCTGCTGGATCAAACTGGATATTAGAGAGGGAGAGATAAACAGGGGCATTTTAGGTGGAATTTTTAGCTGTTTTCCCCATGGAGAAATTGTAAGATGAGGACCAGATAAGGAAGTCTCCTTTTCCGTGGATTTCTGATTATTTTCCACCTTTTTCCTGGAAATGCCTGATAAAGGCTGAAAACAAGGAGCCTGCTCTGCTCCTCACACTGCACCCAGACCAGCAATTGTCTATTTCCATCAGCATTTCCATCAGCTCCATAGCACTGGTTCAGGTTCCCTATGGATTTGGAAGCATCAAGCCCATCTAACTGTGGCTGTACTTTCCGTGGGGGTTGCAGAGACAGGGAATTTTAAGGAGGGTCTTGAAGAGAGGATAATATGGGGATTTATTCGTGCTCTGCCCATCTCAAAGCCTCAGCCAGGCTACAGGCCCTCCAGCTCTCTATATTTGCATCACGATGGAATTTACAGCTTCATTTTGGAGCTGGAGGCTGGGGCAGGTCCCAGACAAGGAATCACAGGATTGTTAAGGTGGGAAAAGACCTTTTAGGTCATGGAGCCCAACCATCCACCAGCACCACCCCCACGGTCACCACAAACCACGTCCTCAAGTGCCACATCCACGTGTTTTTTGAACACTTCCAAGGGATGGGGACTCCACCCCTGCCCTGGGCAGCTGTGCCAGGGCTGGGCAGACCTTTCCGTGATGAAATTTTCCCAGAGACATCCCAGCAGGTACAGCCGAGCTGAGGACACAGAGGAGAGCCAGGACAGGGAAGGAGTTACCTTTGCTGACACCCAGGGACATCATGGTCACAGCAGCACCTTCCCCTGCAGAGACTGCCTGAAGCCAACAAGCCCCTGGAAGAGATGAAAAGAGGGAAAGTTCTGCTGTAAAAACCTTTGTGGAGGGGACAGCACAGCCACAGAACCTGGAGGGAGGGGACACTCTGCTCCTGTGCCAGAGCTGGGCTTTCTCCCCACGTCCCTTCAAGGAGAGGAAAAACCAAATCCAGGCCAGCAAGTCCTCAGAGTGGACGTGACTGAGGTGTTTTTCCAGGTCTGGGAGGGAAGTGGAGGAGCAGACCTTAGGAAAAACGTGGGATAGACCTTCTGGAGTCTACAGAACCCAGAGGCTTCTGGAGTAACCTTGGTGTTTGTGGCCAGGGAGAGCAGGACACGAGGGCTCTGACAAGAGATCAACAACTCTGTGAGCGCCCCAAGACACAGCAGAGAACATCTCCCCGCCTGTCTTGGAAGCAAAGAGTTAATTCTTCCTTCTGACAACAGTGAGCAGGAAGGAGAAACTCCTGGCTGTCCCACCTCAGGGGGAGGAATTTGCAGAGCGCTGCTTGTTTAGGGCTGTGGTTGAATCACAACCAACCCCAACCCGAAAGTCAGGGGGAAAAAAATTGGTCAGTTCAGATTCTGCCACGACAATCTTTTTCTTTTTCAATCCAACAAATAAATAAATGAATAAAAGAAGAAAATAAAAAAACCACCTCACAACTGGCCCGGTGTTTGGGGATGAGTGGGACACCTGATTTGTCAGAAATGGTTCTTTTTTTTTCCATCCTATAGTTTTTTCACCCTGGTTTCAGAGGAGAACACCAGTCACAGACTGGTTTGGGTTGGAAAGCTCTTCCAGTTCCAACCCCCTGCCATTGGCAGGGACACCTTCCAGCTTTTCCAACACCGCACCCCCAGTGTTTCCTTGCCAGAATCTCCTGGATTCTGGAGTGACTGTGCTCCTCAGTAATGAAAAGGCCCAACCCTCTCCAGGAGAACCTAAAATGAGGTTGTTATTCCCTGCCGGTGGGCTTGTCCCTGCAGTATTCCTGCAATCCCACACGCCCAGGAGGAATTCCAGGTGCTGATCTCATGGCATTGCTGCTTGGCAAAGGCTCCTCCTTTGGCTTGTCTCAGCCAGAGCCCTCCCTGCTGCACAGCCCCTGCTCTGAGACATGGACCAGCTCTGCCATCACCCCGAGGCTCCCATTCCTCCTGCAAACACTCCCAAACATCGGTCCAGCTCCCCCCAGGAGCAGCCAGCCCACCCCTGCTCATCCTCCTCCCGTGGAAATTTAACAGACCTGCTGTTTAGAGACAAAGGAAAACTCATCCTAAATATCCATGAGAAACTTGAGTATCTCCTTAAGGTGGGAGATGTGGCTGGAGCCCTCAGGAGCACAGAAATTCCTGTAATCTGGAGAATTTGGGTTAAAAAGGAATCGCAGTCCTGGGACCTGCACATTCCTTGGACCTCCCTGAGCGAGGCAGATTCAGACACAGCTCACCAAAGCCCATCCCTGGAAGTATCCCAAGCTGGGTTGGAGCAACCTGGTCTCGTGGAAGCTGCCCCTGCCCACGGCAGGAGGTGGAACTGGATGGTTTAAGGTCCCTTCCAACCCAAACCAGTCTGGGATTCTCTCATCCTCCCTTGGTGCTCTCTTCTACTTGTTAAACTCTTTCCCCTCCCAGGACAAAATAAAGTGGAGGATGGGAAGCAGTGGAAAAGAACTATCCAAAATGTTTCATCAGTTCCTTTTCCAGTGCAAACCGGGGGCAGGGAAAGGCTCCACCTGCCGTGGAACAGAGGGATTTGGAAGCTGAAGGGCAGAGTGATTCCCAGGGGGTTATCCTCCGGCAAAGAGCTTTTGGAGGGATAAGGAGAGGTTCAGGAACACGTAGGAAAGACTCTGGGGAAGGGCCGGAACGAGAGGAACAACATCTCTATTGCTCAACCAGAAACTTTGCGTCTTACTCACCCCAATCCCCCCCCCCACCAGATCCACCCGAGGGGATGGGAAGCCACAACGAGTGGCACTGGCACGGGGATAAAAACGTGCCAGCAACCACGCGTGGGCCAAGCCTCTCCCTCTGGCACCGCCTTCCCTGTTCCCACCCCCGCGATGCTGGGAGGGGCGGCCGCAAACACTGTCCTGCTGCTCCCCCGAGATTCCTGCCGGGACAGACGGGAGGAGCGATGCTCCCTGCGACCGGTGCCTGCGTTTTCCAGCTCTGAATCCCGGGGGACAGTCAGGGATGCGCTCCAGGCCGGGAGCTGGATGGTGATCCCGAGCGGAGGGAGCCACCAGGACACATGGACACCCTTTGGGTGTCCTGCACTCGGGCAGAACTCCCGGGACGTTGGACCTGCTCCCCTCCCGCTCTCCAGCGGCACAGAGGGGTCTGGAAGGAAACCTTGGGCAAATCTGATGGGACACGTGCCCAGTTTGTCCCCTTGTGCTGGCACTGCTGGGGCACCTCCAGCCCTGGGGGCAGTTCTGGGCCCCTCACAAGGAGGACATGGAGGGGCTGGAGCAGCTGAGGGAGCTGGGGGGGCTCAGCCTGGAGAAAAGGAGGCTCAGGGGGGACCTTCTGGCTCTGCAACTCCCTGACAGGAGGGGAGAGACGGGAAGGTCGGGCTCTGCTCCCAGGGAACAGGGACAGGAGGAGAGGGAACGGCCTCAGGCTGTGCCAGGGGGGAAGGGTCAGGTTGGATTTGGGGAAAGTTTGGAAGGTGGAAGCACGGCCCAGGAGTTTGGGAGCAAAGCAACATCTCTCTTGTGGAACTGCTGGGCGAGATCCAGGAATCCCTGGAGCATCACTTTCACCACTGCAGCTCATTTTGCAGGACACATTCCCCAAAAAACCCCAGGAGAAAGACTCTCCTCTCCATGGGATGCTGCTCCCCGGCCTCCTCTCACCAACACCACCCAAACACAGCCCAGCTTTTGGGAGAAAATGAGAGAAAAAAGGGGGAAATGGCCCCAAAATGATGCTTTGGGGCAGGAAATGTGTTTGGGGCACTCCAGGTCCCCGTGGCTACAACATCCCGTTGCTGCCAGGGAGCTCTGCGGGACAGCACAGCAAGCAGCTCCCTCCCTCTGGCACCCCCGGCTGGCTGTTCCCTGGAAACCTGGGATGCTTATCCCCACTCCCCATAAAGATTTGGAGGGATGAAAGGCCAGCAGGTCCAGCTGAAGGGTTTGTCGCCTTTCCCACTCCCGTCCCTGCCCCAGCCCCAACCGTCTGTGTCCCACAGAATCCCGTCTCCCCATCCTCATGGAATTCCCCAGCTCTGTAAACCCCACTTCAGCAAACTCTCTTCACCCCGTGGAGACCTAAAATTCCTCTGCCTCAAACCAGATCCATCCCTTCCCTCTCGCCTTGCAGTTCCCAGATAAGCTCTGCCAGGCCGGACACATCTTTTCCTCCTTTATTTCTCCATTACTTCCTAGAAAATCCCGCTCCTCTGTGACCAGGAATATCTCTGTTAGGAAGGCCAGACAATAAGTATGTTTTAGCCACCAGGGCTGTTCAGGAATGTAGATTTTTCTCCCAAATATTCCCTACAAATATAAAATTTCGGGCAAAAAGAAATCCATTTAAATAAAACCCCTTGTTCCCTCTGTATTTACGTGGAAGGTTTTCCATCAGAAGAGCTCCCCTTTGGGGTCAGCTGCCTCCTCTGAAGTGTCTGCACACCACAGGCCTGGGTCTTCATTAGCACCCTTGGGTGCCATCGTTATGCAAATGAGCAATAATCCCGCTCCCTTCCCCATCCAAAGGGTTCCTGCACCGTTCAGCCTTGCCCAGTTCACTCTGGAATGGCTGCACTGGGAAGGATGATTCCCTTCACACACCTTCCCTGCACAACCTCCCTCTGGATGAACATTAGCCAAGTGTCCCCAGGATTCTGGAATAAATCCAGAATTCCAGCTCCCCCCTCTGGAAAGAGCCATGAGCAGTGAGGAGCAGGACTCCCCCTGTTTCCCAGGATAAATTCCCACAGCAGTTTTTCATCCTCTGATCCTTAAAACCCCCAGATTATAAGGACAAGCCATTCCTGAAAAATCAGCCTGGAAAGGCTAAGCCAGGATGGTCAGTCCCCAAGCAGGGAAGGTGTATCCATAGGGAATGCAGCCTGGAAAAAACATGGGAAGAATAAAAAGGAAAGAAAGAGCCCTGAGCTGTCCAAGGAGTGACTGGGAACACCCTGTTGTGAGAGGGGTTAAATCCTGCCTGGACTCGAGGAAAGGAAATCAAAATTAAATGAAAACTGAGGAAAAATCCCACGTTGTTTGGAGCCATAAAATGAAAGTATTTCGTTACAAAAGGCTGAAATGCGTTGGCTTTTTGTTGCTTCGGGTTTGAACTCCCATTTTCTCGGGAACAAAAACTTAGTGGAGCTCATGGGGATTTTTGAAAAGGTGCAGTGTTGCTAATTCCAAAGAAGAATCCCCCAAAAAACAAAGGAAAGGGTGCCAGTCCAACCCTGGAGCTGTATCAGGTTCATCAATGCCAGTCTGCATTCCCAAGGCAAAGCAGCTGCCAGCTGAGCCTTCCCAAAGTATTCCAGATCCCTTTATCACACTCCTATCCAAAAAACCAACACAAAAGCCCCCGAGAAGACCCTTCCAAAATTCCCAAAGTGCTCTCCCTGCAAGCCAAGCTTGGAATTTTGGGGTGTTTCTTCCCACTGCTCCCATGGCTGTGCCTCCCTCTGCTCTCAGGCAAGAAGTGAGGCTTTATCCCTGCTCCAGGGGGGGTGTTCCCCTCCCAGATGCTGGCTGGGAGCAGCACAGTGTGGGAGGGTGTTGCAGGAATTCCCAGCTGTTTCCCATGGGCAATTCCTGCCCCGGGAACTGGGTTGGGATGTGCTGGACCTGTGGCACAGCCAGCACGGGATGAGCTGAGCAGGTGGAGCACGTGGGGACCCCCTCAGCCTTTATCCTGGGACAGGATACCTGGACGACTCTGCTCTCCCAAATTTCCCTCCTCCACTCCACGTTCATCCCAGGGATGTTCCTTCACCCTCACACCTCTGTCACCTTTTACCTCTCGTCTCTTTGTTTTCCTTCCCTCTTGCTGGATCTCCACGGCCAAAATTCACACAGGTTGGCACCTGGTTGACTTTCCAGGACGTTTCCAGCCTAGATTCCAGTGGAAAAACAGGCTCAGCTGAAGCTGCCACCAACCCCTTGGTGCTCCAGGGACAGGAGCCGCACTCTGACCCCGACAGAGCCAATTTTAAATCTACCTTCTCTCCCAGAGCCCTCCTGAGCCCTTCCTGAGGCAGAATCTGCCCAACTTCCAGGCAATTAAACCCCACTGGCCTCTCCCCTCCCTCAGGAATGTGGCACAGGTGGAACTTCGTGCCAGGTGTGGTGGATGATCCCACTGATCCTCCTCTTTCCTTCTCCCTCGGCTGCGAGGGGATTTCAGGGAGCAGCAGGGATGGATTTGCCCTGCTTAGGGCAGTTCAGCACCCCCTTAATTCTGTCCAGAGTGCTCCAGGGAGGATTCCAGGCTTGCCCCTCACCTCCAGCTGCTTTTCCCTCTCCAGGCCTTCCCTCTAAGCAGCACCACGATGAGGGATACTGGGCACCAATCCCTGTGCAGCGCAAACACCTGACAGCCAGATATTCCTCCTGACTGGATCCCATCTGAAATCAGCTGTGATTTATGGCCCAGCTCAAACTCCAGTTTCTGGGACGACAAGGCCCAACCCCTCTGGCTGAAGTCTCTCGTCCTGGAGGGCTGGATGGGGACAACCAGCCCTCAGCTTTGGACACCGAGCTCTGGGATGGAACACCGGGATGTCCCAGGCAACAGGAGAGCCATCAAAATGAGGAATTCTTCCCTATTCCAGTAGAGCTGGTGCCAAATCCAGGCTAACTGATACAATATCCCTATTTTCAGAGGCGTGGAGCACCACCAAGACCCTCGGCATCGCACGCTGGTTCCTCTGGGAAGCCCCGAGGGGGCACGAGCAGCTTCTCTGCGAGCCAGAAATCCCCGCGTTCGGAATCGAGCTGGAAGGGCCTCCCACCGCAGGCACTCCCGAGCATCCCACCCCGGGAAGGGAAGCAATTACAAGCTGTTTAATTAGGAAAGGGGAGCTGGAAGCTTGTTTAGATGTTAATCTCGAGGGCGCTGTGCGGGCAGGGAGCCAGCCCAGCCCTGCCGCGGGGTCCCTGCCCCGCCCCGGCGCTTTCAGTGCCCTCCGAGTTTTCCAACAGCTTCAAACGCACAAACTCCTCTCTTGCCTTTATTAGGGCGCGATCCCCACGGATCACAGGCTGAGCAAGGGAAAGGTGAACGAGGGCACACCTAAAGCTGTGCCCAAGGCTGTGGAGCTGCGCCCTGGCAGAGGGGGATTTGTCCTGGCCCCCTCATCCAGTCCCCCGTGGAAGGATTGGAGGCACAGCCAGACCAACACTCTCTGCTAATAAAATCCTTCAAGTGCCTGAAATCACCAGCCCATTACTTAATTGGGAAGGATCCTGTTTTCCATGCAAGCCACTTAAAAAAAAAAAAAAAAAAAAAAAGAAAAGAAACAAAGACCTAATAACCCTCCAGGAGATGAAACACTTATTGTTCTTACTGACTGGAGCTCCTCTTCCCTGCCCGGAGGGAAACCCTGCCAGCCACCGTCCTTTTTTGGTGGCTCAACTGCAGCTTTTAAATGTTAATAACAAGTTTTTTAGCTTGTTGTTGTCAGGAGTTTGTAGGACACTCGGCCCCTTTGTGCCTAAACAACCACCTTGCCCTGTGTGTCTCGGGATGAGCTGGAGCCCATGTTGGACCCAGTTCTGAGGATGGAAGGAATGCCCTGGGAAAAGCAGCGGAGCTGCTTTGATCCCAGCTTTTCCTGGGAGCGCCACGGGGTGCTTTTAGACTCCTGAACTGTCCACACAGCCAGGGCATCCACCGAGGTCAGGTTACAGCACTCCTGTTCCCAGTGTTCCCAGCCTCGGGGTGGGATCTCCCGTTGATGTCGCAGTTCCAGGCTCACTTTTCCATGCTGGTCCCGGGGTGTGACCCCCGAGTTCCAGGCTCGTTTTTCCGTGCTGGGCCCTCTGGGAGGCCCAGCAATGCTCTGCACCAGGAACTGCTCTATCAGTGAGACCCTTTTGGGATGGGAACTCCCAGATGATCCAAGCGCTGCTGCCCTTTCCTGTCCGTGCAGGGACTGGATGACTGACCCTGGAGGTCTCTTCCAACCCTGATTCCGTGAACCAGGAGTTAAACTCCGGGTGCCTCAACAGGAAGGTCATTAAGAGATGCCAAACTGTGTCATATTAACAGCGTTATTTCCCTCAGCCCAACGCCCACGAGCCATCACTTATGAAACCACCTGCAAAGCAACCCCAAGTCGCCCCTGGCGCTCCAGGTCCTGGCCGAGAGCGGCCCCGGGCTCTGCTCCCGGGAGCTGAGCCCATCCAAGGAGCTTTCACGTGCTCCTCCTGCTCCTGGCTCCCAGCACAAACCTCATTTCCCCACCAGGAGCTCGTGCTTGGCCAGCGACCCGAACGCCGCAAACAGCACCTAGGGCAGCCATGTGGAAAAATATCCTGCTTTGAGGGTAATTGATGCCTGGTTTGACCTTCACGGCACTCAAATTAAAACGTACTTAAAGCTTGCAAAAGGTCCCAACCTCCTTCCTCTGAACCTCCTAAAGTCTGCGGAGAATTGTGCCATCCAGCCCCAAATCCGGGGCTGTCCCGGGTCAGGGTGGGAACGCTCCGAGCCCAGCCTTCCCAAAGCCGGGGAGAGAAGATTCTTCCACGTGGGTCACCTGTAGCCACCCCAGCTGCCCCAGCAGGGAGTTTTCCAGCTGCAGGAGGGCTGATCCAGACCCTCCTCCCGGGAGCTGGACCGGGCTGGGCACGTCCTCACGTTTCCCTGCAGTAGCCGGAGCACACAATGCAAACTTTGTACCTGGTCCTGCTTTGATGTCACCTGTCACCTGATCTGCTGGGAAGGGACAGCAGTGGATGGCACAAGCCCTGCCAGAACCACCTTAACCCTTGCAATCCGTTTCAGCTAAAGGCAGGATCAGCACCTCGTGCCCAGGGCCCGGGGACATTTTGGAGCCAACATTCCTAAAAGTGCATTTATTTGAAGTCTGATCTGAATGACATCCCGTGCGTGGGGAGGATGGACCTTCCCTTCCCACTGCCTGTGCTTTGGGGGAACGAGTGGCAGCAGGAATTCCACGCCAGGCTTCACACTGGGAACTCACACCCTGCAGCCGAGGATCTCGTCCCGCCTCACGCAGGGGCTGAGCGTGTTTGGAGTGGGAGGTTGTGAGGCCGCCTCTGGAAGTCCAGACCCACGGCCTGAGGGATGCTCCAGGACTTGGAATGAGCCCCAGTGCCTAAAAATGTCCCAATATTGGCTCAGTATTAGCAGCAAGTAGATGCCTGTGGGGTGCCAAAGGGAGATGAACTCATGCACAACCTCCTCTGAAAACCCCTAAATCCTAAACCCTGGCTGAGTGTTGTCCACACAGGCAGGGGATGAGTCCTCTCTGCTGCCCAGAGAAGCTGTGGCTGCCCCATCCCTGGAAGTGCCCAAGGCCAGGTTGGACAGGGCTTGGAGCAACCTGGGC
>JAWMRA010000302.1:0-14463 GCA_035584735.1 Pseudotriccus pelzelni | reverse complement strand
GCACTACGGGAACCTGAAGTTCAAGCAGAAGCAGCGTGAGGAGCAGGCAGAGCCTGATGGCACTGAAGGTATCAGCACAACATATACCAAAGCACTGTAGATACCAAACACTCACAAAAATACAGGCAGCAATTCAGGGTCAGAATCACTGACTCAGCCTGTGCATTTCCCCAGTGCCAGTACTGTAGAAGAGAAGTGTGTCCTAACCAGACACACTGTTCCCTGGAGAAACACAACTCAGTGGAAGCTGCAGATTATTTTGAACAATGCAAAGTATTAAGTCCAGTCACTACTAAAGCATGGTTCCACTGAGTGACAGATTAGGAGTCAGGCAGAAATAAAGCAAGCTTTGCTGCTATCTTGAATGGCAACTTTCTGGACATGACACTGAATCGGGATAAACTTTGAACTGCTAATGAGTAGTTATAGTAGAATAGCCTACAAATGATTACTTGAATATAAGCACAGTAAAGACTTGTATATATGTATATGCACACACATAAGACAATTGGTCTGCAAAAGTGAAGCAAAATGTTAGTTCGTTTTGTTCTTATTTCATACCTTAATCTTTCTATTGAAAAAAGTACTGTAAACATGTAGTTGCCAATAACACATAAGATTAAATAAAAGGAGCTAAAAATTATCATCTGTGTATATATCTTATATAATGAGGGTTGGCTTTCTCACATTGAAGAACTCTGTAAATAGTACTGGTGCTCTCTATCAGCTTCACTGTGAGACGGGTACAGGCAGCAAATTGGAAAGTGGTGACAGGGAATATGCAGTACTGTGGTGCTTGTATTTACTTGTCCAACTGCAGATAAAATGAGAACTCGCAAAGACTTACAGGTGTGATATTTATCATTAGGGAGAATATGGTCCCACTATGAAAGCAGTACAAGATTCATACTTTTGGCATAATACCTCACTAATCTCTCTCTCTTCCTCCACTGACAGTAGAATTTCACTTACTACAATTTTCAGTACAGTGCATTTCAATACCA
Source organism: Pseudotriccus pelzelni (assembly GCA_035584735.1). Classification (NCBI taxonomy): domain Eukaryota; kingdom Metazoa; phylum Chordata; class Aves; order Passeriformes; family Tyrannidae; genus Pseudotriccus; species Pseudotriccus pelzelni. Next base: position 13,459 of record JAWMRA010000302.1, on the reverse strand, counting down.
ACCACTTTCCTAATATCTAATCTTGCTCTACACTTTTTTCCCTAGTTGCTGACAAGGCTGCCTACCTGATGGGTCTGAACTCAGCAGACCTGCTCAAGGCCCTCTGCTACCCCCGAGTCAAGGTGGGGAATGAATATGTGACCAAGGGCCAAACTGTCCAGCAGGTAAGAGACAAGTGATGATAAAAAATAAATTACTTGAATTAATAACTTTGAACTTTCTCTTTTGCCGTGGATGGTAACTTTCCTTCAACAATTTCTTAGGTGTACAATTCAGTGGGTGCCCTGGCAAAGTCTGTGTTTGAGAAGATGTTCCTGTGGATGGTTGTTCGCATCAACCAACAGCTGGACACGAAGCAGCCCAGGCAGTACTTCATTGGTGTGCTGGACATTGCTGGCTTCGAGATCTTTGATGTAAGAGGAGGAAACTTTCCTGGAAGGGGCATTAAGAAATTGGAATATTTTTGGGCTTGGAGTTGTGCTTTCTTTAAATTATGGATTATTTTAATTTATTGGTTAATCCTGCTATTCCTGTAGGAATGGCATCCTTCTGGGTTTCTGTATTATATAGTATCCCACAGAGCTGCTGATTTTTGTATCATTGAAAAATGATACGAAAATGTTGAACAACTGAAAATTAATAGCAGAGACAGATTTTGAGAAAGTTAAATGTTTCTTGAAGAAAGATTTTTTTAATGCTAGATTCCTTCTAAATGCTTGGAAATAGACTGGTGGTGTACAAAACTTCAAACAAAAGAAAGAAAAGAAGAGCTGGGCTTGGATTAAGCTCTGCATATCTTTTCAGAGCTCAGAAATATGTTCAGATGGTGCAAGGGCCTGAAAGCATAGGTATATTAGAGCAGCACTGGAAATTAATCCCAATCATGGAGACGTTAATGGGTTAAAATTAAAACCTATTGGAAGATGGAAAGTGTTCCCAGAAATTCACAAATAAGTAAATCTTTGCATTCTGCAGTTCAACAGCCTGGAGCAGCTGTGCATCAACTTCACCAATGAAAAACTGCAACAGTTCTTCAACCACCACATGTTCGTGCTGGAGCAGGAGGAGTACAAGAAGGAAGGAATTGAATGGACGTTCATTGACTTTGGGATGGATCTGGCTGCCTGCATTGAGCTCATTGAGAAGGTATCCTTTCTGTACTTGCCAAGAGATGCAATTAAGAAGCATGTGAGAATATTTTGGCTTCTTCAAGTATATACCCTGTGGCAATGGGGTGGAAGTGTTTGTGGAGATCATACTCAGATATCAGGACTTTTGGTGAGAGAATTCACTGCTAGATTACAAAATAAAGTGATATAAAAGGCAGTCGTTCTTTTCTGACTATAGCAACTTTTCAACCAAAAGATGTCTCTTGTCTAATCTGCTTCTCCTTCTTACCTATTATAATCTCTCCCAGCCCATGGGCATCTTCTCCATCCTGGAAGAGGAGTGCATGTTCCCCAAGGCAACTGACATATCTTTCAAGAACAAGCTCTATGACCAGCACCTGGGCAAGTCCAACAACTTCCAGAAGCCCAAACCTGCCAAAGGCAAGGCTGAGGCCCACTTCTCCCTGGTGCACTATGCTGGCACAGTGGACTACAACATCACTGGGTGGCTGGAGAAGAACAAGGACCCTCTGAATGAAACTGTCATTGGGCTGTACCAGAAATCATCTGTCAAGACCCTGGCCTTACTCTTTGCCAACTATGGTGGAGCAGATGCAGGTCAGTTCAGTGAAAAATGTATTTTCAGTGTGGGACAAATTTTTCTCAGATTTAAAGCCCCAAACACTAAAATGGTAAAGTTACTTTGTGTTCTGTATTTCCTAATTGCAATATCCGCATTTTTAATATTTTTTTTAATTTTTGCTTTGATACACAGACAGTGGTGGTGGTGGCAAGAAAGGAGGCAAGAAGAAGGGTTCTTCTTTCCAGACTGTCTCAGCTCTTTTCAGGGTAAGTTTAATATTCATTTAGTCTTTGAAGGTGGAAAGCAATTTTATTCTGAATCTGAAAGGTCTGTTTGCATTATAGATATAACTCTTGTTGTCCTTTAAAATCCTTCCATTTCCATCCTTGTAAATTACAGACTTTTCCTTTGCAATTCCACATCCATCTTTGAAAATTCTATGAAAATATCCAAAGGGCTAAATTAATCTACTTAGATGGAAGTGAAAACATATCAGCTAAATTCCTTAAAATCCTCTCCACAGAATTCAGGTATATTTCCTTGACCTGTTTTGTGTATCTATGGAGATTTTCAGTTTTAACTCATTGTAAAATTTGAAAGTAATAGATCAAACATAAAAAGCAAAGGTGAAATTACCCAGAGATTATAAGACAATGATTTGATTTCAATGTGGAAAGAGAGTGAAGATTAAATTACACTGAATTAATGACTTGTGAGGTCAGTTTTCAGTTACATCTTAGAGGTTTGAGACTGAATTACTACTAAAAGAGTCACTTTGCATGGGCTGCAGAAATATTCCATCCATTTAGAAAGAACTTACTTGGCTGCCAAATCATGTTTAACCAAGACTACATATGATTTACCTTAAATGCCCACATATATACACCACAAGAATTACCAGCTCAAAGGAAAATCGTGAAATGGCAGCCCTGTGTTTGGACGAGGAGGTCAAGGAAAAGTAATATTAACCATTATTCTATAAAAGATTTTCAAAACCCAAAATTTGTGATCCTTCTATTTCCAGTTTTCCCTTTGGGAGTTCTGAGAGTTATTTTAAAGGAGACTGGTCTGCAACCTGAAACACCCAGTTTGATGCATCCACTGTTAAGATTCCAGTGCTTACACTTAATAATATAAACCTTGTTTGATGATCTCACAGGAGAATTTAAACAAGCTGATGGCCAACCTGAGGAGCACCCACCCCCACTTTGTGCGGTGCATCATCCCAAATGAAACAAAAACACCTGGTAAGGACATCCAAGAGGAGGAAAACATGAGCAGCAGAAGCTCCTTTCCTAATGACAAAGAGCTGGGTAGTCACTAATGCTGGTCTTTGTCAGGTGCCATGGAGCACGAGCTGGTGCTGCACCAGCTGCGCTGTAACGGCGTGTTGGAAGGGATCAGGATTTGCAGGAAAGGCTTCCCCAGCAGAGTCCTCTATGCTGACTTCAAACAGAGGTAAGAGCACTGCACCTTTCTGCCCATTCAGACCAAGATGAAGAGCCTGAGTATTTGTGGTATACTTTAAACTTCATACTTTAAATTGGTAGTGAGCAGTAATATAGAAATGTTACACCGTCAGTTCATGATGGCAGGGCATTGCTGAGATCAGGATTCTTTTCTACTTCGAATTAATAGTAAATATTAAAACCAATCCCCATATTCTGAATTGAACTGTCTCCAGGCATAAGATTTGTTCAATGGGACTTCCTTAGAAGGCTAGGGTTCAATCACAGTGGTGGTTTTGACGATTTCTTGATGTTTTCTTCTGCAGATACAGAGTACTCAATGCCAGTGCCATCCCAGAGGGACAGTTCATGGACAACAAGAAGGCTTCAGAGAAGCTCCTTGGGTCCATTGATGTGGACCACACCCAGTACAAATTTGGTCACACCAAGGTAAAAACAAGACCTATGTTAAAAGTTTGTCAAAAGCAGTGAGAGGTGGGCTGCTCTGCCAGGGGGATGAGGCACAGCACAATGATATACCAGAGTTGGTGGGGTGGGGGCTTCAATCAGGAAGTGCCCAGCACCACTGTTCTCGACCAAGGCAAGTGAGGATGACCTGGGAGTGGTAGTCAGATTCAATCAGGAGTCCAGGTCATCAGGCAGGTTTGTTACCATAAGGAAGGTCTGAGGTGAAGCCATAAAGCCTTGGTTTTCAAGATTTGGCAGGGTCAAGTATAAGCAGGCTAACAAGGCAAGGCCCCGTTCTTTAATTCGAGGACAGATATACAGCAATAACATGGGTTTATCATCAAGCCAGAAAGTAAGTGAGCAGGTCATGGTGGAGCTCACTGGGGTCCATGATCAGGCATGCGGGGGGCTGAGGCTGTGGCTGAACTGGAAATAGCACTCATGACAATAGCTCAGACAGGGACTGAATGCTTAGGTCTGAGACTGTGGGAAGCTCTAAGCCCTTGGACAGGTGGTTTGGGAGAAGGCCCAAGGTGATGCTGGTCATGGCCATTAAAGTGTGTCAGGATACTGAAAGACACTGTGTGTTTAGTCTGTACTACCTCACAGTGACCTGCTGCACCATTTCCTCTCTCAAGGTGTTCTTCAAAGCTGGGCTGCTGGGACTCCTGGAGGAGATGAGAGACGACAAGTTGGCAGAAATCATCACTCGCACACAGGCCAGATGCAGGGGCTTCCTGATGAGAGTGGAGTATAAGAAGATGGTGGAAAGGAGGTAGACTTTTCTAAAATTTAGTTAATTCTCATGGTATTTGGCTAATGAAGTTCAAATTAATCAAAGCAGAGCTGTGTAATAGTCATGTGAATTTCATTTCAGAGAGTCCATCTTCTGCATCCAGTACAACGTTCGTTCATTCATGAACGTCAAACATTGGCCCTGGATGAAGCTGTTCTTCAAGATCAAGCCCTTGCTGAAGAGTGCAGAGTCTGAGAAAGAGATGGCCAACATGAAGGAGGAGTTTGAGAAAACCAAGGAAGAGCTTGCAAAGTCTGAGGCAAAGAGGAAGGAGCTGGAGGAGAAAATGGTAGCCCTGGTGCAGGAGAAAAATGACCTGCAGCTCCAGGTGCAGGCTGTGAGTACTGCCCATGTTTTTGTCTTACGCAAAATCATCCTGAATGTCTCAGTAAGAGACACATTATCCAAAAAAAGCATTTATTTAAAAACATACATATATTTTACAAAGTAAGAAGGAAAAACACACAAAAAATCTGCAAAATAATAATAAATTTACAATTAGCTATTGCAGCTGCTTCCTTACACTTTTAAATCAAGACAGAAATAACCAATCTCCAATCAGCAAATAGCACACTTTACAGGATGTCATTTTAAATCGTGCTTGGTAACTTACAGAAGCAATTATCACATCTTTATAGCATTTTATATGTTACTCAATTTTGTTATGTTATCACCTGACCAATAAAGGTAGTCTGGAGGTCCTGGTAACACCTTTTATTTGGAGAATCACAAGTGGATTCAGGTGGAGTAGGAGGGGCTGAAAACGTCAGGGATTTCTCTGGCATTTATGGTCCTTGGCTCCTCAGGAAAAACAGTGATGAAAGTGGACTCCTTCCTTTTTTTCTGGACATAAAAAGGTAGCAACAATAATCCCCTTAAAACTGTATTTACAAGCTAGGATTTGGATTCATCTGATGACATTTTGATGTCTACAACCTAAAAGAACATCTTCACTAGTACATTCAGGTGCTATTCATCTTCAGCAACAAGAAACTCATTCTTTTAGAGTGTGGTACAATTAATGAAAATATTAAAAATTTTTGCTTAAATGGACTGCAACTTGATATCATGGCAGATACCTAAATCTGCATGGGACAAAACTCAACTTAGCTCTTTGCTCATCTTTAAAAGTTCTTCTGCTTTGGTGGCATCACTGCTCTTTACTAGAGCAAAGAGAAAAAGAAAGGTAGTATGTAGAAAACAGAGTTTCTTCTTAGTAACTTACATCTTGGAATGCCTCTAAATGCAGGTGTTTGGAACTGCCCTAGTAAATATCTCCCTTCCAAACTGTTCTTCTTGACCACAAGTGAAACAGTGATCTTATCACAAAATTTTGCCCAAACCAAAAATTTAATTCATGCTCAGAAAAATCTTTGGGAGGAATTCAATAAGATTTTCTCAGGACAATTTTTGAGGATTTAACATTCAGTTTTTATACACTGTAACCTATAAAATGTGCCTACATGGCCCTCATCTCTCTTCAGTGGAGCTCTTTGCCAGTTTCCAGTTCACCAAAATGCAACAGAACTGTAATGATACAAAGATACAATGGACATACTGCCATATCTGATTTTTGGGTCTATCTTCAAATTAATGTTAGCATTCAATGAGCAGTTAAAAACCTTAACTTTAAAAATGTCTGATAATGTATTCCTTCATTTTTAGGGGTTGGAGGCAGTGTAAAACAAATAGATACTCTGAGAGTCTTGAGGTTTAGCTACAAAGTAGATTGTAAAGCTGCTTTGAGATTATTATGTCACTGTTTGAAAAAATAAATTGTTTGAAAAAATAAATTATTTGAAAACTGTTGCATTTAAATGAACTGTGTAGGAAGCTGATGGTTTGGCTGATGCTGAGGAAAGGTGTGACCAGCTCATCAAAACCAAAATCCAGCTGGAAGCCAAAATTAAGGAACTGACAGAGAGAGCAGAAGATGAAGAAGAGATTAATGCTGAGCTGACAGCCAAGAAAAGAAAACTGGAGGATGAATGTTCAGAGCTGAAGAAAGATATTGATGACCTTGAGCTGACACTGGCCAAGGTGGAGAAGGAAAAACACGCCACGGAAAACAAGGTATGAGGCAGAAAATCTCACTCACACTCCCGAAAAGAGCCCTGTGCTATTCCAGGACTTTATTTTATTTACCTCCTTTATTTACACTTGCTCCCTTCTTCCTAAAGGTGAAAAACCTCACCGAGGAGATGGCAGCCCTGGACGAGACCATTGCCAAGCTGACCAAAGAGAAGAAAGCCCTCCAAGAGGCCCATCAGCAGACCCTGGATGACCTGCAGGCAGAAGAGGACAAAGTCAATACACTGACCAAAGCCAAGACCAAGCTGGAGCAGCAAGTGGACGATGTAAGCACAAGGAGACACAGCAGGAACAGACAGGTATGGAGTTGGGCCTGGCTGGTGGAGCACTGATGGCCTTGTTCTGTGCAGCTGGAAGGGTCCCTGGAGCAAGAGAAGAAACTGCGCATGGACCTGGAGAGAGCCAAGAGGAAACTCGAAGGAGACCTGAAGCTGGCCCAGGACAGCATCATGGATCTGGAGAATGATAAGCAGCAGCTGGATGAGAAACTGAAGAAGTAAGTGTGGCCCTGGGGCACCTCAGTGCTGGGCTGGAGCTCTTGGCTTTTGCCTTGGAGCTGTAACACAGTTTGCTTTGCCCAAAGGAAAGACTTTGAAATCAGCCAGATCCAGAGCAAAACTGAGGATGAACAGGCCCTGGGCATGCAACTACAGAAGAAGATCAAGGAGCTGCAGGTAAGTGTCTGCTCCTTGCCCTGCCTGCCCCAGGCTCAGCTCAGGTAGGAGGAGGGCACGGGTGAGAAGGGTCCCTCGTGTTCTCCAGGCCCGCATTGAGGAACTGGAGGAGGAAATCGAGGCCGAGCGAACCTCTCGCGCTAAAGCAGAGAAGCATCGGGCTGACCTGTCCAGGGAGCTGGAGGAGATCAGCGAGCGCCTGGAAGAAGCAGGAGGGGCGACGGCAGCTCAGGTGGAGATGAACAAGAAGCGGGAGGCAGAATTCCAGAAGATGCGCCGGGACCTGGAAGAGGCCACGCTGCAGCACGAAGCCACGGCTGCCGCCCTGCGCAAGAAGCACGCGGACAGCACAGCTGAGCTCGGGGAGCAGATCGACAACCTGCAACGCGTCAAGCAGAAGCTGGAGAAGGAGAAGAGTGAGCTCAAGATGGAGATTGATGACTTGGCCAGTAACATGGAGTCTGTCTCCAAAGCCAAGGTAGGAATTGCAGTAGAACACGTGCACAGGGCCAAGGTGTGGCGCAAAGGTTGCATCTCCCAGCCACATTCCCATAGACAATATCCCTGTGCTGTGAGAATGAGGAAGAGTGCAAGCGCTCATCTGCTTCCCTTCCCTGTGTTTGCTCCACAGGCAAATCTGGAGAAGATGTGCCGCACCCTGGAAGACCAGCTGAGCGAGTTAAAAACGAAGGAGGAGCAGAATCAGCGCATGATCAATGACCTCAATACACAAAGGGCTCGACTGCAGACAGAGTCAGGTGAGACATCCTCGTTCCTGAAGCTCAGTGGAAGGACCTGCATGCAATGATCACACCTTTGGCTGCAACGGGACAACTGGCATAAGCTCTCAGACCGCTCCTGGTTATGTGGCTTTGCAGGCAGAAAGGGTCATAGGATTAATCGTCTGGTTCCCTTTTTTCCCTTTACCCTTCGCAGGTGAATATTCCCGCCAGGTGGAGGAAAAAGATGCTCTGATTTCTCAGCTGTCTAGGGGCAAGCAAGGATTTACCCAACAGATTGAGGAACTCAAGAGGCATCTAGAGGAAGAAATCAAGGTATGCAAGCACCCTAGTGTCAACAGCCTGTATCATCCACGGATACAGGATCTGGAGAATCCTATAGTCTGACCCAAGACTGGTTGGTTCAGTGTTCTTTCCCCAGACACCTGTAGGATTGGAGGGAACACAGATAAGACACACACCTCTCCTTGTGAGCTGGGGAGGGAAGGATGTGTGATGCTTTAGATGCTGCAGGAAGTCCTCCACAAGGCTTTCTTGTGATTCTGACAATCCTCTCTAAGACAGGATTCAGCCACACATGTCAAAACATTTACACAAACAGCTGATTACTGTGCCCAGAGCACTTTGTCACTAACATGTCCTGATCCTCCAGACATATTAAAAAGGACTCCAACAGATCCCAGCTCTGCATTTGCCTAATGAGATGTTCATTCTAATTTCACTGCCTGCCAATTTCAGTGTCAAGAGGCATCTCAAGACAAGTACTGGAGTTACCCACCCCCATGTCCCCACAGGCCAAGAACGCCCTGGCCCACGCCCTGCAGTCCGCTCGCCACGACTGTGACTTGCTCCGGGAACAATATGAGGAGGAGCAGGAAGCCAAGGGGGAGCTGCAGCGCGCCCTGTCCAAGGCCAACAGCGAAGTGGCCCAGTGGAGAACCAAATACGAGACGGACGCCATTCAGCGCACGGAGGAGCTCGAGGAGGCCAAGTACGTGGGCAGTGGGATGAGAAATGACTGCAGAAGACGGAGACTGCTCAGGGGAAATGGCAGTCTCTGAGTGGGGGGAGACAGGGTGGGGATGAAGGCAGGAACATACTGTCTTTGTGGCAAAGGGCAGAGAAGGGAGGAGAAAAAAAGTGTATATTGGAAGGGAAAGCTTTAGGGCTAGAAGTACTAAGACAGACCTAATCCTCCAGAGGTGCTAGGACACAGAAAGGGTAGATCCTTCAGGATCTGTGAAAAGGGCTCAGCTCAAAAGCCCCCAAGTGGCCAACTGCCCTCCCACAGCAGTGCAGAACTGACTCCCTTCTAAGCTCTAAGCTGGCACTGTGCTTCCCTCCTCCCAGGAAGAAGCTGGCCCAGCGCCTGCAGGATGCAGAGGAACATGTGGAAGCTGTCAATGCCAAATGTGCCTCCCTGGAAAAGACAAAGCAGAGGCTGCAGAATGAAGTGGAGGACCTGATGATTGACGTGGAGCGATCCAATGCTGCCTGTGCTGCTCTGGACAAGAAGCAGAAGAACTTTGACAAGGTCTTTTGGGCTCCAGCCCTGGCACTCCTGGGCAGAGCATCCCCCGCCATGGCCACATCCCCACTCACGCCCCCTTTCTCTTCAGATCCTGGCAGAATGGAAGCAGAAGTATGAGGAAACGCAGGCTGAGCTGGAGGCCTCCCAGAAGGAGTCTCGCTCCCTCAGCACGGAGCTGTTCAAGATGAAGAATGCCTATGAGGAGTCCTTGGACCACCTGGAAACAATGAAGCGGGAGAACAAGAACTTGCAGCGTAAGTGCCTGGCCCTCTGCTGCGGGATGGGCTTTCTCACAAGCTGAGCATTGCTCAGGGCTCTGGGCCTGCAGCTCTGCAAAGATGCCTGTCCCCCTGCTGGGACAGGGCCCTTCCCATTCTGCTCTCTGCCTGAGCAAGCCATTGCTCTTTGTTCCCACAGAGGAGATTTCCGACCTCACCGAGCAGATTGCGGAAGGAGGAAAGGCAATTCATGAGCTGGAGAAAGTCAAGAAGCAAGTTGAGCAGGAGAAATCTGAAATCCAGGCTGCTCTGGAGGAAGCTGAGGTACCTGGCCATAATCACTGGTGCCTGCACTAAATGTAGGAGCAATGAAGAAACAATGCTAAAAAGGCCTTGGTTCTGCTCTGTTCTGGCTGGGGAGAGCAGCCAGCTGATATTTCCTAGAATATTCACTAATTCCCTAGAATTAGAGTTAGAATTAGAGAATTTCCCTAGAAAGCAAGCGGTAGGTTTATCAGTGTTCCCCATGGTTGTGTCCACTTGTCCAGGCCTCTCTGGAACATGAGGAGGGGAAGATCCTGCGTCTGCAGCTTGAGCTCAACCAGGTGAAGTCTGAGATTGACAGGAAGATAGCAGAGAAAGATGAGGAGATCGACCAGCTGAAGAGGAACCACCTCCGAGTCGTGGAGTCCATGCAAAGCACCCTGGATGCTGAGATCAGGAGCAGGAATGAAGCCCTGAGACTGAAGAAGAAGATGGAGGGAGACCTGAATGAAATGGAGATCCAGCTCAGCCATGCCAACCGTGTGGCTGCCGAGGCACAAAAGAACCTGAGAAACACCCAGGGAGTGCTCAAGGTATGTTAAGCTAGGGATGTGCACATAGGAATCCCATTTGTGTAATGTCATAGAATCATTGATTTTTATGTATGGTTTGAGTTTAAGGAGACCCACAAAATTTATCTAGTTCATCCTCTCTGCCATGGGTAAGCCCCATCCAACCTCACCTTGAACGCTTCCAGTGGTGGCACATCCACAACATGCACTCGCTGGAATCCAGCGAGAAGAGATCAGCACCTCTCTCTGTCCTGCCCCACCTCTGAAAGCTGTAGAGCAATGAGATCACCTCTCAGCATCCTTCTTTGCAAACCGGACAACCTCCTCAGACACCATGGCTTCCAGCACTTTCTCTTGCTTTGCTGCCTTCCTCTGGATGCATTCATGTTCCATAATATCTTTCCTTAATTGCCCGGCCCAGAACTGCACACAGTACTCAATGGGAGGCCTCACCAAAACTTTGTGAAACAGGAATTCAGATCCAACTGTGCCTTTTGTAAGCCTATCCCACACATTCAGGCAGCATCCTTATATTCTTCTCAGGATATATGTTCCTGGTTCTACTGCCTATGCATTTCCTTCTTACATGGGAGTTTGTTCTGGAGCTCCTTGCTCAGCCACACTGTTCTCCTGCCTTCCTTGCCTGACTGCTTCCAAGTTGCAATTTAGAACTCTTGCACTCTAAGAAAAATGTTCTTAAGTCTTTTCTGCTTCTTTATTCTTGAGGGCAGTTTCTCAACAGGGTTCCACCCGGTAATTCCTTAAACAACTGAAAGTCCATTCTCCTAAATTCAGTCTTGACCTTACTCTTTGACTGGCCCAGATTCCTCAAAATCATGAACACCACCAAGGAATGATCACTGCAGCCCAGTTTGCCACCAGTTTGCTATCTCTAATTAGTTCATTTGTGTCAGTAAATAGCAGACCCAGTAGCAGTTCTTCAGTAGGGTAGCCTATTCCCTGAATGATTACCCTTGATACATACCAGGAATCTCCTGGACTGCTTACAGCTTGTTGTGCTGCTTTTCCAGCAGATGTCAAAGTGATTCAGGTCTCCTAGCAGGAGACTGGGTCATGCAAGTCTGATGCTTCCAATAGTTGAAGTTATGGCAGTTGGTTACAAGTCTCCCCTAGGTCAGGATCCTCATAGTAAGCACCAGCCATGAGGTTTCCTTTGTTGGCTTGGCCTCTAATTTTTACTCATAAGCTATCAGCGTGACAAATCACTGACAAAGACAGCTCTGTGCAAACAATCCATAGACACCACCTTCTCACCTCTCCTTCCTTGACCCTTCCTTTTCCCTTCATTGTCCCTTCTGAACATTTCATAGCCATTGGTGCAGCACTCCAGCCGTGTGATTCGTCCCAGCAGCCTCCAGTGACAGCAATTAGATCAGAGTTTTCTAGATGTACAGGGGCTTCTAACTCCTCCTGTTTGTTACCCATGCTACAGGCATTGGTATAGAGGCACCTCAGTTATCACATTTTTAGAGGAATGAGCCTTAAATCCTTGGGAACATTTCCCTGTTGCTCCCTAATGCATCAGCAGCCTCTGGCTCTTCTCCAGAACTCAAAACCCCATTCTCTTCTCCTACTAAGTCTAGTTTAAAGCTCTAGCTAGATTGCTGATGAATACCCTCCTGCCCTACTTGCTCAAGTGAATCCCATCAGCTCCCAACAGAGAGAGCTTCTTCTCAAGGGTATACTCATGATCATAGAAGCCAAAACCTTGATTATGGCATCAGCTACACAGCTAGATAAACACCCAATCCACTTTTTCAGTCGTTCTCCTCCTTCTTAAACTCTTTCCTCTGACTGGAGGAAAGTACTCTGTCACCTGTACTCCCTATCCTTTGCTCTGAGGGCCATCTTTTGACGGTTATAAGTTGCCTTATTGCAGTATCATTAAAACCTACATGAAAAAGTAGGATCCTGTCACTCATGTGCACTTCATTTTTCAACCCCAGAGCATAGTATCTGTTACACAGCAGCACTTCAGAGAAAGAAGGGAAGTTCTCTCTGCTGTCCCAAGCAGGGACAACGGTCCAGTTTCCTTCATCTTGGAAGTTTTGTCAGTCAGAGTTTGAATTCAGGTGTGCCTTCCCCTCACACAGCCTGGGACAGAGCACAAGACCATGAATCAATTTCCTTCTCACATTCTTAGATTACTGTGCATTTACTGACAATAATTTGGCATATAAATATATAATTATATCTATTATACTGCCATAGTAATTACTGGACTGGTGGCAATTGCATCAGTGCCTTATAATTTCTCTTGTCTCTCTTACAGGACACCCAGATCCACTTGGATGATGCTCTCAGAACCCAGGATGACCTGAAGGAGCAGGTGGCCATGGTGGAGCGCAGAGCAAACCTGCTGCAGGCTGAAATTGAGGAGCTACGGGCAGCCCTGGAGCAGACGGAGCGGTCGAGGAAAGTGGCTGAGCAGGAACTGATGGATGCAAGTGAGAGAGTTCAACTTCTCCACACTCAGGTTAGATTCATGAGATTCAAAAACCCATGAGCCTTTTCTTTGCTTCACAGTCTTCAACTGTGCAAATTCTTGAATCAAAAGTTGCGATTAAAAAACTTCACCTGAACCAGACTTAGTAAACTTATATGAAACAATGGAATACAGCTAAATGAGTTGGATTGCATCAGCAGTCAGAAGGGCTTCTTCAAATTTTAAGAACTCTCTGTTATCTAGCTGTGTATGACCTCACAAGATACATCAGAAGAATCTTAATATTAGATATATAGAAGATAATTTTACATTGAAATAGTGCATTCCTAACACAAGTGTTCCCTTTTGGAACTAACTGGACAAAATATTTATTGTTCAACAGAACACCAGCTTGATCAACACCAAGAAGAAGCTGGAGACGGACATTTCTCAGATCCAGAGCGAAATGGAGGATACGATCCAGGAAGCCCGCAATGCTGAAGAGAAGGCCAAGAAGGC
>JAWMRA010000301.1:0-14472 GCA_035584735.1 Pseudotriccus pelzelni | reverse complement strand
CCTGGAAGTGTCCCAGGCCAGGTTGGACGGGGCTTGGAGCAACCTGGGCTGGTGGAAGGTGTCCCTGCCCATGGCAGTGGAAGTTGGAAGGAGATGATCTTTTATTTCCCTTCCAACCCACACCTTTCCATGATTCCATGTCCCAGTCCACAGCCAAGGTGGAAACCAGCGTGGAAAGAGCTGCCAGGCTCCCTGAATCCATCTGCAGCTCCCACCCGTGTCAGACCCACCTGCTACCAAGAGTGGAAGCCACAACCCCCTGCCCAGCTGGGTGCTTTGATCCTCCTGCTTGTCCGATCCAGGACCTGCCCTTTGCCCAAGGGCACCTTCCAAAAACTCCCCTGTGGGAATCACCTGACCTTTACAAGCTCAACTGGTGACAGAGAGAGAGAGAGAAGGAGAGGGAAGGATGAAGTGTCTTGAAGTGTCTCACCGAGCTGTGCCAATGAAATGGTTTCCAAGCCAGGCAGAGACACGTTGGATCTCGGCCATACATTGTAGGGAACGGCAGTAAAATCAATTAGCAGGAATAAGGCTGCTCTGACTAATGAGCTAATGAGTGGTGCCTCAGTGAAAATGGCTCTGAAAGAGCTGCAGGGTTGGATTCCTGCTGAATTATTCACAGGGATAGGCCAGAGTCAGGCTTGGTGCTGTTTATGTTTTACTTGTCTTCTCCAGGTTTCTCCTTAACTTGTCAAGATCAATGCAGGAGGGCGGGGGATGGATACCTGTTTAATTCCTCCCCTTTTTTTGGTGCAAAGTGTCCCATCTCTGGAGAGCTGTGGTTTCTGGGAGGTGCAGCTGGGGGCTCTGAAGTGTCAGAGGGGAAACCCGTGCTGGTTTAATGCCTGGCACTCGGAACACCAGGTTTACTGAACAGACAGACCCATCCTCGCTGCTTCCATGAGTTCCTTTCATCCGTGCCCTGTGGAGCTGCTGGAATAAGTCCAGAGGAGGACATGGAGACGTTCCAAGGGCTGGAGCTGCTCTGGAGCCAGGCTGGGATTGCTGGGAATGTTCACCTGGAGAAGAGAAGGATCCAGGGAGACCTGAGTGCCCCTTCCAGGGCCTAAAGGGGCTCCAGGAGAGCTGGAGAGGGACTGGGGACAAGGGATGGAGGGACAGGACACAGGGAATGGCTTCAAACTGAAATATTGGAGCTTTAGATGGGAGATTGGGAAGGAATTCTTCCCTGTGAGGGTGGGGAGGGGCTGGAATGGATTTCCCAGAGAAGCTGTGGCTGCCCCATCCCTGGGAGTGTCCAAGGCCATGTTGGAGCAACCTGGGCTAGTGGAAGGTGTCCCTGCCCATGGCAGGGGGTGGAACTGGATGATCTTTCAGGTCTCTTCCAACCCAAACCATTTCATGATCCCATAATATTTACTCCTCTTGCAGGAGTGTTTTTGGATTTAACCTGCTTGTAGGTGTGTGAGAAGAGCTTAGTACTGGGATTGACACTGTCCTGTCAGCATTCCTCCCCTAAATCCAATCACACTTTCTGCTCCTACATCCCTCTGCTCCAGGAGAAATCTGGGATTCAGAAGAGATATCCAAAAACTTACCGGAGCAGTGAAAAGGCAGAGCTTAAAAGAATTAAGTCAAGAAGTCTCTCAAACCCAGCCGGGGCTGCCTTTGGGCCCTGAAACTCTGCCCTGGAGGTGGATGGGCAAGTTTAGGACTTCCCAGTGGGATCTTCTCAGCCTGGTCACGGGGCAGCAGGAGCAGATCTGGTGGGAAGTCGTGGGATTTGGAGACTTTTTCCCTGCTCCCATCAGATGCCTCCACGCAGAGATTGTCTCAGCTGGTGAGGCAGGACAGGAAAGGGCTTTGGCTCAGGTTTCTCGGTCTGGGAGGAAACGTTTGGCTGAATTTCTCTTATTTATGCTACAAACTCCTCTGACACGCTGAGAGTTCTTGTGTTAATTTCCCTTTGAACACTAAAACCACCTAATTTTTTTTTTCCCCCCCCAACCACCCCGTGGGTCCTTGAGGCAGATTTATCCAGCTTCATAATCCTTTTCTCTGGAGGTAATGGGACACCCCCCCCTCCCCCAACACAATAGGCTGTGGTTCCCCACAAAAATAACGAAGGGAATTCAACAAAAGCCTCGTGGGATGTTCCCATCAGTTCCTGCCCTGCAGGGCGGCTGCACATGAAAGAGGAGACATTTCAGGCCTCCGAGACTCAGATAAGATCGAGTGAAACTATAAACAAGGCAGGTATGTTGACACCTCCCCCCCTCCCCAAAAACAAACCAACAACCCTCCGAAGCCAAGGAGGGACCAGCATTTAAGAGCAGGGTGTTGGCAACAGGTTCTTCCCTGCCAGCTCTGACAGTGCGGCGGCGATCGCATTTCAGATGGGCATGTGAAACCCGTCATTTAGCACATTGTTCGAGGCCTCTTAATACCAGAAACCACACCCCAAGCCCTGGTAAATAGTTCGCTTTTCTCTTTCTTTTGCCCTCCCCTAAGAACGAGGCAAACACCACCGGCGCATTTCTGTCTGCTTAATGGGATTATAACAATTCCCTGCCGAACCGTGCGGAACGGCAAAGCCGGGATATACCCAAAGTGCCTTTGCCTGGGTGATTTTGGGGCTGGAAATAACCGCTTAACTCTCGTAATCGGCCTAATTGCTGTATTACAGAGGCGAGCGTGAAAACAATCCGTCTGAATTCCTGAGGGTGTAGGTCAGCCAGGAGCGCTGCTTGGCGAAGAAACGGGGTTTGTAAGATGATGAGACCACGTTTTCTTGAGATATTAGGGAGAAATCCTTCCCGGGGAGGGTGGGGAGGGGCTGGGATGGAATTCCCAGAGAAGCTGTGGCTGTCCCTGTATCCTTGGGAGTGTCCAAGGCCAGGTTGGAACAACGTGGGATAGTGGAAGGTGTCCCTGCCCATGGCAGGGGGTGGGAACTGGATCATCTTTCAGGTCCTTTTCAACACAAACCCTTCCATAATTCGCTGGAGCTTCAGATCTGGAGAGACAATGATTGGGTTGTTCGTTCAGTATTCCCAGGAAATCTTGCGGCATTTTGAGACAGAGCAGGACAAAATGGCCTCAAGTTGCACCAGGGGAGGTTTAGGTTGGGTGTCAGGGAAAAGGCCTTCATGGAAAGGGTTGTCAAGCTTTGGACTGGGCTGCCCAGGGAAGTGGTGGAGTCACATCCCTGGAAGAGTTCAAAAAACCTGTGGATGCGGCACCCGAGCACATGGATTAGTGGTGCTGTGTTTGTGGTTGGCCTTGGGGATCCTAAAGGTCTTTTCCAGCCTTAATGATTCTATGACTGTAAGAGTTCAAGGGAATAACCCTGAGTAAAGTCCCTCTGATGCTGTGATGCAACAAAAGCGGTGGGAATATCTCCAAAAAGATCTTTATTTCTCCTTTATGATTAAAAGCATGTGTTGGGAGGACACCTGGAATAGCCAGGAAAGGCTCTTCTTGACCGGTTTTGGCAATCCCACCTTCCAACTTGTTCATCACACCTTGGGGGAGGTTTTACAAACATGAGACTGGCCTGAGGCACAGGGAAAACCTGCAGGTGCCTGAGGCAGCAGGGATGGGGATGGGAAAAGAGTTTGGGAAGCAAAGGAGTCACGAGTTGCAACCACATGTGGAGAGGGTTGGCCCAGAGCAGAGGAGCTTCTCCCTGCACCCTCCTCCCTGAATCCTCGGGATAATGAACCAGAGACCCAAATTTATGGCCTGGTCCTGTTGTCTTCCCAGTGCTCCATGTTTTTTCCTGTGAGTAAAGGGATTTAAAGTCTGTTTTCCACTTCAAGGTTGGACGGGGCTTGGAGCAACCTGGTCCGGTGGAAGGTGTTCCTGACCACGGCAGAGGGTTGGAATCATGTTTGAGGTCCCTTCCAACCCAAACTGTGATTCTCCTGGTGATAAACTCCGACCCCAACTGAAGGTACAGACGCAGAGGAGAGAAATCCTGGGGGTTCAAAGCCTTGAAGTTCCCAGCCACAAATCCTTCTTTTCCACCCCTGCCCCCCCTGTCCCCCCCAGGATTTCTGGAAACCGCCCAGACCTCCCCAAAAAAAGGAAGGAGAAACATCCCCAAAGCTGCAAGGCAAGACACCAGGGTTATTTAACCCCCCCAGCCCTGGGCTTCCCCATCATGAAACACCCACCCTGAACAATCCCAGCTATTGTCCCAAACCCCAACCCCAATTTTCTTCTCCAAGGGACACGAAAAGAGGTGACGGTGGAGCAGGAGGTGGGGCCTGACCTGCGGCTCCCTCGGTTCGTTTATAGCTCGATGGGACTCGTTTTTCCAGTGGATTTGGAGCTGGGGACACCAGCAGTGCATGGCAAACCCCCCCCCCCGGGGAGGTGGGACATCAAAGCCAGTGGTGACGGGCAGTGAGAAGCCGGGCAAGCAGGGGCTGTGCAGGATGAAGGCGTTTCTCTCCCTTCTCTTGGCTGCCGCAACCTGCACAGAATTCGGTGAGTTCCCTCTCCCCTCTGATTTATCCAAATCCCTGCAGGATGGGGGTAGGATGTGTCCCGTTCCCCCCCCTTGAAATTCAGGCCTCCCGCTTGGAGGAGTTTATCTTTGGAATGTCTCCGGCCTGTCAGATGTTCGGGATCGGGACGGTGTCACCAGGATTGTCGGTTGGGGCTCTTTAGGAAGTGTCACAAGGCAGGGTGTGATTACACCCTGTCATCTCTTGAAAGCAAATTCCAGCTCTCACTTTTTTCACATGTTCCTGCTCGATCTCACCACTCTTTTTTTTTTTTTTTAATGTTATTTTTAACTTTCTGGACCTTTTTTTTTTTATTTTTCTTAGTTTTTATTAGTTTTCTTTTCTTAACCCTGAAAGTTGCCAGCCAGTTCAATGCAGTTCGTGTGGAACCTCTCTAACAATATCTTACGTGTGGGATTTATCAAATTTTGGCCGCTAGAAGTGGGAAAGGTGGGCAGGGACAAAGCTGGTTGGCCCAGATGCTGCAGGGTTGATGTTTGTCATGGGCTGGTTTGGGTTGGAAGGGACCTCAAAGATCCTGGAATTCCAACCCCTTCCACTATCCCAGGTTGGTCTAGCCTGGCCTTGGACACTTCCAGCGATGGAGCAGCCACAGCTTCTCTGGGCAACCTGTGCCAGGGCCTCCCCACCCTCACAGGGCAGAATTTCTTCCTAAAATTCCATCCAGCTCTTCCATCCTCATCCCCCCTTGCCCTGTTGTTGGATCTTTGTTTAGAACTCTGTTTATTAACGCACTCTGGTTTACCTGAACTAAAGAGAACTCCATCAGGTCACCACAGAAAACAACCAAGTGTGAAGCATTTTGGGGTCTTTCTCCGATCCAGGAGGTTTAGGCTCTGATTTTATCTGTGCCCGGACTGGACATGGAGCTCTGTCAGGATTCTTTTTAAATTGCTGTTTATTAATTTATATTTAATTTTCTATTTCATTTCCCTCCCTAAATCCTTGGGCCTGCAAGGGCAAGCCCTGCAGGGGAGGAGCAGGTGCTCTGCTTGGTTTTCTTTTCAAAGAGGAACACAAAACGCTGAGGTTTGGATTTGCAAAGTCTCCTGAAACCTGAGACCGGGTGACGATTCTTCCTCCCCAGAGCTGTGCTTGACAACTGTCAGATAAAGAATTAAAGCAAACAAAACATTATAAAGTCTGCTTGCAATAAAAGCAAGAGAATTCCCGGGTCTGTTTAGAAAAGGGCTTTTTTTTTTTTTTTTCCTGGTTTATTTGCTGATATCCATTTTCATAAGGTGACTTCCTTACATCCCCGTTGTGGGTGTGTTGGGATGAGCTGAATCCTTGCTCCGTCTCGGAAGATTTTAGACCAGGAAAGACTTGGGCTGTGGGTATTTTGGGTGATTCCATGAGCTTTGAAAAGCACCGGGATCTCCGAAGGGTTGTGCTCAATTTGTTCTCGTGGCTCAGGAAATTTGATGGAGACATTTCCTTCAAGTGTGGGACACCACCCCACCCCTCACCTGAGAGCTCCCTGTGGGTGGAGTGGACTCCAAGCCCCATCCAACCTGGCCTTGAAGTGGAAAACTGACTTGAAATCCCTTTACTCACAGGAAAAAACATGGAGCACTGGGAAGACAACAGGACCAGGCCATAAATTTGGGTCTCTGGTTCATTATCCCGAGGATTCAGGGAGGAGGGTGCAGGGAGAAGCTCCTCTGCTCTGGGCCAACCCTCTCCACCTGTGGTTGTGACTCGTGACTCCTTTGCTTCCCAAACGCCTTTCCCATCCCCATCCCTGCTGCCTTGGGCACCTGCAGGTTTTCCCTGTGCCTCAGGCCAGTCTCATGTTTGTAAATCCTCCTCCAAGGCGTGATGAATAAGTTGGAATGTGGGATTGCCAAAACCGGTCAAGAAGAGCCTTTCCTGCCTATTCCCAACACACATTTTTAGTGAGAAAGGAGGGACATCCCATGGGCAGGGACACCTTCCACTAGACCAGGTTGCTCCAAGGCCCATCCAACCTGGATGTGGGAGAATTAGGATTGATCCAGTGGGTCTTAGGGTGATCCAGGAGGTCCTGCATTGATCCAGAGGTCCCTGATTGATCTGGGGGTCTCAGATTGATCCTGAGGGTCCTGATTGATCTGAGGGATCCCAGTTGATCCAGGGGATCCCATATGGATCCAGGGGCCCTGGACTGATCCAGTGGATCTCAAACTGATCCAGGAGGTCCTGTATTGATCCAGAGGTCCCTGATCAGTCTGGGGGTCTCAGGTTGATCCAGGGGATCCTGGATTAATCCGGGGGTCCTGGATTGATTCAGGGGTCCTGATTGATCTGGGTGGTCTCAGGTTGATCTGGGTCTCCCAGGCTGATCCAAAAGACCCCAACTGATCCTGGGGGACTTCGACCACCGGCCCCTTTCATTTCTCATTCCCGTTGTCACAAACGTGTTTTATTCTTCCATTCCCGTTCTCAGCACGAGGATTTGGGAACTCCCCTCCCCGGGGAGGGGCACAGGCAGGCCCTGGTGTCCCACCCTGAGTCCAGGCTCGTGTTTTCCCCCCCTCCCAGCTCTCACCTTGCAGTGCTACACGTGCAGGACCGAGACCGCCGTGGAGAAGTGCACGGCCATCGAGAACTGCTCGGAGACCGAGAACATCTGCAAGACCACCATGTATTCCCTGGAGGATGGTAAGGCCTCTTTATCCATACTTTTTGACATGAATCCTGAAGGATGCCCAGGACTTTCAGGCTTCTTCATCCACGCTTTTAGCAAGGATCAGCGTTCCTACAGTGAAAAATTGCTCTTTTTCACTTAAATGTGGTGAAAGAGCTCCTGTGGGGCAGGGTCTCCTGCTGCTGCTGAAAGAAGAGCTTGTGTGAGTTAATATTTAAGGTTTGAAGATCCCAGTTAATGCTGAGCATGGTTAGAAATGAGAGTTCAATTTTTTCCACGGTCGTGCAGTGACAGGACAACAAGGAATGGTTTTAAACTTAAAGAGGGTAAGTTTAGGTTGGATATGAGGGAGAAATTCTTCCCTGGGAGGGTGGGGAGGCTCTGTCACAGGTTTTCCAGAGAAGTTGTGGCTGCCCCATCCCTGGAAGTGTCCAAGGTCAGGTTGGATGGGGCTTGGAGCAACCTGGGCTAGTGGGAGGTGTCCCTACCCATGGCAGGGGGTTGGAATTCCATGATCTTTAAGTTTCCCCCCCCCTAACCCAAACCGTTCTGTAGTTTTATGACACCAACTTCTGGTCATCTGAAGGTGAAAGAGAAACGCCCTGAGGTTCTCTGTCGGTCTCACAGAGGCTTTGCCAGTCTGCCTGGTGACCCTGAGGGTTGTGGAGATGGAGGTTCTCCCTTTGGAAGGTCCCGCTGATAAGTCCCTGCTCACACTTTGGAGAGGCAGGAGATGGTGAGGAGAGTCCAAGAAGAGGCAGAAAAAGTGGCTGACCCCCCTTTTTCAGGGTAATGCTGGCCCAGGCAGGACACAGAGGATGCAAAGTGCCCTTCAGCTCCTGGCCCCTCAGCGGGAGCTGCTTCCCACATTCCCGGCTGGAACCACGTTGTGTTTGAACCGGGGCTAAGGCTTTGCCAGCGAGGGCGGGAAGAAGCAGGGGCGGGGAGAGCCCTCCTTCACTTCCCCCAAGCCCTGAACATCCCTCCCGCCTCTCTCCGTGTCAGTTTACCCCTTCACCGGGGTCTCCACCGTCACCAAGATGTGCTCGGCCCTGTGTGTGCCGTCGGACGTGGACGGGATCGGGATGACGCGCCCCGTGTCCTGCTGCTACTCCGACCTCTGCAACGCGGACGGCGCAGCCAGCCTGAGGGGCAGCCTCGTGCCAGTCGGGATGCTGGCGAGTTCCCTGTGTGTCTTCTTCTGGACTAGGCCCTGAGGAGCTGGTGGGGAGGTCTGTCACTCTGAGGAACCCGGTGAAGAAGAAGAGAAACCCCCTCACCCCAAGCCCGGCTTTCCCTTTGGATGCCTCACGAACAACCTTCAACAGCTCCAAAAATCCATTTATTTTTTTTTTAATTATTATTATTATTATTATTATCCACCCCATTTCCCACGACTAACAAAACTCAGGGAGTGCCCAGAAAAGTTATTTGGTTGATTTTTCAACCGGCTGTGGGGTTTCACTGCTCTGCTGGGCTGGTTGGTTCGGAACTAAAAACATTCCGCTGTGTGAAGTGTATTTAAGGCAAAAAAAAAAAACAAACCCTCCTTAGAGCAGGTCTTCTCCACCCCAAAGTCTGTCTAGTTCTTCTTTGCACCCAAGAAATGAAGGAAACCCTTCTGGGTCCAAAATACGAGGCAGGAGGCTCAACTTCCCGTGCCAGTGATCTGATCCAGGGAGGCTGAAATCTCCCGCTTTCTGTACCCCTTTCGAGCAGAATAAAACCAGTGTTGGGTTGAAAGTGTATTGATCACATTTAATTGTGTTATTTTTCTGTCCAAAGCCCAGTTCCAACTTTTGGGATTGTTTATACAGGGAGATGGGTGAGGTTTTGTGGTCAGTCTTGTAGGAGATGTCCAAGAAATTTCCAATTATCTCTTCCATCAACATTTCTCCCACCAACATTTCTTCCACCAAATCCACCGGAACAAAACTGTCTTTACTGGGAATTTTGGGTGATTTGTGGAATGATTCTGGCCTGAATTTGGATTTAAGTGTAATTTCCCTCCCTTATTTTAACCCTTCAGACCACCATCTGAATTCCTTGTGTGTCGGTCAAAGCCTCTCATGTTTTGCCCCATCCTGACCCGGTTCTGTATTTCCCTATAATCCTTTTTTTCAAGTTTCAGCAAAAAAATGTTCTCCTCCAGTTATCACTCTGTGATATTTGGCATAATCAATAAAGTTGTGATTGAGATGGGATGTGATTGAGATGGGATGTGATTGAGATGGGATGTGATTTAAATGGGATGTGATTTAAATGCCACGAGGCATGTGAAATACAGAAGGTTTCCAATGGAGCTGGTAGAATTCCCACCCTTGGGAGTTTTCGTGGCTCAGGTGGGTGAAGCCCTGAGGGAATCAGGGAGCTTTGATCAGGAATTTGGATTAGAAGCCTCCTGAGGTCACCTTTCCCAGCTGAGCTCCCTGAAATCCGCCCCCTAAGGTCACCAGAACCCCAACACCAATAATTCCAGGCATTCTCCAACGTCTGGGAGATCTTCCTGCCACAATTTTCACCTCTCCTGTTGCCAGATCGAGATGGAATTTGGCACGAGCTGCAGTTCTAGATCCAAGCAGAGCTCCCAGGTTGCTCGAATGTCATTCCTTGGCTGGAAGAACATCTTGTACTTGGTCGTGGTGCTGCCCTGGCACGGAGAGGGCTGGATCAACCACATTCCTGGCTCTGGAAGGACTTTTGGAATGAGCTGAAGGCTTAATTAGCTGGCAGTGTGAGTTCTGCAGGGTCCTTTACCCGCGAGCCAGGGCCAGAGCTGCATCCTCAGGGGTGTTTAACGTGGGGTTTGGATTTCTCCTGCACAGGGACAAATCCAAGGAGGTTCTCCCTTTTAACCTGCCTGTTCTGGCAGAGCAGCCCCACGTTTTGCTGGACCCCCAAGAACAAAACATCACCAATGCCTCAGTGCACACTGATTTTATTCACTCTCCCAGCCTTCACTGCACCTTTTGGGTTTAACTCCAGTATTTCGTTGAGGGCAGTTTTGTCTCTCCTTCAAACCCTCCAGCTCAAAGTTTCCTTCAGACCCTTCGTTCTCATAGGTGAGACCACCCTCTATCTACCTTTCCTGCGTCATTTAGGATGAATATCCCTGTGGCCCCCCCTGGGGGCTCTTTTCCAAGCCCCAAATCCCTTCTCCAAATGAAATCTGAAGGAAAATTGAGCCTTCCCCAAGTGCAGGACCGAGGCCAAGGCGTTGCTGGGCTTGGGAGGGTGAGCAGAGCACATCTGGCTGCTGGAACAGCACCAGAAAAAGGTCAACACAACCAAAACCAGTGGCTCCCAGTTGCAAGAGGTGCTGATGCAGCTCTGCATCAATAATTATGAGAAGCCACACTTTTTTTTTTTTTTTTTGTTATCCCTCTGAGTTTGCAGGTCCTCAGGGCTTGTGGGGTTTTGCTTTGCCTGAACTTGTCCTGGCCTGAAATCAGCTTCGTGTTTGCTTTGTTCATCTGCAACAGGAGCTTCCCTACAGGTGATTATGCTGGAATTTACCTCACTTTTGTTTACCTTCCTCTGGTGCAACTCTTAAGTTTACACAGAGAGCTGCAACAAGGAGATGTTTGTGCCAGAAAGAAACACAGACCTGGTGCAGCAGCAGAGGCCTCGAGAGCTGGAAAAATTTCTTCACGGAAAGGGGTTGTCCAAGGAAGTGGTAGAGTCACCAGCCCTGGAGGGGGTTTAGATGCTGGCACTTGGGTTACTGGTGGGCTTGGCAGTGCTGGGTTGGTGGTTGGACTTGGATAGCAGAGGTCTTTTCCAGCCTGGAAGATCCTGTGGATGCGCAGGATGTGGCACAGGACGTGGGGCACCGCCTTGGTGTTAAACAACTCGACAAGGGTCAAAGGAACAGAGACCTGGAAGGGGGGAAAAATCAGCTTTAGGAACAGCAAAGGGAACAGTAAAAGAATTACCACATCATAAAATCCCCTGTGAGGTGGACTTGAGCCTTCTGACCAAGGGAAATGGAAATGTTCTGTGCTGGAGTTGGACTTGGATGATCCTTGTGGGTCCCTTCCAGCTCAGGATATTCCATGAATCCATGAATCCTAAACCAAATGACTCCCAGCAGACCCTTTGCTGAGAAAGAAGAATCCACTTCCACCATCCCATTCCTCCTAATGGAGGGCTCAGGATGCAGGTGATTGACTATCCCTCCCTGTAAAGTGGGAAGCAGGAACATCATGGAAGGTCAGGATAACACCAGGAAAAAGGGTTGAAACCAGTCAGTGTGTGTAGAACAATTTTAACTGTATTTATACCAAAATAATATTAATAATAGTAGTAATAATCACATTAACAATATTATTAATGATAATAATTTCCCTTCTCTTTTTAGGTCTACAGTAATTTGATCTTCACTAATCATCATTATTTGATTAAACTGTTATGATTTCATACTTAATAATGAATGATAGCAACGATAATTCGTGCCAGTGATAACACAGAATAAGGAGAGAAACACCAAACTTTTAACTTTACATGAAAGGTGGGGGTTCATTTTTGCCCAGAAGGGGATTTTGAGTGCAGCAAACCCACGGAGATTCCATAGAGAGACACAGAATCCCAATAAATCCGACGTTCGGAGGGGTTGTGGATACTCCATCCCTGGAAGCGTCCAAGGTTGGAGCAACCTGGGCTAGTGGAAGGTGTCCCAAGGCAGGAACCAGCTGGTCTTTAAGTCCCTTCCCCTTGAACAGTTTTACGATTCCATGAAAAATTCACCGTCCCTGAATGAGGGGGAGGTGCTGGATCGAGGCAACTCATTTCCCACCCCACCTCCGTCCTCCTGCAGCCTAAGGGAAGTCTCTGAAACATTTCATTCCCCCCAGTTGGGAGGATTCGATCCACATTTGCCAGCTGTGTGTGTGTGAAGGAATGTCCTTGCCCACGGTGCAGCTTTGGGGATGGGGCAGGTCTGGGTTCCCGTGGGCTCTGCTCATGAACAGGAACCAGGGAAGAGCAGCTGGATTGTCTCCCAAACCAGCCCAGGGAATTGCACCACGGCCCCCAGAGCTGCCTCCCAGCCTCATGCGTGTTATAATCCCAGATTTTTGATCCACACTGGGGGGAGCAAATCCTTTTATTTCAGCTTTCCCCCCAGAACCCCTTTCACCAGACACCGGTGCCTGTCGCTTCCAGCTGGAAATCTCTCCAGATACCAGGAACAAGCTCCGTTCTGCCCCTGCAGAGGAGCACAGAGCAGCTGCTGAGCGGTACCCAAGCCTTTCCCAGCTTGTTTGCGGAGGGGACAGCGAAGTTGCCACAGGGAGCAGAGATCTGTAAGGGAATAATCATTGCCTGGTGACACAGCCCTGCCCTGGAGGGCCTGACTCATATTGCCCCAGCCTTGAAAGAAAAGGTAATCTTCTTATATAACCACCTTCCCTGATTTGTTAAGTCACCCAGATTTGTTATTTTTCAAATCAGGTTTGAAAGGGACTTCCTGGGTTTTACAGGTGTGTCCTGCTCGGGGCACACACACACCGGCTCTGCTTGCACAACGTGATGTTCTCTCTGGGCACAAATATCCAGGGCTGGGTTTTTTTTTTTCCCAGCAGGATAATGTGGCACTGCCTGGACAGGCTGGAAGAGCTGGAGATGCTCACCTGGAGAAGGGAAGGCTCCAGGGAGAACTTGGAGCCTCTTCCAGCGCTTAAAGGGGCTCCGGGAGAGCTGGAGTGGGACAAGGGATGAGGGACAGGACACAGGGAATGGCTTCCCACTGCCAGAGGGTTAGATGGGATATTGGGAAGGAATTGTTCCCTGTGAGGGTGGGGAGGGCCAGGGGTGCAATTCCCAGAGAAGCTGTGGCTGCCCCATCCCTGGAAGCGCCCAAGGCCAGGTTGGAGCAACCTGGGCTAGTGGAAGGTGTCCCTGCCCATGGCAAGGGGTGGGATGGAAAGGAATGGGAAAGCTGATCTTTCAGGTCCCTCCCTGCCCAACCCATTCCTTAATTCTTTGATTGCTGAAAGGGGGGTCTCTCCAGGCTTGAGCAGAAAGAAACAGAACACAAATAGGAGCAGCCAGGAGAAATAATAACCAAGCAGTCAGTGGGATGAAGTCCTGCTGTGCAGCTCCATGGGCAGCAGGGAACTGGGATGCACTTCCAGGGGGGAACAGCTCAGGCCCTGCTGAACTTCGGGTCACAGCTCATGTTTTCAGCAGCAGCAAAGGGCTTGTTCAGGCAGGGGCAGGAAAGAAAAGCTCCTCTGGATGTTCCTGAAAGGCTCTGCCCTCCCAGCAGGGGCTCAGAAGTGCCTCCTGAGACAATTCCTCCAGGGAAGAATTAGCAACACAACAGGCTCCTGCTGCCCTGTGGGGATTGGAAGCAGACACAGATCAGAGTTTCTGGTTCAGAGGCAGCAGTGGAACATTCTGATTCCCACTTTTCCGGGCTGGAACGTGTCAGGCAGTCACAAAGCTGGATTTTTTTTTTTTTCCCTGGAGGGCTTCCAGGAGGGCATTTCCCTGCCCAGTCACTGCTCCCTTTGCCGCTGGGGAATGGCAGAGAACACGACAAGTGTAGAGAAATATCAGCGATGTCGTGTTTATCCCGAGTCCTGCCTGATCCCTGCTGCTGATCCCAGGGGAAAAATACCTCCTGCTGCCAGGGGAAAACTGCCTGGGCAGCTCCAGGGCCCGTGGGAAGGCTTCTCAACAAACCACAGCCAGGTTGTTCTCCAAAAATTCATCTCTGAGCTGAGACAGGAAGAGGACACGACCCAAAAATTAGGTGGCAACTCCTCCCAGCCTCATCAAGGGATGGGATGCAAAGCCAGGCTCTCTCCACTGGCCAGGGAAAGTCCTGCCTGGTTTCTTCAGCTTTTGGACACATCTAATTATTTGCCTCTCCCTGAAGTTCTCCTTGCTCTGTAACACAGATTATTGATGCTCTGCCAGCATTTTAAGGAAGGAAAATGGAGCCAAACTCTTCCTGGAGGTGACGGGACAAGAGGCAAACCCAAAGTGTTGGGAATGCTCAGCAGAAAGGCCAAAAGGGAACAAAAGATTAATTTATAAACAACTGGCGGGGGGGGAGGAGGAACTTCGGGGAGAGGCTCAAAGAGCCCCCGGGGATGGAGCAGAAAAACCAGGTGGACCCCAGGGGTCAATTGGATGAGGAGGGAATTACATTCAAGCAGAAAAAAAAAAGAGCGAAAAATGATAAAAAATACACCAAAAATGCTAAAAAAATGCTGAAAAATGATAAATACACACACACAAAAGATTAAAAAAATACACCCAAAAAATGTTGTTTTTTTTTTTTTTTTGGGGGGGGGGGGGGGGAAGGGAAAAAAATAAGGCCGAGCCCTCAATTAC
>JAWMRA010000300.1:0-11785 GCA_035584735.1 Pseudotriccus pelzelni | reverse complement strand
TTTGGGTTGAGGTTTTTTTTTTTTTCTTTCTCTCTTCTTTTTTTTTTTTTTTTTTTCTTCTTCGCTCCAAAAAAATAAGACAGAAACGCTCACAGCTCCCCTCGGCGAAAACTTGATGTTTTTACCGTCTGCTCTCCCTGATAGATCCAGAGAGGAGAGAGCTGGGGATTGGTTTTGGTTTTTTTTTTTTTCCTTTGCTCTCCGTGCCGCCTTCGGCTCCTGAATATCCGCTGCTTCTGCGAGGGAAGGGGGGAATAAAAGAGGGAGGGGGGGGGGAAAAGGAAGGGGAAAAAGAGCAACAAGCGCCCAAGCTGATTTCTGAAGTCCCCAGTGAGCGAACGCGGAGCTCTGTGCGTGTTTGCCCGCTCGGGGCATCCTCGGGAGGATTTTTAGCCCCCTCCCCTCCTCGGTTCTCCTCCCACGATGGAGAAATGATGCGGGGCTGGATCCTGGATCCCGCTTTCGGTTCCCGAACAAACCCCCAACAGCTCGGCTTTGGGGAGGGGGGGGACGGTATTTTAATTTCCTAATTTCATTTCTTTTGCCGCGTGGTTTTATGAATGAAACTTCCAGGCGGATCCGGGTGTAAAATCCATGCCCTGAAATTCGGGAAAAGCGGGGAAATGCAGGCTGGGAGAAGGAGGGGGGAGGAGACCTGGTGTGCTCCGGGAGGCTCTGGGGGGCTCAACCCCGGCAGCTCCAAACCCCCTTCCCGGGTTTCCAAGAGGCTCCTGCGGGATAGGACAGAGAATTCCGTGCCCGTTTGAGTGGGGAAAAAAAAAATCCAAACATAATAATAATAATAATAATAAAAATCAACCCCAACCCCGAGGATTTCAGAGCATCGAGTGAGCGCAAAGCGCTTTTGCCGCCGCGAGGGGGGAAAAAAAGCTCAAAAATAAAAAAATAAAAAAATCTAAAATAAACGACGTAAAAAGGGTGGCGGGGGGGGGGAAGGGGGGAGCGATTTTCACCCCACGCTTTCACGCCGGCTTTCAATCGGCTTTTTGAAACCGCAGCTCCTCAGAGCCAGAGAGGGAGAGAGGAGCAAAAATAAAAATAATCCCGATTTATCCCCTGAAACTCGCTGCGGAGCTGCACCACGCCGGGATACCCGAGCAAACCCCCCCTCACACACACACACACACACACACGCACAGCCCGAGTCCCGCTGCTGGCGGAAAGGTAATCCCGGAGCGCCAAGATTTCCAAGTTTTTGGCTTTTGGGAACTTCGGGATTTGTCTGCACGAGAGCCAAAAAAAAAAAAATAAAATAAAGGGGTGGGAGGGTGGGAGTTTGGGGTGGGTTCCCCCCCACACACTCCTTCCCCGTCTGAAAGCTAAAAGATAAAATTACTGGGGCTAAAAATAAAGCGGTGGTTGAAGCTTCCCCCACCCTCTCGATCTCCCACCCCTCCCTCTCCTTCTCCCTCCTCCCTCGTTCCCTCCCTCCCTCCCTCCCTCTCTCGCTCTCTCTTTTCCGTGTGTTTGCGTTCGACAAAGGAGCGATTCGAACTTCCCCCCCCCCCGCCCCTCCCCGCCTCATAAAAAGGAAGCGGAGGAGCGGGCGGGCCAGATGGATGTGATTTTCGCCGCCGTCCCGCAGCTGCCCGCGGAGGAGCGGGGGCTGCGGAGCTGAGCGGCCCCGCCACCCCCCTCCATGGGCTCCTCGGCGGCGCTTCGGGAGCTCCCCGCCAACCCAGCCATGAGAAAGCGGAGCAAAGGACCGGCCGCCCTCCTCGTCATGTGCCTTTCTGGCTGAAAAAAAAAAAAAACCAAACACAAACCAAACAAACAAACCCACCAAACAAACAAACAAACAAAATAAAAACCCCCGACCCGAACCTCTGGAAGCGAACGAACAACCCAACAGAATTCTGGAGGGGGCGGAGGGGGGGGGAGCAGCGGGAGGGAAGGAGAAGAAGGAGAAGGAGGAATCAGCTGCGCTGGAAGAGCTCTCGTCCTCCTGCTTCCCTGAGCGAGCTTGGATGCTGGAAGAAGCCTCTTGGCTATGGGATCATATCTGGTTTCTCACAGCCTGGGTTTGCTGCTCTGCTGCTCCGTGCTGAGTTCCGTCTACGCTCTGGTGAGTGCCGATTTTCTCTTGGCTTCCGCGCCGGGCTCGCGGTTCCCTCGTCGCCTCCTTTCCCGTGTCAAACGCGGGATGGAAAAGCTGCTCGGGGTGTGTGTTTTTTGGGTTTGTTTTTTGTTTTTTTTTTTTTGAAGTCCCGGTGGTTGTTTCCCTGGCAGACACTGCTGTGAGCCTGGGCTCGGAGTGGGGCTGCGGAGATGAAATTAAAATGTCTGAGCTTCCCCGAGAGTTTGAATCACTTGCAGAGCGCTGGGCACGGAACGTGTGCGGTTTGACAGGGACCGGGCACCAGTGTCTGGGGATAATCTAAAGACACCTATGGGCAAAGGACAACTTCTCTTTTTTCCTTTCCTTTTCTTTTTTAAATTTTTCTTTTGCTTTTAAATTGTTTTTATTTATAGTCCTTATTTTTTCTTCTTCTCTTTCATTTCTGTTCGTTTCTCTTTCTTTTTTTCTTTTCCTTTTCCTTCCCTTTCTTTTTCCATTTCTCTGTTCCTTTTCCCTTTTGCTTCCCTCTCCCACTTCCCTCTTCCTTTTCTCCTTTTTTTCCATCTTCCTTTCCCTCTTCTTTTCCCCCTTGCCTTTTCCTTTCCCCTTCCTTTCCCCTTCCTTTTTCCTTCTTTTCCCTTTCCTGTCCCTTTCCCTTCTCTTCCTCTTCCCATCCCCTTTTCTCCCTCTTAACCACCCCCTCAAGACAATTTAGCTTTGATTTAATCTCCTTATACTACAAATCTCCCTCATCCCAGTGAAGCAGTGCCTTCTTCTTCGGGATAAAACTTGGGAAGGACCCCGGAGTGCAGGATTCACCCTCAGTCCCCAGTCAGGACCATGAAAGTTGTGTTAACCCTTTGCTCCTTGGCCCCGTTCTCACCTGTTCCTGTCCCCACACCAAGGGAAAAGATCTTTCCAGAGGCAGAAAAATGGGATCAGTTCCCTCAAAACTGCCTTTGCTGGTGCTGATGGGGAACAGGATGGGATCTCCAGACCCCCCTGTGCAGCCCCAGGTGGTGTCCAAAGCCCTCACGAAGTGATGGGACATGTCCTGGGGAATCAGCCACCAGACACTGAGCTTTTGATGGGCATCCTGCTGTGCCAGGAGCTTCCCTTGCTTTCCCCATCCCTGGAATCCCCATTTCTCCAGCCTTTCTGGCACAGGAAGGGGCACATCCACCACCTGGGGTGGTGTCTGCTCTGCCTGAGGATGGAGATGTGTTTGAAAGGGATTGGGATCATCTTCCCCCTGGTTCCAGGTCCTGGTTCCAGCCAGGAACCACCACCCTGGCTCTGGAAAGGACTGTCTGGGACCTTGTGCAGGGCTGGGAGGGGGCATTTCCCCCACAGTTCCAGCCTTGTGCTGCTGGGAAACAATTCCTCAATAAAAGAGAAGAACCAGCCCCTCGGAAAACAATCCTTGTCTGAGTCCACCCCTGTCAAAGGTGCAAAGAAACCTTCCAGAGCCCAGGGAAAACTGGGGGAACTGGGAGAAGCCCTTGCAGGTTTGTTGGGGTTTTAGTGATGGTTGAGGTTCCTCCTTTTGCGGGGTTGGAGCAGCATCTCTGGGAGCACTTTGGGGTAATTTGTGACAGGGTGGGTCCTGCAGCACCTGCTCCCCCCCTCCCCAGCCCTGCTGCTGAAGTCAATCCCAAAATTCCTGCCATTCCTGCTGGGTTTGGTGTCTCTGGGGGCACTGGTGAAAATCAGGTTTGTAAAACAGCCACATTGGAGCCCAGGAAAATTCAGGGCCCAGCAAACACAGGCGAGGCTGCAAAGTGCATCTCCAGTGCCATTCCTGGCTCTATCCCTGCTCCCAGTACATCCCAATACATCCCAGTACCTCCAGAAGGTGCAGAGGAGCAGCCACTGAACCAAAAGCTCCACATTCCCGGTGGATATTGTATTTCTGACACTCTGGGATCCCGAGGGATGTTCCCAGGAGCTCTGGGAGGTGACAGGGGCTCCCAACCAGGGTGTGCCCTGGGTGAGCTGGGTCTGGGCATCAACTGGGAACAGCTTGGATTCCAGAATCCCACAGGGGCAAGAAAGCCAGGAAATTTGCTGGGGATGACAAGAATATTGGCACTGCTGCATTGCCACAAGGCTGAGCCCCTCAGCCTCGCTGATCCTTGTGGGTGCCTCCCAGCTCGGGATGTTCTGTGATTTTAGGACACTGATTTAGGGTCTGGTTGAAGGTCCTGCTGCTCCAAAACCCCGCAGTTTAATTAGGCCCAGGCTGAAGTTCATGTTTCAGACACTTCCTCTGCTTTCCAACTCCCTCCTGACAGCAGAAGGCCTTGCCAGGAGGTTTATGAAGTCGTCCTGATGATTCAGGAGCCGCAGAGATGTCGTGTGTGTCCCCCCTGGCATCCCCTGAGGCAGGAGAAGAAGGTCATCCCCATGTCACCCCGCTGTCCGACAGCCTGCAGGGTGCCTGGAGCCTGATTTTTTTGGGGGGGGGGCTGTCGTTGTTCCTTCCCCCGACTACAGTGATTTTTAAATGAATCTTGGAAACACCGAGCTGAGTCTTGGGAACACGCCGTGGTAGATGTGGCAGGAGAAGGGTCGTACACGAACTGGGTGTTTGCTCAGGAGGGCCTGAGGGATGTCCATGAAGGCACCAAGTGTCTCACTGTCTCAGGATGAACAAGCAGGAACCCCTGGCAGCAGCAGCAGCAGCAGGAAGACGAGGGGCTTCGTTCAGCCTGAGCTCCAAGCGGTACCCGAGCCTTCCCTCCCCGCCAGGGCACGGCAAAGCTCCCTTGTGGGGCTGGAGTCAGGAGGATTCCCGCAGACAGAGGCAGCTCCAGGGCACGATTCATCCGTCTGGGGCGGGAAGTCTGGAGCCTCGGGATCCGCGGCCCTGGTTCCCGGGAGCTTCCAGCCGGGTCACGCTGCAGCTCGGGCTGCTGATGGGGGCAGAGCAGCAGGAGCCCGAAATCCGGAGCTGTCACTGCTGCTGCTCCTCCTGCCAGGCGGCAGGGATTGGGGCTGGAGGCTCTTCTCGAAGGAATAGCGCTGGAGAAGGGATGAGCAGTGATTCATTTTGCCCTGTCACCGGCACATCACGGGGCAGGGCTCTGGCAGCTGCATCTCTGCTCTGCAGCACAGGGGTTGGGTGGCCCTGCAGAGCCCACAGACCGAGGGGGGGAGAAGTTCAGTAAGGGGAAAAACGCCCTGGGATTGAGTCCTGTCGGAGCCAAAAGTGTGGGAATGAGACCCCCACGATCCCAGTGGGATCAGCGTCCCTGTCCCTGGGCTCTGAGGGGCACTGAGAGGGACGGAGGCTGCCTTTGGAGGGGGTGAAGTCTTGGGTGAAGCTCTGCCCTGCTCCAACTCCCCTGGCAATCCAGGGAACTCCTTCCCCAGCATTTCCCTGGGAACAGCACGAGCAGCACCTGCCCAAACAGGGAGTGGGATTTCATGTGGGTCGAGTGCTTTGTGCCCAAAATCTGACCAGGGCAGGGTGTAAACTTGGGTTAATTCTGCTCTTTGGGCCAAGGACCAAGGACTAGCAGGACTGGCCTGGGCCAGACAGCCCGGCAACCATGGAATTGAGGAGAAAACTGGGAAAAAAGGAGCTCTAAAAGGAGGGTCCAGCAGTGGCAGAGCACGGGAGAGGCGAGATGTGGGCACGGGGACTTCATCTGAAAGGTGCTGGGACTGTGAATAAACCTCCCTGTGTCAGGAACAGTTGGACTCAACGATCCTAAAGGTTTCTCCAGTTAAATCCTGTGATTCTGTGTCCCACTCCCAGCCAAAAACTCCGTGGTTTGCTCTGCTGACCCCGTAGGTTTTCACTTTGCTCCTTTTGCCAGTCCCAGCTGGGCCCCTCAACCCAGTTGTCACTGCGGGAGATATTCTGAATAATAATAATAACAATAATAATAATAATAATAATAATAATAATAGACCAGCCTTCTGCAGGGGCCTTTGGGCCAGAACAGCTCAGTTTTGGGGAGCAGGTCCCAGTCTGAGTGGGCTGCAATGGGCTGAGCTCAACGTGAGCAGGGGATGAAGTGGGAGAGGGGATGAAATGGGAGCAAAAAGGACCCCCCACTTTATTAGGGGGGTCTTGCCTTCCAGCAGCACTTGGTGCTGCGTTTTAGGGGATAAATTTCGGCAGCAGAATGGTCTCACTGCCTTTTTTGCTGCAGCCTGTGGTTCCCCAGCCCTGGCCCCTCTCGGGCTGCCTGGGCAGCGCTCAGACTTCCCTCTGCTTTTGCAGAGAAGGCACAGCACCCCCCTAGAAATCCAAATCCCAATCCTTAGGGGTTGGGAAGCCTTTCCTGCAGCCATAACCCAAAGCAGGGACAAGCAGAAAGATCCCAAGGGAACTGCATCCACCCCTGCTGCCCAGAGAAGCTGAGGCTGCCCCTGGATCCCTGGAAGTGTCCAAGGCCAGGCTGGAGCAACCTGGAATAGTGGAAGGTGTCCCTGCCCATGGCAGGGGGTGGCACTGGGTGATTTTTAAGATCCCTTCCAACCCAAACCATTCCAGGCTTCCCTGGTGTTAATCTCTGGCAGGAAGGTCCAGCAGAAATCAGAAAGTTCCCGGCAGGGCCACACTGGAGCTCAGGTAGCAAAGCTGGATTAAGGAGGTGCTGGTTTTGCTCCTCGACTTGTTTCGTATTCCTCTGATCAGCTCCACGTCCCCATAAACCAGGAAACAGAAATGATTTGAAGTGAGATGATTTACAGCTGGAAGGGAAAAAGAATAATATTCCTCCTCGGAACAGAGCCCGTAACAAAAAGAATAACGATAAGAAAATAATCCTGCAGAGAGATCCCACAAATCCCGAGGAGCTGAGCGACTTCATTAAACCAGGACGGGCTCCAAGCGCAGGGAAGCGACGGCCGAACCGCCCTTTGCTCCCCACGCGCTTGGGAACGTGCCGGTCCCTGCCCCGCGCCTTTCCGAACGGCAGGATCGTTGTGCTTGTGCTTTGGGATCGGTGACCTCCCCCCGGACCCCCCCAAAACACCGGGGCTGTGGCACAGAAAGCAAACAGGCTTTGCCTCGGGGCAGATGCCAAGCTCCAGGGAAAGCCTGGCCTGCCCAGGCCGGGCTTTGTGCGGTCAGGGGGGTCGAGGCTGGAGGAAAACGGGACCCCAGGGGCGGCTCTGGGGACCGGCCAGTTGTTGTTTGGTTCGTGGCTTCCTCGAAATAGCCCCGGGGCGATGTTTTGGGATCAGGGGGATTATCCCGTCTGCGGGTCCTGGGATCCCCCCAGGCAGCTCGGACAGGGACAGCTGGTGCTGCTGCCACGGCCCCTGCACTGCCGTCCCTCTGAGAAGGGGTGTTGGGAGGCTCGGAGTCGTCCCACACCTCTGTGGCTCCTGGTGTCCCACAGCTCTGCCTCCTGTCGCCTCTCCCGGGGCTCTCCGGGGGTTCTCCTGGCTCCAGGATTTCCCTGCTCCGGGGAAATGCAGCTCTGAGCCCCTCAGTCGAAGTCAGCTGGGAACCACCCCTGGTTTGTGACGTTATTTGGGGCACAGACACCGAACTCATCCCTCTGAAACCCCAAATGACAGCTCTGACGGGTCAGTCTCTGAACACACCACGTGGGGTGAGGGGGTAAAACCCCTTTCCTGGCACTGGGAGTGTCCAAGGACAGGTTGGAGCAACCTGGGCTGGTGGAAGGTGTCCCTGCCCGTGGCAGGGGGTGGGATGAGCTGGGCCTTAAGGTCCCTTCCAACCCAAACCATCCCATGATTTTATGATCCTTCTCCCTACAGTCAGTGGCAGAGCTGTGGCTCCAGCCAAGCCCTGCAGTCCTTGGCTTTTCTTTGTGCCTGAAGCTCAGGAGGAGGGAATAGCAGAGCTGGACTGAAGATGCTCCCAAGTTAACCCCTCCTGAGAGCTGGCCCTTGCTGCTGCTGGGTGGCTCCATCCTCATCCCAGACTGGGAGGGAGTTGGACACACGTTTAGGTGTCACCTTTGAGCCCTGGCCCCTCCAAACCCCCTCCCCTCTGCCCCTGGATCAAAGGGAGAGCCCAGCTGGGATCCCCCGGCCTTTGGGACGAACTGTTTGGCTGCAGAAGGGCAAGAGCAGAGAGGTCTCTCTGTGTTGAACTCCTGCTGGGAGTGAAATCAGTAACTATTCCCACTTTCAAAAAGGGAAAAAAAAATCCTAGAAAATCTCTTCTGCTGACCAAAAGGACGAACTCCACAGGATCAGCCTGTGTTAAAGTTTAGAGCTCATCAGACCCGGGGAGAATTTGCCTCCTCCCTCTGCATCACTTGGCTGTTAGGACATAATTTGCTGTCTCGACCCAGAACACCTCAAACCTCAGCAGGGCTTGCAGGACTGAAGATGATCTTTGTGTTGCATCTTTGGTGACGTGGCAATAAACAAATTATCCCGGGGGCTGAACCCGAGCCAGCAAATACCTGCTGGGTCACACTGAGCTTGGCTGTCTCGTGTCATGGGAAGAAAACACTCCAACTGGTGTTGATGGCCCTGGCTTGGCATTAATCCCTTTATTTCCACTGAGGCCAGGCTGGCTCTTGCCAGTGATTAGAGGGGCTCTGTGTGTTAGGGTTTTCCTTTCCCTTTAGAGGCTCAGCTTGGACTGGCTGGCAGAAAGCTGATTTTCAAGGCAGGAAAACTTTGGGCTGATGGAGTCTTGACACAGATTCCTCTGACAGAGCTGAGAGACGGGTTGTCGTGGAAATCTTCTGCAGGGCTGGTCTGTCCTTCTGGCCACGTGTCTTTCCCTTCACCCAGTGGAGCAGAAAGGGGATTTCTCTGCCTCTTTTCCCTCTCACCCCTCCAGCATTCCTGGTTCAAGGCATCTCAGCAGCAAAGGGGTTGTGCTCCTGTCTCCTTCCCTCCTTACCATGGGTAGCATTCCGTGAGCTCATCCAGCTCCCTGAGCTTCCCAAAACTACCCCAAGGTGGAAAAGAGCAGATAACCGAGGAGAAGGCTTTGGGCTGGGTCAGGGAATGGATTCTGCAAAGGTTTGCAAAGCAAAGGTTTGGATGAATCCCTGAGACGTGTGAGGGAGAGATCAGGAAAAAGAAGGGATGAACCACCCTTGTGTGCAGGTTTGCCCTGATTCCATGGATGTCTTGGCATGTTCTGCTGGAATAAAGCCCCCAAATCCTCCCTAAGACAGATGCACACCCCATCCCTGCCGTACCTCCCGCTGTTGGGCAGTAAATCCACGGAGAGAGCAAGGTGAGCTCAGTGAGGGCTCTGTGGTGCCTCTGAGCCTCCTCTCCTTCAGCCTCCCCATCCGTGGGCTTCTGGGCAGGGTCTGTGTCTGAGCAGGTGAGTCCTGGCCAGTCCCAAGTGGTGCTGCAGGACAACACGGGGCAGGGGGCTTGGGGGTGAGCCCACCCTTGGGTTTGGGGGCAGAAATGAGTTTGGACTTGTAGCCATGAGGTGTTTGGTGCCACTTGGCTTCAGGGCCGGAGGGCAGGACCCAGTTCCCCTTTTTAGCAGCGCAGGCACTTCCCAGACTCAGAACTGGCCCAGACAGGGTCAGGTCCTGGTGGCAAACAAAGCCCCTTCTCTCTCCTCCCTCTCTGCACTCCCCCAGCCCGGTGTGTTCACAGAAGGGATTTCTGGAGCTTTCCCCACCCCTGTTTTGTGAGGAACAGGGAGGGCACAGGGTGGGTACCCCCCTGTGTTAGAACCGTGGAATCCTGGGCTGGTTGGGGTCGGAAGATGCTCCAGCTCCACCTTCTCACCTGCTCCGTTTCCAAACCATTTCCCCGCGTCCAGGAGGAGGAACCTGCAGCTCCAGGCAGGGCTTGGCCAAGAGCCCCCCACCCCATCCCACCCCATCCCACCCCATCCTACCCCATCCCACCTCTCTGACCCTTCGAAGTCCAGAGGTGTTTGGGGCTCTCTGAGTTCTCCCACCGTGAGGACCCCGAGGGTTCATCCCCCTCACCCCGAGGAGACTCGGGCTCCTCGGAGAGCCCTGTGAGCTCAGGGTGTGGGGCAGAAGCTGCTGGCTCAGCAAGCCAGGCTGGTTATCAGCTTTTCCACCTGGCTGCCCCGTTGCTAATCAGGGCTCCTCGATGTTATCTCTGCCACGGCCTCCCTTCCCCGCTCTGCAAGAACTGCAGTGGGTTTATCTGCTGGGCCTTGCCGCACCGAGAGCAGGGAGCAGTTGCATCTGCAACGGTTTGGATGTCGCTGGGTGTCCTCAGGAAACCTTCTCTTCCCTTCCTGAACTTTGGCCTGGGACCTACGGGGGATGTTTTTGTTGCTTTGGGTGTGTTTGGTTTTTTTTTTCTGTGCATTTTAACAGAAAGGTGACACGCAAAAACCTGCTGGGGTCAAGTGATGAGGCTTTTTGTAAGGAGCAGCAGATGGTTGGGAATTCCCACCTCTCGGGCACGTAGAAGAGGGCAAATTATCCCTTTGCTGAGACTTGGTGGGGCTTTCAGGGACTTTGCGACTGTTCAGGACCACTATTGAATCCTCTAGTTGAAGATGTCCCTGCTCATTGCTCGTGGCCTTTAAAGATCCCTTCCATCCCAAATTATTCCACTATTTAATCATCTTACTGCCTCGATTTATTTACCTGGTTTCTGGGAGGTTCCCCTGGTTCATATCTGGGGCCTGCAGGGATTGCAGCAGCGTCCCAGGAGAGAGCCCTGGGAGCGTTCCCGGCACCCGCGCTGGGAGTGGGGCTGGTGGCAGACCTGGAGTGGGATATTCCTCAATCCCAAGCCCTGGGAATGGTCTCTAACGCACCTCATTGGGTGCCACAGCAGGGCCAGGGGCTGCCCAGCTCTAGGAAAACGTGGGCTGAGCTGCTCAGCAGTTCATTAATTCATTGCTCTCCTGAATCCAAAGACATCAGGCCGTGCCTGGTACCAGCCAGGAGCAAACAGCTGGGGGCTTAGTTTGTTTCCATAGAACCCTAAAATCCCAGGATGGATCTTAAAGTGCCCAGCCAGTGCCCAGCCCCGGGCAGGGACACCGAGGGAGCTTTTATTTGGCGAAGGTAACAAACCTAACCCCGAAAATTCAGTGAAGACCCTGGGCTGATTCCCCGTGAGCTTCACCTGCTCTTCCCATCTCTCTCCCCTTTTGTTTCCCAAAGCCCTGCCTCGCTTCGATGTTACCTGGACTTTCCTCTCCCCTCCTGCGTCCCAGATCACTTCTCCTTCCAGACACTGGAGCAATCAGAGCTAAAGTGGCTTTGAGGCACCGGCGATGGGCAGGAAATGACCCGTTTGTCCCAACGCGCCCGAAGGGAGAGATCGATAAAACAAACATTACACAGAGCAGCTATTTCACGGTTTGCCGTTTGACTCAGCTCCATAAAAATACGGCAAAAAATAGACCCGACCCTGAAATAAAAGTGGGAGGGAGCTGAGAAGAGGTGGGACTGGGAGGAGATGCTCACAAGGGCTTTAAGCTGGAAGAGTGCAGATCTAAACAGATTTAAATTGGAAAACACAAAAGCACCCTCGGATTTTTAGGCATTTCCAAGTTAAAGTCACTTTTGCAGCTCTCCAGTCCCAGAGGGAGGTTATTCTTTTTTTTTTTTTTTGGCCTGGTCGTGGGAAGAAAAAAAGGTAACAGGAAAAAAGGCCAATAAACAGACCAAAGCGAAGCAGAATCAAACTTAACTGAAGGAGTTTTATACATGGAAGGAATTCCTGGCTGGGAGGGTGGGCAGACCCTGGCACAGGTTGCCCAGAGAAGCTGTGGCTGCCCCTGGATCC
>JAWMRA010000299.1:0-14518 GCA_035584735.1 Pseudotriccus pelzelni | reverse complement strand
ATTTATTACCTCTAAGCCCTTTGTACAATGTTCCTAATATTCTTCTGTGGATTTGGGTCTACTGCACTGAACAGGACAAAATGTCCTTTGAGTAAGATAGAGCTGGGGGTGTGAGTCTTTTTAGAGCAAGATACTTTGATTAACCCTTTTAAAGCCTTGCTTCCCTTCACATCCTTGGGGACTTGACTGCCCAGGCTCTGAGCTAACTTTGATGTTGGCTCAGCTTTGAGCCCGAGGTTGGACTGTATGGCACCCAAAAGTGCCTTCCAGCCTGAAGCTTTTAATGAGCGTATATTGATTTTTTTTTGCAGCTCTAGAGTACAAAACAAAGTATGTTTTCCACAAAACAAGCGTTACTTCTTTATACAGCTGATGCCATTTACCTATAAGGAAAACAAAAATTGCCAGAGCTGCTTGCTTTTTTTGGGAGAGCACACAATACTGGAGTAATATGAGATTGCAGAAACTGCTCCCGAAATGAGGAGTAAGCCTCAGAGGAAAAGCCACCAGCTGAGCATGGGCGAGGCCACATAATGACAATTGGTCAGGCAGCTTTAGGGGAATATTTTCAGTGCTGCTAGTTATGCAAATTTAGACCTGATGTTCGGATAGAGAACCTTGTTGTGGAGCATGGGCCGAATAGACTTTGCAGGAATTTCACAAACAAAGCAATTTGAAAAAAAACAACTTGGAAGTTTATTCTAGATGCTATACCTTGTATCCAACTGCATTACATCAGTAATATCCTACAATTCCTCATTTCACTCATTTTGGTAGTATTGGTAATGCCTTTACTCTGTTGGACACTTACAGCACAGTCCTGCAGTTTATTTCCCCAAGGCTGGAAAAGATTTTATTTTATTACTTTTTGGTCTCTATATTCTCTTTTTACATGAAATTTAAAGGGAATATTGATAACATCCCATCAAAATCGCTGAAACATTGTCCCCAGTCTGCACAGAGCTATAACCTAGCTTGGATTCACAGTTTTTGAGCAGTTCCAGTTTCGTAATGTGGTTTATGCTGCCAGCATATAACACAGGTCATAAGAAATGACAGAAATACAGGGCACAGGGACACTCTTCTGTGAACTCACACTCTTGTGTTGCCTCAAAGAACTGCTGTACCTGAAATCAGACTCCAGGAGTTATATTTCTGCACAGCAGTTGTAGAAATTATGCAGATCTAGGGATTATTCATATCTAGTGAGGATGAAATTAGTTGCCAGGTAGGATACCCGAGTCCAGTTCCCAGGTCTGACGGTGTTGTTTTTGAAGACCAAGTTATGTCATGTCTGATGACAACAAAAGGCATTTGATTTTATTCAAGGCTATCAATTTAATGACACAGTAGGGATTAATTTTAGTGACACAGTACCAATATATAGCAGTGGGTGCTGTGCAGTCCTTTTAAGGTATCTTTGCAGACAAACCCAAATGATAAGGGATACAAATACAGTTAGAAATAGCAACACTGTTAAACTTACCAGACGTCCACATGTTTTTAACCATTACCACACACAAATGTACATCCCTTGTACTTTTTAATTGGTGGAGATCACAAATGCAATTTTGTAGTAGCCTGG
Organism: Pseudotriccus pelzelni; assembly: GCA_035584735.1. Classification (NCBI taxonomy): domain Eukaryota; kingdom Metazoa; phylum Chordata; class Aves; order Passeriformes; family Tyrannidae; genus Pseudotriccus; species Pseudotriccus pelzelni. The sequence continues at coordinate 12,933 of JAWMRA010000299.1, read as the reverse complement.
TATGTGAACTCGTAGTCTGCGCAAGTGTAAAATATACATCTCACCTTTGATTTTTTTCCTGTTTCTATTTTACGCTCTAAGATGACAATGGAGAAACAATTTCTTTTGGTGTCAGGAATGTAGCATTTTTTAAGATAATTTTGAACTTAATATCAGGAGTGTAAACTTATTTTTGGGAGTTATTTTTCACACTGTGCCAACATTAATTGTTCTTTTTATATTCTAATTCTTAAATTGACTCACAATTTGATGAAAATTAGTAATTTTGTCGTTGCACTTAATAAAAGTGAATATGTATGCAAAGCATTTAAATTTAACTTGTCATTTACAAGTGAACTAACTCTTGTTGTGGTGGAGGGAATACCTGCACTGAAATTTTTGAGTATATTCTTACACCTTCTCTGTGGGAACTTAAGCCAGGTTAGGAACTAGTCCTCTAAAATCCCTGATAACAGTGGAAAATTGGCAGAATTCAGGGCCTTTTCTAGAACTGTCCAGAAGTGTTTACAGTGTTTTTATATTAATATCTGAGCATTAGAAATGCATTTTTGAAGCTAATCTTTCAGTCATTTTCAGTTATTGTGCTTTCACAAAGTGCATCATTAAGTGGTCTCACAGAAAATGTAATGGAGTCCTTTTAGATGGTGGAATGAGGCCCAAGTGTGTCCCTACACTTATGTTTCCTTTACTGAGTGCATCATTTCCTGAAAATAATATGGGGAAAAGCAAGTACTAAATGGCAAACTTCCCTGATGCATAGCATTCCATGCAGCGCCCCAGAATTTGCTCATGACCCACCAGATGTCACTGTTGACACAAACATTGTGAGAACAGCTTTTTGTGCCTCCGAAAAGCAGGTCGGTTGTTCTCACCACACCTTAATCACAACAGAACTCCAGTTCAAGACATTCCAAGACACTTGTTATGTTCTCTTAAAGCTGTGTGTCCTCTGACCTTGTTTATTAACTGGAAAACATTGAAATATTTTATGGGAAACCACACCTGAAATACTCTCTTGAGCCTTAGCCCCATATGGTAGGAAGCTTCTCCACTCCTTACCCTAATTTGCTTTCCTCTCCTTCTCTTACATCCAGAGCCATTTGAATTGCCTATTAGCTAAAGTAAACTGATAAATCCTCTTAGGTACCTTGATAATTGCCATTTAAAATAGGGGATTATAAAAAAAATAAAATTCTCCTCCCTTATTATTATCTATTACAGTTATCACATCAGAGAAGCCCATGATTGGTTCCCCATCCTTATTATTAACACATTTGCACTAAGATCATGGATAAAAATAAAGTGAAATAAAAAATATTCAGGCAACTTTATTTGCTTGGCTTTAGCTGTACTGTGTTTGAATGTTCTTTAATTTTACCAGAGGTTTTCCTTGTTATGATCATTGTAATTTTTAGAAAAAATTTCAATTATCTTGATTTTGTTGTTTTGTCATGTTCATTACATTTTAAAGTCAGAAAAGACAATTGTAATGCTCAAGAGGACAGACTTCTTGATAACTCTGACTAGCCCTTGGGTAAATACGTTCCAGCAATGTGCACTAATAACTGTAACTGACTTAGTGTGCTGCCTTTTTATTTCCTCAGGGATCATCTAAATTACCATCCATTTTGGCTACGATTGCTGTTGCAGACTACAATAGAAAAAAATCATAATGGCTGTGAATCTGTGCAACTGTCTGTGCAAGGCCATGGGATTAAAGTGTATGTTTCAAAAGATGGTGCTCTGCACTCCAAAAGAATGTGTATTTTATTACTTGTGCGGGTGTTCCTCCTGCAGTGAAAAAGTTGTCTGAATTATGGTATAAATTTTGTTGTTTTTATATTGTCTCTGCATTTTGCCTTTATTTCTCCTAGATTTAAGTTTTTCCTGCATGCAACTTCAAACCTAAGTCTATTAATCTCTGAACATTGTATGATACATTGAAATGGCCTGAATTGAAGTTTATTCCTTTAACATATTTTTCCAATTTATTAAAATGTAGGTATATTAGGGATTCATTTAATATTGAATACTTTAAATACAACTATTAACACTGAGGTGTTGACAGAAGATAATACTTTGAGTTTTGTTAGAGTATTATATTCAGCATTTATGAGCATCATTCACACATTATCCGAAGTGTTACACTGTTACTGTAAGCCTTGTCATGTTAACTTTACAAAATAGGCACAGAGCGACTCTAAGTAGCTCAAGATCTTTAATTAAGAACATAGATTTAAGAATTTCTCCTGCTACCATTAAACTACCATTTTTTGCTTCTGATGTAATAAGCATATTACACAGAATATCCCTTCCACTTATTCCACCAAACTCTGGACAACAGTCAGTTGAAGGAGTCCAAGTGCAATTAGAACTTTGTTGTTAAGCTAACTCAGCAATTTCAGAAGCAAGAAAACATTCAGTTGTGATGAAAACATCATCACAACAAAACTAATCAGAGGAAATTCTTTTCACTTGGAACCTTCAGGTTGCCTCTCTAAAATGGATGGAATACTCTTACATAAACACACCATGACTTGCAAATGTGACTTCGGCTGTTGAAGTTACCTGGTTCTGGGATTTCTTCTAAAGCTAACATACTCTGCAGTGTTTGCTTAAAATGCTTCTCTCATGTAGAAAAGCATCCCTTGTTCCTAGCAGCAGAACAGGAATGAAAGCTTTACTGGTGTGCCACAAACAAGGTGTTATTGTGTCTTGAGGTACTTGGCTAGACCAGGGCCTGAGATCTGGCCTGCCTCAATTCTCCCCCCTGCTCTCCAGTCTGTACGCTCTGCTTTTATTTTGGTGTCATTGTTCTGCAATGTTGCAAGCTCCCTGATAAGTTGGTCCATATGATATATGCCACTATGTACCATGCTTTGAACTGATAGAGGGCAGATTTAAATCAGATATAAGGAAGAAATTCTTCCCTATGAGGGTAGGGAGGTCCTGGCACAGGTTGCCCAGAGAAGCTGTCCCATCCCTGGAAGTGTCCAAGGCCAGGTTGGACAGGGCTTGGAGCAACAAGTGGAAGGTGTCCCTGCCCGTGGCAGGGGCTTGAAACAAGATGGTCTTTAAGATCCTTTTCAACCCAAACCATTCTATGCTGAGGGACTGTGTGTTCTTCCTTTGGGAACTAATCTATACTTGACTGAACTTAGGAAGAGGGGATTGATTCCTGCTGTTTATGAGAATTAGGCATGTCTGGTTCTGAGAATTAGTCAGTACTTTGAAACAGTTAAATCAGTGGCTGAGGAAGTGAATGCTCAGAGTTGGTGGAATGAACCTCATCTGCAAACTCCTCTGTCAAGGCTGCCTCCCAGCTTTTCCACATGAAGGTGGTTTTACAGATGCTTGTCATTCAAAGGTTGGACATGATGATCTCGGAGGTCTTTTCCAACTGGGTTGATTCTATGATTCTATGATTCGAAGTTGTGGACAAAGGCCCTGAGCAACATTATGTAATGTAAAAGCCAGCCCAGATTTCAGTTGTAGCTTGTACTTAGATGTTTTTTTTTAGATCTCTTCAAACACAGAGTATTCTATTATTGTGAGTTTTTACTGAAATATTTTACAGCATTTACAACAAGATGTAATTAAATATAAAGGAAAGAAAAGGTAAACATACTTCATGTATAATCAACTGCAAACCTAGAAACAGCAGCACACTGTTGTTGAAGAGATACTGACAGCATGGGAAGTCTTAGCAAAATTTCTAGGACATAAAAATACTATTTTTTTCAGCAAAGTCAGTGTACAGGTATAAATGGAACAAACATGATATCAAAGAAATACAGTAGGGTACAATATGACTTGACATTTCATAAAAAGTTATGATTTTTGGAGAAGCTATAAATAAATACGGTAGGCTTTCTTAAACAGTTGAAAGTTCTTTCTTTGACTATGCAGAGTACCTCCACTTGCAAATTCCACTTCACAAGCAATGCTTTCCTGTGTTTAATGGAGTAAGTTAAATGAGAAAAATATATTTGGCCAATCATAGAAGCGTTATTCTATTTCTTCCTTTTCTGTAGCTGAATCATTAATAATCACTGAAGACCTCCATTTATACCTCCAGTTTTGTTCTATGTGATGAAAGAGGCCATCTCAAATTGTAAATGGTTTACAACAGTCTAACAGTTTGGAGGCTGACCATGAGTTTTTCAGATTCCTGATCTGAAGTAGCGGTCTTCAAATGTGGTAAAATGTTACATGCGTATTTCCCACTAACACTTCTTTATAAATTACAGCTTTTTGGTGTTTTTCTTTGAGACTGGAAAATTATGTTTGTTTGACCTCTTGAGCTGCTTTTGAGCTCAAAAATTCAGAGCAATATCAATGAATGTAAAGGAGTTTTTTGAATGTCTTCTTGAAATTCTGGTTACAAAGAGGATACAGGAATGGATTTAAGGTGGAGTTCACATAGCCAAGCCATATAGTGACCATATGTAATTTTGAAAACTGTTCATGGTCATGGAACGCTATTACCATAAACGATACAAAATAGGGAATCCAGCACAGCATGAAGGCTGCCATTATGACCCCTAACTGCTTTGCTGCTTTCCTCTCCCTGTTCCCACACAGGCCTTGAATGTTCCCTTTGGAATGGGTATGGAGACTTTGCCAGGTTTTCCTCAGGTAAGTCAGTCCTCTGAAATCCCTGTTCTCAGTCTTTTCCTGAGTACCGCAGGCTCTTTCCAAAATAGGATTGGAGTTCTCTCCACATGGTACCACCTCAGGGAAAGTATGGTTGTCTGATGCAACACTTGAGTCACTGTCTTGTGAGCAAGGCTCCTTCTCAATTGCATTCTCTTTCATTGCACACATGTAGTTCTTTCCTGCTTTATCCAGGCCTCGCTCAGACTGGGCAGTGCTGAGAGGAAAACACCTCCATTTAAAGACTTTCCCATTACTCTTGCCATCAAATGCCTTTGAAGACTTGTCAGGATTACTGAAATGAAGCTCTGTCTCCACATTTCTGGGCTGTGGGGAGCTTTGCATGTCTTTGGGCGAGGTGTTCTCATCTAAGGTCTGCTTTTGGAGGCAAATATTTTGCTCGTCCTTCATCTCACTATCCTGTATGAAATTTTTGTCTGAGGAAGACCAATATGATCCATTGATGAGCTCTCGGTGTTGGCAGTGTTTTCGAACAGCTCTGAATATTTTATAATAGAACCACAACATCAAGATAGAGGGGAGGTAGAAATTGACAGTGGCTGTCAACACTTTGAACCAGGTAACCTCAGAAAATTCAGTTTCACACTTGTTTTTCTTTACTTTCCTTTCCCCATTATTAGCAAAAACGTGCCATCCTAGGATTGGAATGACCCACATGAAAGAAAGCAACCAGATCCCCAAAATCATGAGCGATGCTCTCATTTTTGTTCGGTACTTAAGATATTTCAGTGGTTGCTGAACTGACCGGTAACGGTCGATGCACAATATGAAGAGGTTGAAAATGGAGGCAGTGCTGGCCACATAATCCATGGACAGCCAGAACAAACAGGCTGGTAAACCCAGAGGCCACACTGGACTTAGAAGATAGACAATATTGAGGGGCATAACAGCTGCACCGACTATAAGATCTGCAATAGATAAGCTGACAATGTATAAATTGCCAACTGTCTGCAGCTTCTTCTCAGTTCTCACAGCACACAGTACTAATATATTCATGACAATAGTGATTAGTGAAATGCTTCCCAGGAACAGGCCTAGAAGAGCTGAGTGAGGGTTAGTTGAGTTCACTGTTGTGTTTTTTGACATCTTTTTCTGAAGCCCACAGAATGAAAATCAGGGCAGATGTCCAGGCCTTGGAAAGTCACTCTTGGTTTTCACTTCTGGATGAAAATGTGTTGGATTGCTTTGTGATTTTTATTTCCAGAACTAGGGAAAAGAAAAGAAACATGCTTAATCACTGTAGCACTAAAATAAAATAATAAAGCTTCAGTACTTCAGCTTAGCACTGTCCCTTTTAGGGCTTTCCTAAATAACGAATTTTTACAACATTTTACATAGAGGTTTCACAGATTTCACAGAATATTCTGAGTTGGAAGAGACCCACAAGGTAATTAAAGATGTGTTCTATGAAAAGTACTGGAACAAGCTCCACTAACCAATCCAAAATTGTTTGCAGAGGTGTTTCATAGGGCTTCATATATTTCTGACCCCAGAATCTGGAGAAGAAATTTCAGTCCTCACTGGCTTGATTCGTTACATCTCATGAAACATCTGATCACAAACCAGAACATAAACTACATACTGGCAAACCAATTTAAAGTGTGGTAGTAAAAGGCATAGTAACATATTTTGTACTAAAAAGTTTAAACAAACCAGTGATTTACAATCTACATCCAATAGTTTGAGAGTACAGCAGTTGGCAGCCAGTAGGCAATCATTCAAATTATAGGTAATGAGTAATGAGTCTATTCCTATACAATTTAGGCTTACACAGATTTCAAACATTTAAAGATGCTATTCCTATTTTACATCAAGTGCAAAATAATAGGATTTTTTAAGATTAATAAGAATCTATTTCCCAATTGCTAACTTCATGCATTGATCTAAAGTCCAAAAAAAGATAATCATATTTTCAGTCTTGGAGCATGTGGTCAGTTGACCAAATTCTATCTTCAGGACATGGAAGAAAAATGTCTGTGAGGGTGATACACATTTTGTGCCATTTTATAGAGCTTGTCTGAGTTTATGTCCTGGTAAATCTCTTACACGAATGAGGAAAGAAACAGATTGTAAAGATACTAGCAGTTTTTATACAACTAGCACTGAGATATACACGGGATTTCTCATCCTCATAGTTCTAAACAAGGTCTAAACAATACAATGCAATAGATTATTCAGTGATCAGTGTTTCATATTGAAATTCAGAATTTCATGCTAACTTTAGCTTTCTTATTGCAGAAATCAGGTTTGAAGCTAAAATATTTGTGTGCTTTCTTGCAAAAGGTCAAATTCCTTCTTCCTTAGGCTTTGCTTACAAATGGCTGGTGTTGAGATGTGTCCTTGGAAGCAGGACACATAGGCAGAGGAAATAGGGAAACCATGGGGTGAGAGCTTGATAGCTGTGCTCTGGAATTTTGTATTCTGTATATTCCATACAGCCCTCAGGTTCTGTCATGTACAGTTCCTCAGTGGCAGCCTGGCACAGATGTCAGCAGATCAGAGGCCTCCGGCATCTCCTGTGTGAGAATGAGAATAGGAATTAGTCTTTGGATTTTAAACCAGTATGTCTGGTGATGGAAAATGGTTATATCCCACTCTGTCCTTTCCACAGCTAAACACTGTAACCTCCCCGTGGGTGTAAGAGTACAGGACATGGTCAGGTCAAGGAGTTACGTTAATTGCTTCAGGGACCCCATAAAGAAATGACTGATCTTCATGTATTTTCATTTAAATTTATGGTAAAATAAAGGGAGAGAAGGCAACTTTAACTGAGTCTTCAACATTAAAAATAACAGCATAGATAGTCATCTGGTTAGACAGCTCTCCTTTGTTATTTATGAACTGTATATGGAATATATACACATATGGGGTTGGACTGGATGACCTTCAGAGATCTCTTCCAACCCTAACAATTCTGTGCTTTTGTGAACAAAACATAGAGCAGACTTCAGTAAATTGTGATGACTGCTTCCCAAACTTTCTCCTTAGCACTGCTGTGATGAAATAGGGTAAAATTTAGAAAGCATCTTGCAGAACTTGATCTGGAGCTGTGCTCCAAAGAAGGCAAGAAGGTCAAGTTTTCAACTCACACTCCCCTTTTATTAATATGTCTTTTATTAAATTACAAAGCTTGATTACTTTTCTGTTTTGGAAAAGCTTACACAAGCTATAAGAATCCAAAAATTATGTCAGGAAAATGCTAAGAACAAGAAAAATTCAGGGTAATGCACTTGCTCTTTAAAAAATGCACATGCTAAGTGGTACTTCATGTTTATAATAATTCTGTCTGATAATGTAATTTTCATCACAGTATCATTTGAATGCTTTATAGTCCCTCATGGATCTTATCTTCTTAGCTTTTGAGAGAGCTCGTCATGTACTATTAAATTTTAAAGTGAAATTGAGAAACAGGTTTAAGTGATCTGGCAAACATCATACATCTAAACCCAGCCGTTGTCCTGACTACTTACTGTTTTTTTTCTGTTTAGACTTTTTTTGCTCTGTATTCCTTCAGATACTCCAGACAAACAACGCAGACTTTGAAATTAGGGGTTTTTAAAACCTTAATGCAGTGCAAGCAACCTAATCTGACTCTGCTCTTCTGACATCTTCCATTGGAATCAGTCCACTTGTATGGTAGGTTTAATATGGCTGGAGTGGGACTATACCCAGTAAAAAACAGCTGCAGGGTTAATTACTGAAATGAGCTTGCAAGAATCATTTGCCCTAGTCTAAAGTGAGTAGATCTGAAGTTGGATTAGAATATGAAACTGTTACAGTAACACTTTATTTTCCCTGTTGACCAATTTGTGGATTTCACGTATGATCTTTTACAATGCTGACTTTGGGAGTATTCTCCCACCAAAGACAGTACTTTAAGGATCTTTGTGATTTATGTTTTGGAGTGTGTTGATGAGAAAAGAAGCCACTAAAGACATAACTGGAGGAGGGTCTCCATACCTTTGTCATCAAAGTTATATACCCAGCACATACTTCCGAAGTCTTTAATTTGAAGTCAAACCGTACCTCTGAATCCATTAAAAAGTTGTACCAAGGGATGGAATTGGGCACAAAATGCTTAGAGTAGAGCAGAAATGCAATGTTGCCTTTGTATGATCTAGTCCTTGCAGCTGTCTCTTTACATGTCCTAGCACACGACACCATCTGCTGCTGCTGTTTCTGCCTTCGATTTTTCAGATCATGCAAAATTCTCCTGAAAGTCTGGTAGGCATTTAGCAGCATATCAGACATACCATAGTCCCACACTCATGTGTGTACAGGAAAAATAATCTGGTGTCTTTCTTGAATCTTCTGAGGGCCAAAGAAGGCTTCCAACGCAGGAGACTGTACGTCTTCCATCCATCAGAGTCCATACTCTTTCAGCAAGGAGTTAGTTCCAGAGGGCCCACATCTCCCTTTTCTACACAGACCAACAGAACAGTGCAAGAGAAATGAGTCAGGTTCCCCTCAAAAGTGAAGGTGACTGCACACAAAATAGCGTGCAGAGAAGCTCCTTTTATTTGCAGACATGTTATGTTACTACTCAGTGCCCTCCAATGCCACACTGTATTCAGAGCCTTCTCCCTCTCTTGCCCACTAAGCTTACATTGAACTGCTACATTTGCCACTCTTTGTTGGAATTAGGACATTTTGTCACACAATTCTGTCCAATGGGAGGTAATTAGAAAGCAATGACCCTTTCTCCATACTGTGAAATTCACCAATCATCTCTTCTGTGCTCGAAGGAAGATTGTAATCTACAAATTTCCTTCTTAAACTTTCTCCCATCACCATTAATAGTGATGGTACCAAATAGCAGCAGCAGCAGTTAGCCATGGTGGCAGCCCTGTGATTTGGAATAGCAGTTCTTTGCTCTTCCTTGAGGCACACACCATTTTGCAGTGACTGTAAGCTGGTACCCCTGTTCAGGAGCTACTGGTTTAATTCTTTATCAGTAACTCAGTTCTCAGTAGAGGAACAGTAATGATACTGAATAAATGGGTTTTAATGTTTGAAGAATTTAACTCCAGTTACACCAAGACAAAATTCACTAATACTAAACAGATTTTAAAGAAAACAGTCAGTCTAAGGTCTTGGATTGCTTTTTTGGAATTTCTGAACCCTGACCTCACCATGAAATGCTTCTCTAATTTTTGCAGCCTGTAAAGAGCTTTTTCTACAAGGAAAACCAGCAATCATGATTTGTTTGTTATTGTATCACAGTTACAAGGAACAAGAATTTACTGGGAGATGCTAAGTGGATGCCTTACTGACTCATTAGTGCAGGTGCAATCTATTAAGCCCTGACTAAGTGGGAGTAAGTTTCTAGAAACAGATGCCAGCATATCTCTTATGGATGAGCTTTTAAGAAACTACAGCTCCAAAGGAAAGGGTTGGGCTAGAGCAGAATTCTTGTTCATCAGATTAAGTTCAAGTTAGAAGCTAAAATTTGATTTCAGATGACCTGTCCTCATGTTACCCTCAAGAAACCTATTTGTTTCCAGTGATTTGTTTTAATTATTCTTTAGGTGTTGAAAGTTTTAAGATGCTACAGGTTTGATTAATTTCCCTCTCAAAGACTCATTTATTTCTCTGTAAAGAACATTCCCTGCCAATATTCAAGGAATATTTTTGATAAAAGGAAATGGAAAACTGGCCTGCTGTTCCCACTGTCTCAGTCCAGGAAGGACACAGGTGTGTTGTTTTGGTTTTTGGTTGCTTTTTTGTTATTATTTTTGTCCTCAGAAGAGTGTCTTCCACTGTCAAAGGAAAGACTGAATTCCATCTGTCCTTGAGTTGTCTCTCCTAGGTAGCCTGAAATGAAAAGATACATAGTCTGAAGCTTTAGTGTCTGACCAGTCAAATTTTGTCAATCCTGCTGGATTGTCCTCTTCCCCTCAGATACCTATTTTAAAGGACAGTGAGACTTAAATCTCTTGCTATGCGAACAAACGAGCCAGTCTGACTTATAAATACTTTTATTCCTCGTTTTTGTTATGATTCTTCCTTTGTGTGGAAAAACTCCTTAACAACAGATTTGGACATCTGACTGTCTAGTTTTGCATTAAGTTGCAAGCACTTGGTGAAGAGAATTTTCAGTTGTTCTTGAAGTAAATGCTGTCTTGGGGAATAAATGAGGCCAGAACTAATGTAGCAGATGTGCTGAAATCTACTTTACTGACTAGACTGCAGAGAAAATTGCTGTCTGAGTTGTTGGATTTGAGATCTACATATTGATTTAGGAACTGGATGCCCCACAAAATGATGTAGGCCTTCAGTGTGCCAGTGGTGATTGGGAAAAGTATTCTTCCTGAGCAGGGGAAGGGCAAGCATGCTGCTTCTGAAGTCTTCTCCACACTTCCACTTCCAAGGAGACTCGATGGTCCAGTGCTATAATTGCTGCACTTTTTATCCCTCCTGATTCTGTCACTTTTCTAAAAAATATTTTCAATAGGCTGTATAGATTCAGAGCAAGAACAAAGCAGAATAGAAGGAACAGCGTGGTTACATCCACACTCATAAGACATTTATTCAATTTTCTCTAGGAATGCACATTACAAATGATTTAAAAATACTTTAGCTGAAGGCTCCTTGAATTAATTTATCCAGCTCTTCTGAGTGTGCAGTACACTGGGAATGGTTCTCTCATGCCTAGAGCAGCGAACAGGGGACTGCTTAATTCAGTGTTACAGAAGGGCTAGAACAAAGTCAGCATGTCTGCCCTTCTACATAGGAGCTATATAACTTGGTTGTGGTCTGTTCTGTGATATTAAATTTATCCTTATTTCTCAAACTTGGATGGTCATGTTCTAAGCATAACAAGCAGACCTTGTGAACAACAAAAAGGTAGAATGCAGAGCCTATTGTGAAGGAGACTTGATGTTTCTGAGTAACTTTATGAAGCCTTTCAAGGAGAAAAAAGTATTATTATAAAAGTATGATACACTGAATTTGTAACTGGCTTATGTAGGGCTATTTTCTTTTCAGTCCAGTGATTCTGCTATGCTATCACTATTTTTTTTTTTAAATTGGTATATTTGGATATTAGGGTACAGGCTGTAAGCATTGCAGGCAAATCCTACTTTTATTTAAGTGAGGAAATACTACATTGAGGTTTGTAAAGTGAAGCGTAATTCAAAGAGCAAGAAAACATTTGTGCTGGCTGAAAATTTAGAAAATGTAAGTGGAAGTTCAGCTTCAGGCTTGCATATGATGCTTAACTTGATTATACTTGATATTTTCAGGCTTTAGCTTTTATAGAATCATAGCAGTTGCTTCTACAGCCTCATGCATTGATCAGATTGGCAGACTGTATACTGCTCTCAACACAGATTTTGCTGATTGCTGACCTTTGGCTTTTATTTGGCTGAGGGGCCTGGTTCAGTAGGAATGCAACTGGTTAGTTTTAGCTATCTGCCAGCAAAAACTGCAGACTTCCAGACCTTTCTGAAAGTTTCAGCGTGAAGAACACAAATCAGAATAGCCATGCTATCCTTATTTGCATGCATGGATCTCTCGTGGGTTTGCAAAAGTCCCCTCTCCTTGGGGATTGGAAATAGTTTGTCCGGGTGGAATTTCCGGACAAAAAAAAACCAATCCGAAGTTTAGGTGACGCCTTTGCTAATTACATCTTTAAGAAAACGGAAGAGAAGGTTGTGGCTCAGACGAAATTGGGAGCCATGTAGGAGGTAGTGGCAGGCCCTCAGGTGGGGGCCAGGCCTCTCTCCTCCCCCGGCCCTGGGCCGGGGGCAGGAGCAGAACTGAAGCCCCCCTGACCAGACATGTAACAGAGTGAAGAAAAAAAAACTTTAAAGAAGAACTTGGACACGGCTGCTGCAGAAAGAATTCGAACCAGAGAGATAGCGGAGCCTTCAAGGTCAAAGCTGGCAGCTAGAGAGAGAAAGAAGCGGCAAAAGGGGGCAGATGGCTTCTTCTCCCCCTTCTCCCTCTCTGTCCCTTCAGCAGGGAAAAAGACTGAAATCTAAAAATCCCTGCTGCCTGTAGAAGATTGTTGGGAAGCAGAGACAACTCCAATTGCAGCCTGAGGAACTCATGCTGGAGCAGAGAAGTACATGAAGAAACTGAGATTCCATGGTGGAGGCCTGAGATGAAACAGAGTCTTGAAGTGATTTGTAGCCACAGAGAGAGATCTTATGCTGGAGCGAGACGGCCCGGGTAAGATTTGTGTGATCCCAGTGAGGGATCTGTGCTGGTGCAGCTGAATTTGTGACCCTAAGGGACAGCAGAGAATGGAAG
>JAWMRA010000298.1:0-14617 GCA_035584735.1 Pseudotriccus pelzelni | reverse complement strand
GGCCTTGGACACTTCCAGGGATGGGGCAGCCACAGTTTCTCTGGACAACCTGTGCCAGGGCCTCCCCACCCTCACAGCCAACAATTCCTTCCCAGTATCCCATGTAAATCTCCCCTCTTTCAGATTGAATCCGTTCCCCCCAAGCAGACAGACAGTCATTGCACATACACAGCACAGGCATCTGTGCAAGGTTGGTGTTGGGCCTAATTAACAAAACTAATTTTACCCTTCGTCTGTTCAATAGAAGGCTTTGATGCCTGTAATTTATCCCCAGCAATTGCTACCATGTGCTTGTGGAGATAACCCAGTGAAGCATCATTTGATCAGGGGCAGTGGGCTGCTTTCAAGGGCAATATTTGCTTTAAAATGAGAAGCTGCCACCTTGATGGAAAATAATGGTCCTGAAAGTCAAGAGGCAGCAAGTGGTCTCTGAAAATAAGGTGAAACATCGTTGTCCCCTGGAAGGCCACATGAAATTGTCCTTTAGCAGGTTGATATCCTCAGTCAGGTACCAGAGAAGTGTAAAATTTCAGCCTCCCTGACAATGCCCATCCTGAAGATACAATAAGCTGCAGGAACAAGGTATTTAGAGGGCAGAGGTGACCCCAAGCATCTTGTCTCAGCCTCAACAATGAGCCTAATTCAGCTGTTGAGATGAATCCTATCCAAAATATGGACAAAGCAGGACTGTTTTCTAAAAACCCATGTCAAATAGTCATTTCTTATGGTGTACTGAAGAAAAGAGCAAAAAAAAACAACCAACAAAACAAAATATATTTCCAACAGAAAAAGGAAATGTGAAACAGAAAATCCCCAGGGCTGAGCCTCGGGTACCCATCTCACAAAGTGTTCCCAAAAGGTTGTTTCTCAAACAAGACTATAACATCATGTAAAGAAACACAAAGTCCTGCAGCCTAAGAAAAGAAAAAGAAAAAAAGTAACACTCTGGGGGATATAAGTCTGCTGTGTTATTAGACTTTTGTTTTGAATCACTGCAGAACAGCACAATTTCTATTCCCTGAAATTCCTTTACAACCTACTCTTGCCCACATTGTTGCAGAGAAATCCTCCCTCACCTCTCACTTGTGACTTTTAACTCAGGAAAGAGAATTACACCCAATTTTCTAGGTAAGTCTAAAAACAACTGAGCACGGAGATCCTCTGGGGAAAGAGAAAGTTAATTAACAGTGAATTATCCTGAGAGAGCCTCTCTGAAGCCCTGGAGGTACCAGCCAAAGCCATTACTGCCTCATTCAAGTTGGCAGTGCTCTCAATTCCACTGTCACCTTTCCACTTCCAGGGCAGGAGTCAGCTCCTCATTACATATTTGTATTTCTACAGACCTTTTTCACTCTGCTGTTTCCCAATCCCTTTCATTAAGGGCACTTAATGAAATATTGCATTAGGAATTCCACCCTTGCTGCCGGATAATTTTTCTTCCACAGAAATGCATCAAGATCAAAACAAAACCATACCTCTAATGGGACCACCCTGGTACCACAACTACTGATCAGCCTTTCCTGACTTGATTTTGATTTCACAGGTAGATGCTTTTGGGTGATTTTTTTCCATACCACCTCTCTACTCCCAGTGGTCTCTTTTCCTTTTTCTTCTTTTTCTTTTTTTCTTTTTCTTTTTCTTTTTCAGTTTCAAGAGACCCATTTTTCTCTTTGCTTCAAGGTTCCTGGGTTTTGGTTTCACTGGTACCTACTGAAAATATCTTCTGGGTAAGACACAATCATTCAAGGTCTCTCAAAGGTTGTGCCTTGGCATGGAATTCCCACCCCTGGAGGTGTCCAAAGAATGACTGGACATGGCACTCAGTGCTCTGGACTGGGTGACAAGGTGGGGATTAGACACAGGGTGGACTTGACGATCTCAGAGGACGTTTCCAACCCAAGTGATTCTGTGAAAAGAACTATTTTGCCTTCAGGGATGTGACACAGAAGACCAAATCTCAATGGTTGTGGCATTAGCAACAACAGAAATTCATTTAAGCAACTTTGTATCAGTAAAAGAGAAATGCAATGAAAAGCATCTTGGATTTCAAGAGTCTTTCCAGTCTCCTGCATCACATCATCTCTCTCTGAGCAGAAGGAGTGAGTATAATTTTACCTGTATTTCTTTACAAGATGAATTAATGAGTTTCTGCTGTCATTTGCAGTGCGAAATATGGAGAGTGTGGATTATTTTCAGGATCTCCAGAGTGTGAGAAAATTTCAGAGGGATGAAATATCTCACCCTCTTTGTTGGGTTATTTTATAGACAGCAGGAGAAAGCTGTTGCAAGTGAAAATTGATGGCTACTGGTAAAAGATATTGTCATGATTCGGGTCACTTGGAATTATAAAACTCATCATTGTACTCTTGGCTATGAACTGTTTCCAGAATCCAGCATGATAAATGTCAGACCTGAATGATATGTGATGCATTTAGGGAACCTCTGACCCCCAAAATATCTGTCTGTAAGATTATAGCCCGGTGATGAGAAGTGCAGACCCCTGGTGGGGTGTACTGGACAGATGTGTCACCAGAAAGAGGGATGCTGTGACACTCCTGACATCCACTGCAGGGACAAGGTTAAGGCTCTGCAGTCTTCCCTCCCACTTCTGAGGCTACAAAATAATTTTAAACTTTCCAAAACATACAGGTGGGAAACCTTGGAGAGACAAATTATTTTTTAGATGTTCAAAGCAGCGAAAAATTTCATACTCATGAAAATCTCTTCCCTTTGTTGCCCAGGGAAGCTGTGGCTGCCCCATCCCTGGAAGTGTCCAAGGCCAGGTTGGATGGAGCTTGGAGCAACCTGGGCTAGTGGAAGGTGTCCCTGCCCACGGCAGGGGATGGAACTGGTTGGGCTTTAAGGTCCCTTCGAGCCCAAACAGGACAAGGGATTGCTGAGCCTGTTAATGCCCTTAAGTCCTGGACAAATTCCCAGAATGGAAATAACCTTGGAAGACTGGAAATGACTGCTGTCTTAAGGCATTTTGCCCCTTCTCAGGTGGACCACAGTACCTGAGATGGAGGATCCACAGCTTCTCTGGGCAACCTGTGCCAGTGCCACAATCACAGAGAACTTCTTCCTAATATCTCATCCAAATCTACCTTCTTTCCGTTTGAAAAAGCAGCTCCACTTGGTCCCCTAAAAAAATGAGTGTTACTGTCCCCTGAGGCTGGTGAAATTATGGCAGGGATAGCGTTTCTGGTTGTAGAGAACCATTAGTCTCAGATATCAGGTGATGCATTTCATCCTTTTTAGGTTTTTAGGAACATCCATGCCATTTTCCTCCCCACAGCAGCGAAGCTTTGCCCTCACACCCACAGTCTCTGCAACAAAAAGGGGCTTTCACCGAGGCCCCCTCAGCCTTTGGTTTGTTCCTCGTGGGTCCCAGACAAATTTTAAGTCAGTTTTAAGTCTAAATAATCCTCCCAGTTACAAAGCTGAGGGTTGTTCCTCTGCAAGCTCCTTTCAAGGGCTGAAAGGAAAAAGCACAAACATTTTTTCAGTATTTTTCTTGTCCTCACAGTATGTGGCTGCAAGATGGGAGGAGAAGGAATTAACTACACAGGAAGTTAATTGTAGTACTTAGTTGTTGAAGAAGAGAGTAGCTGTATTAAAGTATCAAAATTTGTCACTTATGTATCATTATGAAACAAAGCCTTATATCCTACAAGCAGAAACTTGAAGTGTTAATGAGTCATAGGGACAGAAAATGCCAGTTTATTCTGTATACTTAGTATCCCTGGGTTTGAGTGCTAAAATGAAGTGTTAACATGACTTTGTCACTAAATCTCTGTTAAAGCTTTCCATTTAAATTTAGATGGATAAACCCCACAAGCGATGTTGCTTTTAAAGATATGTAATTATTAAAAATGAGGTGCATTATTACAATGGATTTATATCCTTAGAGCAAAGATTAAAGTTGCACCCCCAAAATTTCCTGGGTTTCAAGCTGCACTTTGTGTCCCAGCAGTCCAACCACCTTTCCCCTGTGCCCACGGCTCTGACTCAGTGTTTCGAGGAAACCCTTTGCACAGCTAAGAACAAAGAAATATTTTAATGTAATATGTGCCAAATGTGCCATTTTCTGACTCTTTGGGATTAGCAGGTTGGTCTTTCAGTGCACTGTAAAGGGTGGATTTACAAATGGCAGCTGTCTCGTCCCACAGTGTTGGCAAACCCAAGAAAACTCTGCTTGAGGACGGACATGGATCCAGACTCCCATTTTCGTTGTCCCCAGCAAAATTGTGAGCTGGTCCAGTGGACATCACAGTGTTGACAGCACTCCTCATCTGGGATGTCCTTTGTGGGTCAGGTCTGGAGAACCTGGGCTGGACCATGAGCAGAGGAACAGCTGAGGGTGAACTGAGGACACCAGAAGAGTTTAGGCTTTTAACCTTCACAGAAAACAATTCCTGCTCCCTTGCATGTGCCTTTCCATTAATAAATTTTGACACAAGGAGGTCAAGTGTTCTTTACTGTGGTGCAGTTTAAGGGGACTTGGGCAAGCAGCTTCCTAGAGCCCACGCTCACACTGGGCCTTTCCTGCCAGCAGCCTTGACTTCTGCATGTACAGATTTGTCTTTAAAAGGGGGGATTGCCTGGGAATTTCTTCTCCTTTACCACAGTCTTGCCGATGGTCTTTAACGTCCCTTCCAATCCAAACCACCCTGTGATTCCGTGAAATCTCAGAGCTTCATTGGGAATTAATTTAAGCACACGTTAATTTTCTCAACACTATTGTCCTCTAAAAAAGGCCAAAATCTCTCCTATAAGCCTACATGTAACAAACAGTTAGTAAGAAACTGTGATTATCTGGTTTCCCATCCTGAATCAACAGCTTTAAAACCTTCTTTCATGTATTGTAGCTTAACAAACCATGAGAAGCTTATCTTGTTACAGAAACCAAAGTGGTGGTGGGGGGGAGGAAATTTAAGGGAATGCTGTGAGCCCTGGCAAGTTAACAAGGGGAACCTGAAGGGATGGGATGTGTAACTTAAACAACAAAGCCTGTCATTTTAAATGGCTCATATGAATCTGAAACCTTCAATTATGGTATTAAAAACCTCTTCTTCCTTCTTAAAGCTGTTTCTTTTTCCATGGGCAGCCCCAAGGCCTGTCGGGGAGGAGGTTCCCAGGTAGCAGAGCATGGAAGGGGTTGGGAATGGGGGGTTAATGGGAGCCTTGGGCAGCCCCAGCCACCGGAGCAAGGATCAGGCAGGAGTCAAACACTGAGATAAATGGCTTTGGACAAAAACTGAGTGCAAACCAAAACCTGGAGGGGCTACAAAATAAAGATAAGCACGGGATGATTGAAGAATCAATTTATCTCCTTGTCAGCAATGTCTCCGCATCTCAGTGTGGATATAACACACATTTTTTGTACCAACACAGCTTTTCTACTGCCTGGAGACACACTTACAGGAAAGGGCATTTTTTCCCCAAGCAACTTCCTTGTGTGATTTTTTTTGTTTGTTTGACAGTGCTTTTCTTTCAGACACTACACAGAAGAAGAAGGGGCTGAAGCTGAGCTGTCAGTTCTTCTTGCTCCTGTTTTACATGTCACAAGGTCTGAGCAAATCCCTTTTTACAGAAATCTCACCTAAAAACGTGGGCACCGTAAAGAGCTTTCAAATAGCCATTAATTACATTCAAACTGTAGGAAAATTGTCTTAATATAAAGGAGAAGCTCCAGGGTAGAGTTCCAAGACATTTCATAAAATGCCTGATAAAATATATTGATCTTTCACCACACACTTCAAGGCAAAAAAATCCCAGCTAGAAATGAACAGCAGAAACCTAAGTTTATTATTTTAAAAACAGCCTATGCTGATCATCTGCTGTGAAGAGATCAGAAAGCCTCACTAGTGATTAACTGCCTTCACATGGAATGGTTTTTGCTCTGGCTTTTCTTAGTCTGAAGAAAAATTCATAACTTCATCTTCACAAGCCGTAAGTGTCTTTGGGCTCAGCATGAGCAGCAACACTTTGCAAGCTTTGCCTAGAATGAGATTAAAATAAAATAAAATAATAAAATAATAAAATAATAAAATAAAAGTTCTGTCAAAACCTGACAGTTACAAATGAACTAAGCTGTTGACAGAGATAATAGTATAAAATCCTTCAGCAAGCCCAGGAGAAATCACCCTGAAAGAAAAAAATCTTCCTTTTTTCTATGTGGTTATGCAGGTGATAAGTGTATTCCTTCAAAGCAGGAAAAATATTCCTAATTTGTGCTGCCGTTTTGAAAGAAAAATCAGTAAAAAAAATGTTAATCCTTTTTGGTAGACATGAGCTGGGCTTTTAAATGCTATTGCTGCAGGCAAGATTAGAGTGGTTTTGGTTCCTATTGCAGCCATATGATCTTGGAGCCAATACCAGAGACTGTTTTTATTATAATTCAATTTTCCCTACTTCATGACACCATTTCTCCTCTATCCCCGCCTAGTTTTGCAGTATTTCATTCAGCACTCACTGAAATTGGTCCCCACCACAGGTTTCTTGCTCTTGGAGGCAGCTCAGAACATTATTCAGAGCATCTCAGCACCTCAAAGGCCCCCTGAGCAGAGTGGGAAGGACACCTGGGCTTGGCAAATTTGGGTGCCTGCATCCCAGAGTGGATTGGGCTGGGTTGGAAGGGACCTTAAAGATCATCCAGTTCCACACCTTCCGCTAGCCCAGGTTGCTCCAAGCCCTCTCTAACCTGGCCTTGGACACTTCCAGGGATGGGGCAGCCACAGCTTCTCTGGGCAACCTTGTGCCAGTGTCTCCCCACCCTCACAGGGATGAAATCCCAGAGCTGAATGTCTGGCGCAGGATAAACCCCCCAAATTCACACTTGGGGGTGGTTCTCTCGTGCCGTTTAAGTGGCATTTCTTGCCACCCCAAAAGCAGCAGATCCAGGACGCTCATCAGGGAGACTGAGGGCCTGGATGTCACCAGGGAGCACACGGAGAGGGGCTGGTGTTGGCCAGAAGCAGCATTTGGTCCCCGGGTGCTCCCAGGGCACTGAAGGAATCAGGACACACCAGGACACCAAAGGAATCAGGACACAGTCCCAAGGAAGCAGATACACCAGACAGAGATGATTTGTTACAATTTACAAGATGAGTCATTCACATCCAACCTGCTTCCACTCCATATTTGTCCACATTTTTTTCTACAGGCCTAGAATTGCCACCTCCTGCAGCATGGAATTCTAGACAACTCACAAAAAGCATGAGTTTCCTGTTATTTTTTATGTAACAAGTACAGACACCTTGCTTTCCCTTCAGCCCTTGCCCTGCTGACTCCAAGGCAGTGACTGGAATGTGGAAACCTTATTATGTATTGATTTTCCCCACACAGTACAGCTGTAGAAAATTTAATAGTCCCTGTTCTGTCTTGCCAACAGGAAAAAATCCTGGGAAGCAATGTTGTCATCCAGCAAAGCACGGGAAAGTCATGGTGCTTAACAAGGATGAATCACATGCAAGTATTGCAGTGGATGGAAAATTGAATCAAAAGTAGAAATAAATTTGATTTATCACATCCTGTTTGCATTTATTATGGGCTCCTCCTAAGTGATAATCACTCTAAAAACAGAGATTTATTGCTTTTGCAACTAGATTTGAATATAACTAAGACTAAAATATAAGGAATTAAACCCAGTAAAATAATTCACAGACTAATTGCTTAAGAAATGAAACCTCCATCTCTCCTTTCCAGCCACTGTCTGCCTTTCCCTGCCCAAGCCAGTGAGCATTGCAAGGACAGACCCCATGTGTTTTTTGGGAATGTGCCATCAGACTTCTTTTCTGTTCCTCCAAGTTAATCCAGCAGACACCCCACAGGCACTGTTTGCACGCAACGAAAATCCCCTTCACCCCTCTGAGCCAGAGGTCATTCTGCACTGCCAAGCTTTGTCCAGCCCTTTTGGGGAAGGAAAACCTGCCAGGGATGGTGAGAGATGAGTGGTTGTTCTTTGTGAAGGCAGTTATTGTGTGCTAAGAGTAGAGGTGAACCCTTCAAGATGCTTGGCTTCAGACCTAAAGCCGGGCTCAAACCACGGCCCAAGAATTAAATGTTCAGCACATCACCTGCCAACCACCAGCCATGGATTAACCTTGCACTCTGGGTATCACTGCCTGCTCCCAAAAACATGACTTATGAGTGTTTGCCAGCCCCTTCTCTTTCTTATGTAGGCCAAAGTGTTGCTCTAGAGTAAAGAAATCATGAAAATTATTGTGCTGGATAGAGGAACAGCCTAAATCCTCACTTCCATGGGTTCATCCTCGAATACTGAACCAAGGCTGTTGTTTTCTTGCCAGTTCTGCAGCTGCCACTGTGACAAGCACAGCAGAGGGTGGAGCTTCCTTAACTATGTTATTTCCTGAGCTTTCCCACAATGCATTAATATAAGTCCAATTCTCCAGTGAAATGAACTATGGACACAATTTATCGGTCTCTTTGGGTACTCCCTCAACTAATGAAGCCTTTTCAACCCTGCTTGCAGTTTATTGTGGGGGAACCAGTGAAAAGATGCTGTTTCCTTGATGCTACACCAATCCCTGCAGAGCTGACACCACAGGAGGAACCAGTTTGTTCTAAACTCCAGTAAGAGTTATAGAATGGAATCACAGAATATGCTGGGATGGAAGGGACCCATCAGGATCATCGAGCCCAGCTTTTGGCCCTGCACAACACACCCCAAAGATCCCTCCACTGGATTTCTAATGTTATCTAAGAATAGGAGATACCAGAAATTACATCTGACTGCAAGAGCATCCTGTGCTCTTACTCATGTTCGGCTTCTTGAGCTCACACAGACACGGAATAACAATGACAAGTCATTCAGGGTGTGGGTGGCAGCAGGGTGTGTGTCACATGCTGCTGGGCCATTACACACTTAGGGACACTTCATTTTTGACATCTGATTTAACTCCCCCCATGAAAAGGCCCAGCTCCTCAGCCCTTCTGCATTTCCAACATGGACGAGTTTCCTTGGAGTCTCATCTAAGCCCCTGAGTTGGCCCCTCATTCTCAGACACCCTCCTGAGGAACCCACCCCCATGAGGCTATTTCTGTGCTTCCATGGGAACCTGGCCTAAGCAAGGCTGGACCAGAGATCCCACCCATCCCAGCATCCCATCACCTTTTCCCACTAAAGCCTTCACTGCCCAATTAGCCCAGAGCCTCGTTACCTGCTGCAGTTCTTCCCTCAAGCCACGTCTTTGCTTACAGGGTTTACAACTTCCCTGCTTCATCTGATTGATTTATTTTTTTAAAAAAATCTCCTTTTCTTTGCAACACACAAAAATAGAATTAGAGAACAACAGAAGCACAAAGAAGTACAAATGGTGGCCTCCATGTACACATTGAATCATCACCTTCAACAGTCCCTGAAGAAAGATTCTGGCAGTGGAGTGGGATCACTTCACTGAGCTGTCCATAGATTTCCCTAAAGCAGGACCCAGGTGAGCTAACAAAGGCTATTCTGGGAAAGCTTGAAGCACCTGCAGCCTCCTGGGGTTCTCATTTTTGTGTTTTCCTGCATTTCCAGGGTCCTGCAATGGGATGTTGTCCCAGGAGAAACAGTCTCAAGGTGAAAATACAGAGCTCAGCCCGTAAAGTTGGATCTGGAACTTTGTATCCTGAAGCAGAAGAAAACACGGGTTGAGTGAAATCATTTCTTGCCCAGCTCTGAGGTTCAGTGTCTTCACTGTGTTTTGGAAAGGCTCCTCTGGTTCTTCCAGGGGTTTCTCCATCCTTCCTATGTAAAAATGTGTGCCCAGGCCTTGGAGAATGAATATCACAGTCCAAAGGCAGCTTGACCCCTCTGATAGGATCCTACTTACTTTAAAAAAGGAAAAAAGAGTTATAATTTAAATGTCTTCTTACTCGATACCCCTGGAAAATAATAACATGAACAAAGAGATTCTACCTCAAACGTTTTAAAGGCTGTTTTAAAATAATGATTTCTCTTATGTAAAAGTGATTATTTTTTTCTTGTATGAAGCTTTTCTTTCAAATAGGGAAGTAATAAACAATACATTTTTCTACATAAATGTACACAGGATATTGACTGATAAGTTCAGTTTGCTCTTTCCTTTACTCCAGATCTACTGAAGTTGGATATTTGTAAACCAGACACTTTGTAATACTCGTTATTACATTTGGGATCAAGAAAAAATTGGCTTGTACAGCTGAATCTTCACTTCCATCAGGAGCTTGAATCTCTGAAATGCTTTAGGTTCTTAGTTTATGTGGCATTTTTTTGTCAAACTCGTTTCATGGCTCCATTATAATGCACAAAAATATTTGAATTATACAGGTTTCTATTTGGGGTTATTTTCTTGTAAGAAACAACAATTATATTTTTAGCTTTTTATTTAAGAAAGATGTATTTTGGTCATAAATGAGGAAGAGCCAGGAAGAGACAGAGAGCCATGAAGAAAAGGTAAGAGTTTATACTTGTTTTCTTCAAAAAACAAGAGGAAAACAAAAGAAGGGAGCAGGCACCAGGTATTAATAAGCAAAGGGGGGGGTGACCAAAATCCTCTCATTTGAAGTATTAAATAAGAAGCTCAAACCTCACCACCATGGCTGCAGCCATGATGAATTTTCCCAGAGCTTCCTTAAAAATGCTTTTATGAGATGCTGTGGATAAATCCAAGGTGTTTTCCATGGTAGCCCCAAGCAGGGGTGCCTTGGGAAGCCTTAGGGTATGTGAGAGGCTGTGCTGGGGGCAGAGCCCAGGTGACACCCACACCACAGGCCACCAGCTTCCCACAGGAGATGGGAAAGGGTATGAGCAGGAAAACCAGCAATTAAGGAACTCCTCAGCAGCGACCTGGCTTAATTTGAGATGCTTGATTAAATCTGGAATTCTTTGTACAAGGCTGACACAAAGATAAGCTTGTGTTTTAGAGAAAGAAAAAAAAAGGGGGGTTATTTTGGAACACCGCAGGGGATGGAGGGCTGGGTGAGCTGTATGCCAGCATGGTACTCCCTGGGAGCAGGGCCTGGGGTGAGGACACATCCCTCTGGCTCTGTCAAAGAACCAGAGAGTCACAGAATGGTTGGGTTGGAAGGGACCTCAAAGTCCATCCAGTCCCACCCCCTGCCACAGACTGGGACACCTTCCCCTAGCCCAGGTTGCTCCAAGCCCCATCCAACCTGGCCTGGGACACTTCCAGGGATGGGGCAGCCACAGCTTCTCTGGGCAACCTGTGACAGGGCCTCCCCCCCACCACAGGGAAGAATTCCTTTCCAATACCCCATCTAACCCTGCTGTCTGGCAATGCCAAGCCATCCCCCCTTGACCTGTCCCTCCAAGTCCTTGTCCAAAGTCCCTCTCCAGCTCTCTTGGAGCTCCTTTAGGCACTGAAAGGGGCTCCCTGGAGCCTTCTCTTCTCCAGGCTGAACACCCCCAGCTCTCTCACCTGTTTCACCCTCACTCATCAGGTGTTTGGGCATCTACACCAGGAGCTGGGGGGAGCTACTCCCTGCCCTCCACAACAACCCTCGTCCTTGCTCCTGGTTACAAATTCATCACAGGCAGCAGTTGCTTGATGCTGAAACCATCTGGCGACCAATTTACAGCCACAAATGTCACCTCTGGAGTTATTCACAAATAACTCTCGGTTGTGCTGCTGACTCCTCCCCCCTCCCCATCCCTGGAGGGCACCTGAACCAGCTGGCACCTCCCTAAGCCTGGCTCATAAACAAGGCCACAAGTGGCAGGCAGTGATTTCCCAGGGAGTGTGGGGAACGTGCTCACTCTGGTTATCCCCCACAGTTCTGGTGATGATGCCTTAAAACCTACGTTACATGAGTTTCAATACAGCTTGCTAGTACCTTTGTACAAAATTCCTACAAATGCTGTTTAACATTCTTTGTTAAGAATTTCAACAGACGAGGGACTTTAACAAGGTGAAGGTTTCTTTCTCTGTAAAAATGTGCTGAGAAAGAGACATAACACCTGATATAACCAGTCAAAGCTACTCAGAAGCCTGGAAACCATTCCAGAAGGCATGATACTGTGCCAAAGACCAAGGGAAAAGATGAGGAAGATGAAGACAGAAGGGTCTTCCAGACCTCTGACTCGAATTCAGGAGGTGTGTCAGGAGTGGGGCAAAGGTGTGGGAGGGACGATTCGGGAAGTAGGTGTAACAGTATTAGGTAATGCCTTGAAGTGTTAATTAGGTAACTAAATAAAAGCAAGAGGCTTTTCTAACTCTGAGTGCATGCTCTGGAAGCTAAAACTTGATTGAGTCTTAGGGCTTTTATCTGGAGCTGGTTTTAGGCATCAGTGACACAACCTGCACTCCCAGGGAGCTGCAGCACATCTGGCCCAGAGAGTGCTCACCACTCCTCTGTGTCACATCCTGCAGGGAAGAAGAGCACTGGCACTGCTCTGCAGTGGTTTTGGTGAGCAACAACCCAAAACTTCAATGCATCTGGAAAAACAAGAGGAGAAGGACCGGAATGGGATAAGCAGCCAGGTGTGACATGGTCATCATGGCTTTGCATCATCCACCAGCCCAGATACTCCACGGAGTAGGATGCTCTGCCTTGATGGGTCTTACCTGCCTTGGGCCTCAAATCCAGTCAGAGAACCCAAACACTGTGCTGAGCTACCACTGGTGCCATGGTGCTATTTGGGTGTTGAACTGTGCTAAAACCAGCCTGGTTCATCAACTGCAAACGCACCCCCTGCTTTTTGAAGCAGGATTTGACAGATAAGCTGTCCTGGGAATATGTGACTGGCAGTCAATCACTCTGTAAATATAAAAGCCCAGTCCAACTTTCATATGGCAGATTCTTCCACAGGCATTCTGGGAGTGTGTGGAGCTTCTCCTGTGAAGCAGTGATGCCTCTTAGTGTCACTCCCCAGGGGCTGAGTGAAAGAGAGAGCTCTGCCCAGGATCCTTGTGTGGTGAAGTTACATCAATCTCTACTTAATGATTGTTTCTTTTTGCCAGCTTTGATACAATTGCTTTGATAGAACTGCTTTGATACAGTGCACTAGCCTATCTTATAGTGTATCATGAGTAGTTTTTAGCTTTTATACTGTGTAGTAAATAATTCTGAGTACGATCTTTCATCTGTTCATTTGTCTGTTCATTTGTCATAATAAATAATTCCCTTTATATAAATATATCTGATTTGACATCATTAAAATCTGTGGGATAAAGTGATTCAACCATAACTCTGTAATTCCTTAAACTGTGGACAAAATCTGAGGCTGAGATTGGATCCAGCCACCCCAGGCTTCCTCCCTGATGAGTTTAGAAAGCCAGGGGGTCCTTTCTGCACCTTGTAGCTCAATGAAAGGGCTTTTCTAATAAATTTTGTCTAAGCCTTTCACTCCCCTCCCCATCATGACAATCCAGTCAATTCTTCTAGCCAGGAACAACCTTAATTTATCATGTGGATGCGTGGGATCCATAGGTGAAACTCCTCACCTGGTGATACATCCTTTGGCTCTGTCCTCAGCTGCAATATCCCAACAGACACATCATACAACAACCATGTGCAGTATTCCATGATGTATGGAAAAATGGGTACAAGACATGAGGGAAAATAAAGAAATCTCCCAGCTGATGGACCTGCTCCCCCAGCATGGCTTTTACTCAAGGGCTTAACCCATGCAGCTTCCAGTTTATTCCTTTCCTGCCCTTCTGTAGATTCCAGAACTCAAGGTGTTCCACTGAAGAGGGAGAGAGGAGGAATCAAAGCAGGAGGGATGTACCTGATGCCAAGAAGTCGTTGACCAGCACCAGGAACTGCTCGTCTGCCACCTGCCCGTCCGTCAGCAGGAACACGGTGCCCGTGTTCTTCACACCAGCCTTCAGGTACAGGTTTGCCAGGTCTGCCTGGAGGTTGGAAAGCAAGAGGGGTTGTCCCTACACTCTGCAAAGCATGGGCAGGGTATCACAGCTACCAGGGGGATAATCCAGAACTTTCCCATGCACTGCGATCAAAGCAATCACAATTAATTAGTGTGAAACTGCACTTTGGCCCCTCTGTGCCTTCATGTCCAAGCCTTGCAGGTCACTGTGTCAGCCCATTGCTCTCACCATTGTCAGGCATTAACAGATAAGGCTTGACATCATGCCCAGGTCTGTACAACACAGAAATCAGAAGAAGGTCCTGGCCAGCACTGTCAGACCAGGGCAATGCTTGTGGTTGAAAACACCAATGCAATCTCTGGCTGTGGAGACTGTGATTGTCCATGTTTTCCTGCCTGCTCCCATGGAAAAGCAGTTTTATTTCAAAGGGAACAGCATCCACCATCTTTGTGAAATCCAATTTTTTCAGGAGTTGAATCATCATAGAATAGCTTGGGTTGGAAGAAGATGGTCATCCAGCTGAACCTCCATCCTTTCCTTCCCACCCCTCCAAGCAGGCTCCCAGACATGTGAGGGATCCTGAAGGATTGTGCACTGGAAAAGGCTTCAGAAACTCTTGTAGAAATTCAGCAAACATACATGCTTTTTCCAAAAAAACCCCCAATTTGCTACTTTGCTCATTGGAAATTTGGATTAGATGGATGATAGGAAGAAATTCTTTACAGAGAGGGTGATCAGGCATTGGAACGGCCTGCCCGGAGAGGTGGTGGATTCACCATCCC
>JAWMRA010000297.1:0-14642 GCA_035584735.1 Pseudotriccus pelzelni | reverse complement strand
GTTAGTAAGCAAACTACATGTTTTTTAAGAAATGTGGATTACAATGTGCAGCATCCGTTATAATCACACACTTGAAATTACAGCTTGTTGAAGTCCACAGATAAACCTAAAAAAGAAATATATGGAAAAGATTTGGCTATGATATAGCTCCCTCAGAAGAGAGGCTATGAGATCATTCTCAATGATTTTTTTAGAGTCTCGGTAATCTGGAGAGGTCCCAGCTGACTGCAAGCTGGAATATGTTGTCTTAGTCTTCAAGAAGGGCAAGAAGGATG
This sequence comes from Pseudotriccus pelzelni, assembly GCA_035584735.1. NCBI lineage: Eukaryota > Metazoa > Chordata > Aves > Passeriformes > Tyrannidae > Pseudotriccus > Pseudotriccus pelzelni. The sequence continues at coordinate 14,367 of JAWMRA010000297.1, read as the reverse complement.
ACCCTGGACTCTACAGGCCTGTCATTCTTCCTGCAGTGGCTGCTAAAATTATGGAGAAGATTATTCTGGAAGTTACTGAAAAGAACCTGAAAGCCAAGGCAGGCACTGGTCAGAGCCATTACAGGTTCATGAGGGGAAAATCCTGCCTGACAAATTTAATTTCCTTTTAAGATAAGGTTCTCCATCCAGCCGACCAAGGGAAGCCAGGAGTTGAAATCTTTTTTGATCTCGGTAAAGCTTTTGATACTGTCTATCCTAGTATCCTTCTGGATGGGGATGTCCAGCACACAGCTGTATAAACACATTATGTGATGTGTGAGCAACTGGCTTATGGGTCAGGTGCAAAGGGGTCAGTGAATGGGGTAGTGAATGGGGTCACATCAGGCTGGTGGGGTCACATCAGTTACCAGTGGGGTTATGCAGGGCTCTGTCTTGGGGCCAGTGCTCTTCAGTGTCTTCATGAAGGACTTGCACACAGGACTCAAAGGTATACTAAGTTTGCTGACATCGTAAGTTGAGAGGAGCTGCTGATACCATTGAAGGCAGAGAGTCCCTGAAAAGAGAGGGCCAAGCAGAAAAGCAGAACCCAGAAACATCACTGATGTGCAGTGTGGGCACAGAAGTGTGAGGTGACAGAGACCAAGAGCTGTCCCAATGGGAAGACAGCAGAAACAAGATCTGTCCCAAGGAGAAGACCACAGTGGCAGACAGCTGTCACAGGAGAATTTGAAAAACATCCCCATCCAGACAATCTGTGTGAAATCTTTGTACCTGCAGTTCTTACAGGACCCTCACCTTGTCCCTAGGAGAGTTCCAGCTGTCCCAGCAGCATGGGCAAAGAGGTGGCAGGAAAGGCAGACAGTGACCTGGACAGCATGTCCCCCGTCTGGGGGGGTCACACAGATGTTCCCCCTCCCTCTTCAGGAGGCACTCAGGGCTCTGCACAGGGCAGGGCATTCTGGTGCCATGGCACTGCTAGACTGCCAGCACCTGGCAGATCCCCAGAGATGGTGGTTGGCCCTGAGCCCAAGGGCTCGTATGGGGGGTGGCACATACGGACAAACACTCCAGGCATTCAGCTGCCCTGGGGACATCATGCCCCCCAACTAGCCTCTCCTTGTGTGCACCCTCTCCTGTGCAAATTACTGAACTTCAAAGTGGTCATTCTTGGAATGGAAGGATGCCTTCCACTCCCCAAAGGGATGTAAAAACATCTCTGGTTTAATGTATGCAATATAACTCATAAAGGCTGGAAAATTGCAGTGGTTTCTTGTGGCCTCAGTATCTGTTGAGGTCAAACAGTAATTTTCTAAACAAAATATCACAGTATCTATTTGAACACCTAAATATTGAGGCAAATGCTAAAAAAGAAAAAAAAAAAAAAGACAAAATATTGTATTTCCTCAAAAAACACAAAAACTTCTCCAATCGGGAAAAGAAGATGAATTGCGCTCTCATCTCGGTCAGCTCTGCTTTTGCATTAAACTTCATGAATATTATTTTGCAGTCAATCCCCATATATGTATAAGGTCTTTTTTACAATTATTTGCTCTCACATAATTTTGTAATTCCTGCATTTTTAAATTTATGCTTTATGATAGACTCTGAACTGAAATTTTCTTTAAGGTGTGACCTGATGGCTTTGGAAATCCATACGAGATGCAAGTTGCCAGAGCCTAATGTCCTTCAGCCTGGAGCTCAGGGTTGCATGCTGCAGGCTGTGATCTCAGCCTTTTAGTAACCCTGCTCTGAAGGGCAAGAAAAAGAATTAAAAGAAACTTGATAAGAAAAGCCAAACAGATTTGAAAGGAGAAACCAAGAGGATCCTGTAAGAGGCTATGAAAATTGGTGAGTGAAAACTGGCTGAAGAAAGCCAAAGGACAGGAAGGAATATCTCCTCTTTAATATTCACTAGCAGAAAATATTGCTTGGATAAAAACAAGCGAGAGAAGGACCCTAGATAGTTTCTGAAATACACAGGTATACGATGCAGCCTCAAACACTGATTTTATCCATGTAAAAGTGACTGGCCACATTACACACAGCTGACTTCTCTATGATAAGGCAGTGCCCTGCAGATGAGCATCAGTAAAATGTTTATACTATACCTCTGCATCCTACATTCTGGATAAGCAATATGCAGATATTAAAAAAAAAAAGAAAAGGCAACCAACAAACAACTTTATTGGAGTTTACAACAGTGTTAAATTATTTCACAGAGACAGGTTTTGTCTGTCTCTGCCTTTACAGCCAAGATCGCTAAATAATTAGCAGTCAAAATACAGCAGGCTTAGAAAGATAAAAATACCAAACAGAGATTTTCTGGCTGTGAATATTTGTTGCATGGATAGTCTTACCACGGGCCTTTTAGAGGCTAGAAGCACACTGTGAATCCCTTTAGAGAAATCCCTTTTATACAAGCATAAAACTCCTACTTTTATTGCCAGCTAAGGCAGCAGTTACTAAAATCATTTTATCTCTGGATATGTGAAAAATTTGCATGCTAGAAGAAATTTCTTTGTTTCTTGGTCATGCAAAGATATCACTCACACCTGTGGGAAAGGGGAAATTTCCTCATTTTGAAGTAGTGAAGTTTTGAGGGTTTTTTATCAAGCCCTGGAAGAGGATCTATAGTTAGCAGAAAGGTTAGGTGATCAAAGAAATATGCTTATGTCTTACTTTTCAGGCGTAACTTATTTTTTAAGTTTTTTTTTAAAACTGTATTTTACCTGTTTATGTGTTAACTTCTATATCTCAAATGAAACTGTGAAGAATGAAATAAAGGGATTTCCCTATCAATAAGGACTATTTGTAACTGATAGTTAAATATATATTCCAACTACGTTCTGGCTGAAATGCCCCTCACTGTCTGCAAAAATGAAGGCAGTGTGGCTAGCAGTTTTGGGGTCAGGAATGGCAAATCTCATCATATGATGGTCAAGCTTGCAGGGCCAGGATGTCCTTCTCATGGGCTTTATCTGAGGTATCTGTTAGCATCCCTGAATCTCTGGGTGCCTAAGCACTTTTTTTAAACTTAAGCAAGTCCTCAAATTGCCATCCTGAAACAGAGATGCTCTCCTGAGTTGGAGTCCCCACCTACTAAAGCAGATCTTCACAGTACTGTAAAAATATATGAATGGGAAGCTACGCATCCTGTATTCTAAATTAGCTTCTGTCTCTCCAGGATTAACATAATCCATTAGTCACTTCTTTTCCTCAGATTATGTGAAGAAAGATCAAACTGCAGTCTAATGAATTAGCAGCTCAAATGTTTGAATATTGATTATTCCTTATTAGAGGACAAACAATCAGATCTGAGGATCTGTCTATGCATTCCTCCTACTGCAGGCTAGACAAATAAAAATAGGAGGCACTGTTTCTTTTTTTTGGAAAAAAAAAAAAAAAAAAAGGTGAAAGCTTCTTCTTGTAAGGAGTCAAAAATTTTACCAGAAGGTACCAACCAAGGCAGCTCTAAGAAGTGAATTCATCTCTGCTCCTTTCACCCATATTCCTCCTTCAGAGTCCCACATAGGATCCCACAGCCACTGCCTTACACAGAAAAATCCTAAATAAAATGTTAATTTCTGTGCCAATTCAGGTTTATTACTTATTTTCTGGTACTCTGGGTTTTTTTTCTCCTTCTGGTTAGTTGCCCTTTTTCAAAAGGCATAAGAATTGTCCTTCTGTAGCCTCTTTTTAAAATGGATGTAGGTGTTTTCTTATATTTTTCAACTTCAGAAACATCATCTTTACAGACAGGTGAAGGGAGGGGAAAGAAAAGGAGAGAAGAAGAGGAAGCAGCAGACAGATGCATTTGTGTGCTTTATAGGAACAGTGTAACTGCTCTCAGAGTGTCACAATGATGGTAAGACGACATGAGAGATTAGTGGTTAGGAGGCTCTACCAAAATTCTCAGAGGCTAATTTCAATTACCATGATTATTTTTAATCTGATTGTGTTCCATTTGCAAAATTAAACTCAAAGCTTTACTCCTCTATCAGATCTTATTAGCACTCTGTTTCCCTCCACAGACAGTTATTTAGTGAGAATCATCACCCTTTCCATACACCTGTCTCCTAGTCATCTGATTCAGCTCCTGAGTCCTGCAAAGCCCTTGCCAAACCTGCCTTGTGCAGGGGCACCTACAGGCACACATTGTGAGAAACCTCCTGTGGCAAATGGTCCTCATCCCATGAACAATAGATGCTGCTGTAAAGATTCCTACCCCTTCCCTCTACCTTATGCCAGGTCAAGAAAGAACAGAGTGATTCCATGTGTGACTTGTGTGTGTGCAGCTCTGATGATTATACCGCATAGGATGCTCAACAAAGAAGCACACTATTCCTGATTGTAAATCCATCACACTTGACTTCCCAGCATGTTTCAGAAGTAGGAATATCAATTTAAATAGAGTGTTTGCAATTAGCACATCTGCAAGTGATGGGTCCACTCCAAAAGCAGGAGGTCTAGAGCAGTGCAGAAGGACCACAGCAAAGATATCCCTGGCAGGAAGAGAGGGAAATTTGCAATTAACATGTTATCAAGAAGCCCATTATTATCAATGCCTTGGTGCAATCCTGATTAGACCAAAAAAAAATATCAAAAATAGTCCGAAGATTTCCCCAGTGAGTTTCAAATTACAACAAAAACAATAAAAAAAGGGGTAACGGACCGGTAAGATGAGTGAAAAGATAATCCATTGTGGCCCAGCCTGACAGGCAGCAGGCATCTTGCCAATGTGAAACAAAATCATCTCAGAGAGTACCTACCCACATAGTGCCGTTTTCATGTAATATAAAAAGATGCAGGCATAGAACATCCACAGATTTTTCCCAGACTTTGTGTGGTGCAGTTCCTGACACATCTTCAGTATCTTGACAGGGTTGGGTTGTTGGGCTTTTTTTTCTTTTTAGCTATCCATGGCTGTTTCTGGCTAAAACGACATTTAGGTGTTAATGGCAAAAAAATATTCCCTTGTGACATAGTGGCAAGATGTATATTAATTGACAAAGCTAAGTTCTTTAACAATGTCTTTTTCATAGGTTTCTGATGCTTCCTTCTTAAAAAAAAACACAAACAAAAACCAAAGACAAAACAAAAATTAAAAACCACTAAAAACAAAAACACAAACAAAAACAACAACAAAACAAAACAAAAAACCAAGCAAGCAAAAAAAAACCACCAACCAAACAAAAAACCTGGTCCTACCTGTCTTTAGCAAAGGCCTAATTTCAGTTCAAGTATGAGCTTCAGCAAGTGAAAAGCTGAGCAGTTTGCATTATTAATTACAGTGTAAACATTTAATAAATATTCTTTCTTTTTATCCCTTACCCTTTTCAAAAATGAAGGGTTGTAATTTACATGTAAGGTGGCTCCTAATTGCCTCTTCACAATACCTACTTGTTTTATTTATTTTCCACTGTCTTTTGGGAATAGGTGGAGCACAAACCCTGCTCTACATGTCTACAGCACTCCCCAAAAGCACCACCAGCTCCCTCCTCACAGAAAGCAGAGGCCCAGACAGGATTTCCTATGCATTTTCCTGTGATCTCAAGTGATAACTCTACTGAATTACATTTTTAATTACATAATAGTTATCTGTAAGCATATGTGTGCCTATGTGGGCACACAGCTACATATTTGACGTATAAAGCTGAGTTTGTTTGCTCTTCTGTTTTGTAACTATCCACCAAGGACATGGTTGCAGGATGCATCCAGTTTTGGGCAGGGGGGGATTTTTTTTTTTTTTTTACAGCAAAATATGGCTGCAGGAATTGTTAAGTTTGGGCTCCATATGCAGGTTCCAGCTCTATATTCAAGCCGGACAATAAAGCATGGAAAAAACAGCTGATACACAAAAGGGACCGTCTAGACAGTGACCCATCAGTCTGGCTAAATTTTGTGCTGGTGCTCCCAATGGGATTGTAATATAATTGTTCTGGTGTCTGCATTCATTCCCCCTGTCAAACATCGTCACAAATATATATCCTTTTTCCAATACAATAGGCCCACAGACCCAAACTGTAGCATTAGATAGAAGCGGCTCAGAAGCAACTACCTAAGCAAATATCTTCTAATCTTGTTAGGAAAAAACCAGAATCAAAACCAAAAAACCCAACCAATCAATCAACCAAAAAACCTACACAATTTTCAAACAGAATGGAATTAATTTCACTGTCAGTCAAAATATAACTATTTTAATTAAGAATATGGACTTTTTTAAAATACACAGATATACTTTTCTATGGGTACAAAGTCAAGTCAACTTCTCCTGTAGATTAATTCATGTATCAAAGAAAATGTAACATAAATTCAGAGATATCAATGTGAAATGATAGCTAGGAATCACAGACTGTAATAAAGGTAAAATCTAATTTAAAAAGCAACATTAATGATGAAAAGTGCTCATGAAGAAAAAAATGTTGTAATTTTATCTTCTTAGAATTAAAAGAAACTAGTGTTTACTTATTTAATTTCTGTGAAGTGACTATCTTATTTATTTGTATTTTTGATTATTCAAAAGACATTTGACAAATATTAAAAGCACAAACTTATCTTAATTAAGACTTCTTCTATATATGACAGGAAAAAAAGCAGTGAAAATTTTGAAATCTATAAACAATTTAACAAGAAAATCAAGCACAAATATGGAGCTTCAAAAAGGAAAAAAAAAAAAGGAATTAAGAGCTGCGTCACTACAGACAGAATGGTAGAAGTCAAACCATATCAATAAAATGCAAAGACATAAAATCTCTGCTTTAGGAAAGTAAAATACAGGAAATGTGATTTGCCATCTACACAGTTTTGTATTGTTCTCCGTGATGTTTTGTCTTTTTGTGTCAAGAAAAAATTATTCCAAGACCTTTAGATATAAACAAGACCCAGGCTTGATTTCAGACATTTTAAAGAAACATCCCCCGGCTTATTTTATTTTAGAGGGTGTTGCTCTCCATATGCATCAGTAGCTATTTATGTGGCATATTGGGAGTCCACACACACACTTCAGGCAGAAAAAAAGCCACGCTACCCCACGCTGTGTAGCACCTGGACTGCATCCTTGCATGACCACGCAGTTTATGTTGCATACAGCACAAATCTCTTCTCCATCATTTACCAATTCTGGCAAACTGTAGACAGAAGCCTGAAGTGCCAAGAACACAAATATCAGGTTACACTGCAAAACGCTCTTCCCCCGCGCCAAAACTCTGGTGTGTCTCATTGCTTAAGTTTCCTTTGTAGAAACTTTGGTTCCAACAACTTTCTGCGCGATAGGTAAGGGAAAGACGAGAAGAGAAAGCCCAAGTAACAGGAGGAGAAATAAATCCCCCCACCTCTGCCCAGAAATGCCCTGAAGGATATGGCAGAGCTGCAGCTTATAACGCAGATGCTGCCCACCGAGACAAAGGAGGGGTGGGAGAAAATGTATAAGTATGGAAACAAATAGATTAAATAATTTAAGTGTAGGTTTAATGGGGATCATCGGATCCTCTGGAAGAGGGAGTTCAAGAGGGGAAGGGTGTCGGGTGTGGGAGTGCTGGGGTGGGGAGGAAGGATATGTATGCACCTCCTGCGTTGCCTCCCTCCCTTCGTCCTCCGCGCTGGGGGGTGCGGAGGTTAGGGGAGCTCGGAGGCTCTGCAGCTGCCCCTCTCGCACTTGAATAAAGAACTTTTCTTTCTGGAGGGGGCGAGATCCGTGAATACTTTACCCAATAAGAGATGGGGCATATTGAAAACTATATTAAATTACCCTGATTAACAATTTAGCCACGAACAGGGAAGCTTTGGGAGATCTCTATAGTCAGGGCTGGGGGCTATTCATGCCAGCAGCTAAGAGGTCAAAAGGTTTCTGAAGTTCACAGGCTCAGAGCCTTTGTTATGCTAACAGACAATCTCAAATCAGCTGCCTGCTGGAGTGTGAAATATAAATGATTCCTTGAGAACTTCCAATAAGTTGTCACTCTTGTTCTCCAAATACCAGGACAGGCTGTTAATCTACAGCAGAATCCTTTTCTCGCAGCATCGCGAGTCCTAAATGAATCTCCTTGTGTTTCAAAAAATCTTTTTAAGGAAGCTGCCCTGCGTAATAGCCCAAATACATCTTAGTTTTTCGTTATGAAAAGAAAAAGCGGGATTTCTGCGAACTTGACTTTGCTCATGCCGGAGGTGTTTGGGGTGGGTGGGAGAGATGGTCCCAAATACAGCAAGCCAGCACCCAAGGAGGATGGGAGGTATCAAGGAGTGGTGGTAGACTGGGAGCTGCGAGAGTCAAAACCTCATCCCCCCGCCTCGCCCTGAACAAAGCCCAGAACAAGATTTACTGTTCCAAAGCTACCTGTTTCCCCGCTTTAGGTGTTATTTAGGGCTCCAGGAGAGGCGAGCAGCGGGCTGCAACCAAGCAGTGGGCGAGGTCTGGGGAGAGTCTGAGCTTTGGGCACAAAAAGAAACTCACACCCTTCTGCTGGACGGCGACGCTAATCCATGAAGAGCAGAACAATGAGTTAATTATCTTTATACACGAGGAAATCTATCAGAGGATGTGATCTGCTCTTACTCGAGAAGGAGAGCGAAGCTTCCCCTGTGAGAACCCCGGTGGGGGGTGCGGAAGGCTTCGAGGTGCTGCGGGAAGAGGGGAGACATCCCCCACCCCCACCCCACGGGGCAACAGTGACCACAATTATAATGAAAATGGCACGAATTTAGTTTGCTTGCACTGGAAATAAAAATGCTTGTGTCCTGTCCTGTCCCCACCCCCGTCCCAGGGAACGCGAGGAGGGGGCTGGGTCCCCCAGGCACCCACTTTAGCGGGCAAGGAAGACGCGCGCACAGGAGGGGTTTTTTGGGGTTAAGTTCGGCTGAAGGAGGAGTTGCGGGTGCTACGGGCAGGTTCGGGCCTCTCTGATTCACGCAGCGGGGAAAGAGGATGCCTTTCGCAGGCTCCTCATACTGATATCGACTGGACGGTGTTTTATTTCGGGGGTGGGTGGAGGGAGAAGTGATAATTGTTTTCCTCCTAATCAGCATTTATTGCCTCTTTTGGAAATTGTTTTCGCCATTTTTTCCCAGTAAGCTTTTATAAAAAATTTCCGAAAATAGGAGAAACAAAAGTTTGGTTTATGCTATCGGCACGAAAAGAAAGTTTTGGAGGTGTGGGTTTTTTTGTTTTTTTTTGTTTGGTTTTTTTTAAGCTGACGCATGTACGGGGGTTATTATTCGGAAACTAGAGTCCCGAATTATCCATGTCCTCTTGAGTTGTTAACAACACTTAGCATTTCCAATGCGTTTTGCATTTAACATAGAGCTAACGAAACGGACACAAATTGATGCTGCAATTTTATTTTGCAATTCAAGCCTCTTTTTTCTTTTTTTTCCCCTCTTTTTTTTTTTTAAGGGAAAAGTTTTCTATTTTTTCAGCAAGTTTTCAAACAAATTAAAACTCGCCACGTTCAAGCTGCTATTGAGAGTTTGTTAGAAAATTGCCAATACTGGTTTAATCAATAACGTCTGGAGCAGCTAATCCTGAGCTGAACGATCTGCATATTAATAACGGTGTTGATAACGACATTTATTTAATTGACAAACAGCTTCACACACTTATTCTCATGTTTTTGGTGGTCGAGTTGGGAATTTCAGATTTTAGTTTTCCTTACAAAACCTCTAACAAGGTAGGAACATCATAATGCTCGTTGGTGCAATTATTAAGTTACAATAATCAAATTTTTTTGGTGGAGGGACATTTTATTTTTGAACCGACATCTTTAACTCCACAGTACTTTAAATACAAAGTTAAGAATTGCATTAAATATTTATTTTGTTGAAATAGAATTGACGTTAACAGGAACCAAATCTCTTAAGCTTTCCACAGTTACATTGTGAACATTTAAAACAGTGATCAGTTTTTTCAATAAATAAGAGCAATATTAACCAGAAAGAAGTTAATCTGGGGGAAGGCACATCCAGGAGATTTCCTATTTTATCATCCCTGAATGGCACATCTGCACATTAGTTTGCAGACAAATTAACCTCGTTCTCAATAATAATATCTTGCTAACATACTTGCTTTTTGTAAATACACTTCCACAAAGGGCTATAGAATGCAAATATTATCATTCATAAGTATAAGTAAATAGGAAGGCAGATGTCATTTCCTTGTAACCACAAGACAATGATTGACTGAAGTACCAAACGGGAAGGCAACTTTTCTATAGTATATGGAACGATGAATATATATTTTTTTGCATATCAAGCACTATCTTGGAGGCCAAACATGGTGAAACAGCAAAAGAAAAGAAAGACTGTGAAAAAGAACGAAGGAGAAAAAGTGCAATATGACACCCACAAGATGGCTGCCTTTTCATTCTTTTCCTATGATTATAGACCAATTTCTATAGGAAAATTAGTGAGAAATGTTCTTTAGCAAACGAGCCAGAGGAACCACATTGCATTCTCCTAAAACCCTTGCAAACCATAACAAAATGTATTAAACACAGTTAAGCTTATCTACATAAAGCAAAGCATCATACATGTTTGTCTGAAGGAACGCCTACAGCACATGAAAGTCATTGTATTAATATCAACAAGTTTTGGAGGACAGAAAGATACAGGCGAATATGCAGCATAAAAGAAATCCCTTCAATATAATAGGTGGAATTACAACAACCACACCGTTTCAGCAGATGAGAAAAGTACAGTGTGAGTAATACATTTAATGCATTTGAAACGTCTACAGGAAGGCTTCTCAGATTCGGGTAGAAAATACATCTTCGTATGACCATATTAATTCATCTGCTCTTGGTTGAAATCTACTATTACTAAAAATTACAGAAATAATGTAAGGGCAAAGTTTAACATTGGATCATAATTCCTGTGACTTTAGACAAAAATGAGGCTTCCGAAGAACAGTAAATAGTTTGGGGTTCAGTCTATTCTCCAAAAATTGGTAGGTTACAAGGTTAGTCTGTGTGCTGAGACTACAGATGAAGAACAAAGCAAATGATTCAATTTCAATAGGAAATATAATAAACCCCCTTTTAAGTAAAAGCCATCAGGGACAAGCACTCAATACAAGTTAACAAGCAGGGACTGATAAGATAACATTTATAGGAGGTCAGAAGTCAAATGCCAGTCAAAGGCTTTTAACCTCTTGGGTCATAAACAGGAATAGTTAAAACACATAGATAGTTATTTATCGGATTTTAAAAGTATCTGATCATCATGACTGAATAAGGCGAAGATTTAACCAATTCGGATTCATAGAAGAGGTACTTTGTCATGGTGGGCATAAAATGCAAAGCTTCTAGTCTATAATTCTTTTTTTTATTATTATTATTTTTTTTTAATTTGCCTTTCTGTCTCTCTTTAATCTATATGACCCAAAGCAGACAGGCAACCAAAAAGATAAACATTGTCTTAAGTCAGGCGCATACCCAGTCAATAAGTGGATTGATTTGTGCAATCCAAAGCTTGTCTAAGGATTCAATAGGCTAAATATTTACAGGCAACATACATAAAAGAACAATAACCATCCTCCCTATTGTGGTGTTAATGCCAATGGAGTTTTGTTTTGTTGCTTTTCTTCGAGTCCCCTAAAGTAAAAAGTAATCTCATTTTGCAGTAAAAATTAAGAGATGTCCCTTTAAAAATTTTTAAGAAAAAAAATCAAGCAGCATCTGATATTAAAAAATATCTGATTTTCAATGCATAAACATTTTCTGTGGATTTGCAAAAGCTTACACTTCTAACTTATCCTCTACATAATTTTTATGTCCTCTTTCAGATTGAGTCTCCAAATTCTGGAACTTGCCTACATTTCTGTTCAAAAATTACCAAATAAAATGTAATATTCACCCTCTAAGAGGGAAATAAGAATTGATGGAAGGCCCTTCTAGGCCCGCTGTTTCTTTCAACAGAGTTCACGATACACTAGGCGAACACTGTGGATTTAAATGCTTTAAAATATTTATCAGAAGTATTTTATCACCATATTCAAATGACACCTGGAGCGCACTCACCTTCATTGACAATCTCTGTTCTGAAAGTCCATTTGCTCCCCGAAAGCCCTCAAGCATAACAACAAGGACTAACCGTTTTGATTCAGTTAATGTTTCGTAAAAAACCAAGCAACCTTAATCAGCATGCTGATTGCATCGCCAACTAACAAATAATTTACTACTCTGAGCATTGCATTCCATTAAAAGCTCATTAAATTTTCTGTTCTCCAATGGGAGCTTTAGCTTTTGAACTGCATGATTTTGCTCCAAAATATCACTTAAACCACACTTTTTTCACTCTTTTCTCCGCCGCTCTCCTCCTCCCTCCCCAAAGCGTAGGTGGGAATTTCAAGATACACGAAAGCAAGAATAAATACAGCTCAGATTTTATTTTCTTTTGTAAATTCAAGATCTCTGGGTGTCCGGGGTCGGTCAAGGGAAAAACTGCTTTGCTAGATTCTCACTCTAGCAGTTTAGCTTTAGTGAAACATCCCTCTTCCACGGAGAGGAATAGGGAATGGTCAGTGATATAGGTGTGGGAATGCTTTCAACAACTCGCAGAGGGGGGAGGGCAGAGGTATATATAACACGGCAACATTTTGTTCTTTAAGTTGGAACTGATTACTTAAAGAGAAAGGAAAGGAAAAACATGTTAAAAACTGCCAAACCCTTTCAATTTTACTGGTGTAAACAACGAACAAAAGAAAGAAATCTGCCCTTGGGTTACGGAGTACAAAACTTCTTGACTGTCCTAAATATGAAGGACTGCAGTTAGGATACTTTGAGGGGGCTCACAGGGGAGTAAAAAGCTCATTTTCCTCAGCCTTGCATACTAAGTAGCACATAATCGTTATATTTAATAAGTAAAACGCAAGAAAATGTCAGCCCCTAAATTAACATGCATCTTTGGATTGCTAATTGTGCTCATTGCAAATTTGGGTCATTTTGCATGAGTAACTCTAATGTAGGGCTGAGATTTCCATATAGCACAGTGAATTCCTGATTCCCTGTGCTAATCCTGAACTCGGTGATTGTGTCAGGTGCAGTTCTGTATGCTCCAGCAGCTGGTTCATCCTCATCAATGCAAATAAGGCAACTCCTATAATCAGAACCTCGTGAGCCTAAAGCCTGACTGCTGAGGGCAGCTAAAGCGCTACACAAGCTCACTTTCAAATCACAGTAATTGACAAGACAACGGTAACGTTCCTCCGGTTTGAAGACTAGCCTTCTGCCAAAAAGACCAAACAAACTGACGGGAAAAAACATACAGGTACAACCAGCGGTTTTGGGCTGCACAAAATTCATGTACGTATATGTATATTTTACATATATATACGTATACACACACACATATATGAACTTGAGTGAAAGGCTGCAGTGGCGATAATTAAGGTAATATTTGAATACTTATAAGGAATAAGCCAGTGACTACATGTAAAGCGCGGGCCACCTCTTTAAGGACGTCCATCTGAGCGTTGTGGTCTCCCGGCATCTCCCGTGCGCTGCCCCGCCGCCCCTTTCAGAAGGGAGCCGCGTTTAAGGTGTCCTTCATTCACTCACCTCTTCCTCACGGCTTTAGGGAAAATCCTAAGGAACCCCCTCACTGAAATCTCCCCTCTGCCTATACCAAATTTCAGGGTTTGTCCTAGCTTCCTTTACATAAAGTCCCCTAAGCTTGAGCAAAACGCTGCCTGAAAACGATTAAGGACGTGAAAGGGACTATAAAAAGCCAAAGGCCACGCCAGTGGATCCGTATCAACGTTTATCATGCGTGCATACACTATAAGACATACAATAGTATAAATACAAAACAGCGGAGAAAAACAGCCTTTCCAGCAAGAGCAAACCCCCTTGGACGGGGGAAAGCCAAGACCTGCAGCTCCAGTAGCCCCGCCCAGGGGCTGAAAATTCGTCTCAGGGAACATTTGGTCCTGGAGAACCAGAGCTCCAAGCAGCGGGAGCTGCATCGTATCGCTCAAGACGGGCAGGGATGCAGGTGGGAGAGGGGATGCGAGCACCAGCAATCCGGGCCGGAGACAAGACTTCGAGCTCACCTCCTAGTTTTTCTCCTCGGGGAACAGCGGAAAAAACAAACGACCGCTGCAAAGTTTGCAAAAGGAAACACCACATTTTCCTTTTCCCCTTTTCTCCGCACCTCACCCCTTCTGCTTCCCCCCTTGATGGGTTTTAGGAGGCGTGGGCAGCGCCAAAAAGTGCGACAAGTAAACCCGACCAATTTCCGCAGCGGCTGCAGCCAGACTGTCCGTCCGCGCCCACTCGCGCCTCATCCCCTCCCCGCCCCTAATAGGATTAACAGACATTGTCGTAAAAGCAAATCAGAATTTGTCAAATCGCGTGTGATAGGCGATTTGCTCACAAT
>JAWMRA010000296.1:0-14686 GCA_035584735.1 Pseudotriccus pelzelni | reverse complement strand
AAATTGTTATTCTGATTTATAATCTCTCTTTTGAGTTGAGTTCATTCCCCCTGCTGGTTAACTTTTAAACCAGCACAGTGTGTCTAAAAAATGAACTGCAAATAAAGCTATCTTCTTCACAAAGGCCGTACCACTTGAGCAATCTGAACACATGCACGTGCATTGCACTTCTGTCTGTCATCAGAAGCGAGACAGATCTGAAGAACTGACAGTCAGAGAAAGTGATAATGCTTTAGTCTCCCTTTTAAAACTTTTTATAAACCTCTGCCTCTATGAAACAAATGCCTTTGCAAATGTATGGCTGCATGTGGCTGCTAGAAATGTATTAAAAACTTAATTGTTTGTAATGGTGTAGCTCCAAAAGGTAAGTATGTTACTTATTCAGAAAAAAAACCCAAACAAAACATTTCCCTATCCTCTGGGAAATTCTTCAGGAAGCTTTTTTAAAGTGGTGTTTTGCAATAAGCATTTGTGTGTGTGTCTGCCTGATACTGTGGAATCTTGGGTGTAGTCAGATATTTTATTAGTTGACAAACCATGTTCTGTTCTAGCATCTAAAGTAGTGATTTTAGGTATTACAACTGTGATATTTCTGTGGAATATGTTTGAAAAATGCAGAGCATATTAGTTTAACTGTCCAGGTCTGTATTTGGACCTACAGTAATAGAGAGTTTTTTAGAGAAAATATTATTAATTTTTTAGTGTGTAACTGCTAGTTTAATCTGCAGGTTTTCAAATGAAAAAGTCATTTCAATACAGCAATAAAGTAACCATATTAGATTCTATAGCATTAGAGCAACTTACAAAAATCTTATTGTGTGGGTGGGTGGTTTTGATTGATTTTTGGTGGCTTTTTTTTTTTCCTTTTTTTCTTTCCTCCCCATAACCAGTAGGCCAGACAGGAAGCATGCTATTGGCAAATGGGCATTTTAGGATGATGCTACTAGCCACTTATGTCAAGCCATCTTCAAAAGTTATCCCTTTACACGTCAACTTATGTGGCATTTGTGCTCACCCTGTAGCGATACAGATATGCTCATTTGCTCCACAGATTTTGTCAATTCAAATTGTGCAAAATGCACACACTGCAATATATTTTGACCTAATGAAGCTTCTAATGAACAAATTTAAGTGTAAATGGATAACTTGAAAATGGCTTGACA
Organism: Pseudotriccus pelzelni; assembly: GCA_035584735.1. Taxonomy (NCBI): domain Eukaryota; kingdom Metazoa; phylum Chordata; class Aves; order Passeriformes; family Tyrannidae; genus Pseudotriccus; species Pseudotriccus pelzelni. The sequence goes on along the minus strand of JAWMRA010000296.1, from coordinate 13,523 downwards.
TAAGTGGATAGTAACATCATCCTTAAATTAGCACATGAAGTATAATTTTAATATGTGGTTTTATCTCCAGTAGCACAGTAATAAAGAATGACAGTAAGGTAACACTTGTCTGTGTTTCCTGTTCTCAGAAACCAGTCTTGAGTTGCAAGTCAGGTCTGTTTTTTAGGCTATATTCTGTCTGTATTTTTATTAATTATTCCTTGCCTATAGGGTATCTTTGTGTTGATCACCTTCATGCTAGCAAAAAAGCTTGCAGTGGTGTTTCTGCTCCGTGCTGGGTGCCTGGTAAAGCTAAGTAGTTTCCTCAGCATGAATCCTATTGTTAGGGCTGCAAATGAACTCTGTCCTGACTTCTTGATGATGGTATTTGTGGATTCCTGTTATTGGACCTTTGTTGTTTTAATATGAATAATAAAGCTCATAAATGGTAATGTAATGGAAAGCAGGCATGGGAAGGTTTTAACTACAGCAGCATTTAAGCTTGTGATGTAATTGGAATAAATATTCATGGCCAACTTCTTTTCCATTTGCACAGCTTTACTAAAACCCAATAGCATGCATATATAATTTGATGTTCACTTCTCAGATGGTTCTAGCTTTTAATTTCGTTCTTTGTAATGTCTGTTTCACAACATTTGGCTTGCAGGGCACGTGGGTAGAGTACATTTAATGCTGATAACTAGAAGCAAAGTAGTCTGAGGTTTCAAATAAGAGTGATTAACGCTTTCTTTTCTAAATGAGACTTTGTCCAGTAGCCTTACATTACAGAGTGTGAGAGAAATTGCTACCACAGATTTGATGATGTGCTCATCCTGTGAAGTCAAAATAGAGTTTTGAGAGTATAAAAATAAAACCTTGTTATATAATACACATAATTGCATCTAGCCAAAATTAATATCATTTTAATCTGCTGTACTCTGAAAATTGCCCCTATCACTTAAATCTACTAAAGAACAAGTGTTCAACTTGTCTGCCTTTGAAATTTTGAAATGGCACTTTCAACTTTGAGGTAAATTTGTCTTTCAGAATGAGCAATAATGGCATGATATTTTTCTAATGCTTTGTTTACGTTGCATGATTTGATGCTGTTTTGCCACTTGTAAATGCTTGTAGCTAGAAGATCAGATTTCATTTCTGTCTAATTTCAGCAAGGGTTACACTTAAACTGGGTAACGAAGATGCCATTTACAAATACGTTCATTGTAAAGGGAGTATGTTGTGTTTGAATCGGTGGAACACCAACCATCTTACCCCGACACTGCTTTGCTAACTCTGGTTGTAAAGCGTGTAAAAGGCTAAATATCTGTAGAAAAACAGATGACATGGAGACTCTCAAACTAAGGAATTGCCTGCTTCTTCCACCTGGCTATGAATAGGTGAGACAAAGCTGCCAGTAAGTGTGAGGAAACTCTTGTGAACTCCAGACAAAGATTTTTGGTGCTCTAGTTTAAATGGGAATCCTAGGAAGCCTGCTTCAATAACAAAAGCCATCTGTGGGACTAGGCCGGCTAGGGGTGACTGTATTTCAAGTTGTTCTGCTGAAATTGCCCCAGTTTACAGAGGTGGTTATATGGCAGTGGTGAAGACCTGGAACCCATTTGGGATTGATGCAGTGATTATGTGGGACTGGTCGACCTTTCTCGGTCCCTCTGGGAGCTTTTCTGGTAATGGGGCTGGGTCACTTTCTCTTCTTGATGGACTTACGGCTGTTACACTTTTAAAATATCCATGGGATGAATGGGTGCAGGAGTGGACTTCTGGGTAGAGATCAAAAGTGCATTACCTATTTAGTGCTTTACTTGCAAAGGAAATCACTTGAAAAAAAGTGTAAGTAATGCAGTACTTTGCCTGAAATTGTTCTGTGGTGTTTTCAGACCTTGCAATAACGTTGTCAGCCTTCGTCAAACAAATTACAGTTTAAAAATATCTTGGAATTAACTATCTTTCCACATGATCTGCTGTTGAGGGTGAGATGTTCTGTGTTTTGTGGCTTTTTGGTTTTTTTTTGTTTGCTTTTTTTTTGTCTATACCCTCAGAATTTTGGTGTGAATGCCATTTATTTTTCTATACTTTCTTATCTGTGGATTTTATTACCAAAATGTTGTATGCCTCAGCACGATGTGTTGCTTTGTGATTAAGGCAATAATATCAGGTACATCATCCAGTCTAAATTAGAAGTGTGTGTGTTGACTACAAATGAAATAAATAATAGACACCAGGGAAATCCATACTACTGAGAATATAATTCTTTTAAGTGTTCTGGTATGTTCAGCTGGAAAGATAATAATGGAGAGTGATGCTGGGGGAAAATTCCAGTGAAATAAGTGCTCCTAAAATGTGTTTTTCACTCCTCCCACTAGCTGACAAATAGACAGCAATTTTCATGGTTTGTATGCAGTTGTAGTGGTGCTTATGAAAGAGGACTGGGGGCTCTGTGATCCTGCCTCTGGTGTCAATCAAATGTCCTCTAGGGAAGTCCAAGGGAATGCAGCAAGCTTTGTATTTAGTTAAACAACAAATTCCCACTCTCATCATTCCTAATCTTACTGTGTGATGGGAGGAACTGGAGGAAAAAATTAGTAGATTAAAATCTGGAGATCTGAATAGGTCATCTGTTGAGATATGCGCACTAACCATCAACTCATGCTTGTGAACAGTTTGGTCACTTGGCAATCCGAGTCTCTGCTCAGTGAGAATAAACAGAGTGAATTATAAACACAGCAGGTCATTTATCTCTCAAAGAATAGTGAAATCATTCTTAGCAGTAGTCTGGTTTTTGCCTTTTACATTCATAACTCTTTGTGGTCAGCATCCTTACTACTGCACAATGAATGACATTTTCACAATCATCAGCCTCTGATAGTTCACCAACATTTCAACAGTTGCACAGTGTTCCTGAAATAAACCGGAAACAAAAGGTGTGAATTTTTTATGATTTATTTTTGGGTAGAGATAAACACGTTACTTTAGAGGGATAAGCATGAGATGTTTTACATCAAAATGCATATTCTAATACTATAAAATAAATATGACTCTTGTCATATCACACTGAAGTAGCAGAACTGCAGTGGACTGTAATAAAAACTGAATAAGAACCATCTGGATTCAGTCTAAGACCAACAAAAATGAAAAGCACATTTCCAAACACAGAAGCAGAGGGAAGATAATTAAGCTTGAAGCTGACAAAGACATAAAAAGTAAAATAGAATTCTCAATTTCCTACTTAAATTTGGTTTGCCGTGATGTTTGATTTTTTTTTTTTTCCCATCCCATAGCTGACACATTCTACGAATATGAGAAGTAGCAGCTCTTTGTTACGTCTTTTAGGGAAACTCCTAAATGGTGAGGAGTTTTTGACTTGGCTTTGAAAATGTTTGCAAGCTTCTCAAATTGTTGTGTGTTTATGCTGGTGCCTTTAAAAGAATCTTATTGCTCATTTCATGAGAAGAAATTTGTGATTCAACAAATAAAAGCATTCCATAAATGTAATCCATGCTGCAGATGTGGTAAGTGAGATGCTGCAGTGATTGTTACTGGGTTAGCAGCGTGGTGAGTTGTGATAACCACGGTCCTTTCAGTTGTCAAAAGGTCTCCGTCCCGCATTTGTGGTGATGTTAATCATTCCTACAGAAACTGGAAGAAGAGTTGTTTGCATCAGGGGCTGGCATTTGTATTTATGGGTTAATACCTTGTGCTGTGCCTTGTCTTCATCTTAGAAACAATTCTCCTTTTTGTAAGATTTGTCATCTCATAAATACAGGAAAACAGGGGAAACATTTGCTTATGAACATTACTTCTGCAAAATTACCATAACAAGTTGAATATATTCACAGTATTCCATGGTGAGGTAAAACATCAAGGCCACAGACTGTCTTTTGAAGCCAACAGTGATAAACAAGCTGTGCATTAGGCTTTATAAGAGCAAGAAATGATAACGTGAGGCAAACTTATTTTACAAATCCACTATGCTAACAAACTTCTTTAAAGCAAGAAAGAGGGAGAACAGAGCTAAGATTCTTTTTTTAACAGTCTCAGGGTTTTTTTTGGTTGTTTTTTTTTTTTTTAGAAAGTTGAGGGAGAAGGAAATTAAGGCTTAAATGCTTATTAAATACTATTGTGTCTAACTGTCATGCAGCTAAAGCAAAAGTTACTTAAGGCAATGTTACTTAAATCAGGAATTGTTTTGGATGGAGTACAGCAAATAAGACTGTAAAGGAGATATGGTAATGTAGATCTATAGGAAATGATTCTTCAAAGCACAGATGGGGTGTGGAGAGCTGGAGCCCACTCAAAGCTTCTGTTTATCTGTTTTTTTTCAGACACTCTGTGCTGCCAGTCCTACAGAGGCTAATTTAGCATTTTTTTTTAAAATGCTTTTGTAGAAGCATAATTGTTTAATCCATCTTCAGACTCTCCCAGTTTTGCTGTGCACTCAGTGTGTAGCAGTACCATAGCGTGAAAACAGAGATGCAATATATGCAAGGAGGGACAGAATGAATTTGATATCTTCTGTTATGGTTTAGTTCGGATTTTTCATGGCACATCACCTGCAGGCTGGATAACCTCAGATAACGGGAGAAACAACCTGGGTTGTTTTTATTGTAGTAATCTTTCTTTGCAAGAATGAGGGCCTGGAATAACTCCTATAGCCCAAAACTTCAAGCAAAAGTTCTTGTGGTCTCTCATTGTTAGTTTACATATGCCAGAAGTCTCTTGTCAGGCATAAAATAGTAAAAGCTATTTGAGAAAGTTCATTTTGGTATTTGTTTATTTTGGCACTGGTTAAATCCTATTGAATTTTACCAGTTGGGGCATAAATCCATTTACAAGGAATCAGAAACAGAAGGAAGATAATATTATAGAAAGCCATCTTTTTCAATTATGAAGCAATACTTGTTTTGCCCAATACCAGGAGCACAAGTATGACCTATGACAACTGCAATAATCCCCACTCGAATTATAATCAATTTTCTGGATAAGTTTTTTTGATCAAGTTGTCTTAGAACCTAAAGTGAACTTTGCTGCTCAGGACCAGCAAACACTTTTTTTTTTTTAATGACTGACTTAGAAAAGAACTCATCCTGTGAGCCGCAAGTTGCAAATGAACATCCCTCAGAGAAGCATCTGCCCACTCTGCTTTTATGGTTGTCTCTTCATCATGGAGCTCAAAGGATAGTCCTAATGCATATTTATTGTTTTATTCTACTAGATGAGGTGTTTAGGAGGATATATGGTCACCTGGACAATTAACTGCTCCTTTCAGAGGAGTTAATTCGACAGTTAATCTGAAATGCAGTGTGTCTGTCTTGTGGTCTTTGATCTCCTTTCCAAGAAAGTTGCTCTGTGTATTCACAGTGGTTTACATAAATAATAAATAGCTGTGAGTAATTTTATGAAATGACTGATCAACAGCTGTAGGAACAAGCAGGCCTGGTGGCAAAGCCTGGCACTTCTCATATGCTCACAGTTTTGCTTTCAGTCCAGCTAAAATCAGTCTTTGGCTAGTTGAAGACTAAGTTCTTATAAAAATAATTTATCTGAGGATGACCAAATAATTGATTTTCTATAGTAAGTTGAATAACCTGAATTACAAACCAGGTCTTACAACTTTCCTGAGTACAAGAATCTTGGGTTTACATTTGAAAAGAAATTTGAAATTTCTTTAAGTTTTCACCCTTTAAAGTATTTTAATATCTCTTGTTCACCATTATAAGTCTTGATGGACAGATGTCAGGCAACGTTTTAAAACCATTTCTCTCTTTAGGTAAATAATCTCATGTGGCTTGACTGCAGAATGTTTCTTAAATATCTTAGAAAAGAAATACAATATTTCGGAGATGTTTCTAGATTATTGTGAGTAACAGTTGGGTGTTTCCTGAGATGAAACAAACTGGTGAATTGCACTTTAAAATCATAAAACTCAAAATTTTTGCAGCAGATTCATGATCCTTTGGGTTGGTTTTAATATTCCAAATTAGCTGAAAATAGTCCCAGAAGCCCAGTGAGGAGCTGCAGAAGAGGGTGCAGTATTCTGTGTTCATGCTGGGCAAGACATTCTTGAATTTATATGCAGGGGTTTTGTTGTTCTATTTTTAATAAAGCCTTTGCTGGAAAGGAAAAACATTTGGGTGCATTTCAAAGGACGCTGTGTTACAAGGCCTCGTAAATGCTTGCTTTGATAAAGAAGAAAGTACCACAAACACCCCTTTGCCTTTTAAAAAAATAAGTGTGGGATAGTTTGGCACGTGTCTCACCTAGTGGTAGTATGGAATGAACTTTAGATTTGCTGCCCTTATTGGTGCTTGCAGGATGAAAGTGGGAGGTACCCACCTCGTGGATGTGGAGGAAATCTCACGAACAGCGTACAGAAAAAGCTCCTGTGGAGCTACATGAGTGGGTTTTGGATTCCTTTTCTCATGAACTTAAGTGCTGCTTTCAGGGGCCACAACTGGCAGAACCTGAAGAGTTTTTAGTCCAATCTCCCTTCTTTGCCCTCTAGCCAGGGTACATTAAGCTATGTGAAGTGGTGACGGTGGCCCAAACTATCTTTGATTGCCTGCCACTTACCGCCACAGTCTGATACACTAAATTCTGTCTCGCTGGAAATAGAAAGGTTTACAGATTTTTGCTTCTTACAGAAATGTGCTGAAGTACTTAAGGGTACCTGTTCCACCTATTACACATTTTCACCTCTTTCTCCTTCAGTTGTTAAGCTATAATTTAGCCCCGTGCTACCCTTGATCAGCTAACTGATGAAAATAAAACTAAAATTTGAGAAATGGAAAAAAGTTTCTCTCCTTGCATTGCACTAAAATGACAAGTTCTCAACTTCTTTGTATCAGATGATTGATCCTCTCTGGGCTAAAGCTAAGATGAAACATTAGTTCTGAAAGCAAATAGAATGAACTAGGCCATAAATAATTAAAATCTAGCTATTCTTCCAGGTTGGGCACCCTTTTCATTCCAAAGGTTCCCAATGTACAGTTCAGGTCAAAAGAGTAAGAAAAAAACGATAACTTTTTCTAAATACTTTATCCCATTTAAAAGCAGTCCTTTTCCAAGAGTCCACTTCTGACACCCTCTTTAAGGCCCAACATCTCTTGGTTTTAGACAGTCTGGTTTCTCATGTATTTATCACAACTTTACTGCAAGGCATTAGCTATGTACACTCGAATAAATAAGCATCATATCTGTATACAGAACTCCTGAAGGGGGCCAGTTATCTTCTTGCATCAAAACAACTGTTCACTCCTTAGTCTGATGTGGAAGTCACTTGGGAAGCAGAAAATCAGTAGAAAGTGAATTTCTGAAGAAGGTTATATGACATTGTTCTCATGAAGACTTCCTGTTAATTATTTTTGTAAGCATTTTTAGTTTTAGTTTAATTCTTACACTTTTCTTTACGAAACTGGGCTGGAACTTTGAGATACTTTTATTAGTGTTCTCCATGGGTTTTCTCACTTTTATCTGTGTACAATTCTGCAGTCAATGTTCCTGTCTATTCCCCTCTGTAAGGCTGGACCAGTGTTGTAATATAGTCCAGATTTTCAACCCCCATCCTGCTTTATGAAAAGGTATCCCCAAGCACGTGAAACATGCATTACAATAGCACACAGTGACAAATGTTTATGGCGACTGCTTGGCAACAAATACCTGTATACAGTATTAGTAAAGCACCAAGTAGTTGGCAGTCAGATTGCTCCTCTCATGACAAGGGATCTTGCCCTTAGTTTAGGACTTAGTGGGAAATGGCAGCTTATCTCTCTGTCATGCAAAACTTTTTTTTTAATAAGATGATGCATAGGTCTTCTTTTTTAAAAAAGAAAGAAATTATCAGGGAAATAACGATTGAAAACTTGTGGTTGGGCATTTTCTAAGCCTTTCTCCCTGCAAACCCTGTGTTATGAGGGATTAGCATTCTCCATTTAGACACAGCAATGTCCCTTGGTATTCTCACTAGTTTTTGCTTCAAATAGTGATAAATGGCTATCAGTGGATTACTGATCTTGATTTAATCATCTGGTATCAGAAACATCTTCCATTTCATATTGCAGCACAATTGTAACACTTATTAGGATGCAAATTGTCCAGGGCTAGCAACGCACTACTGGTAACCTTTCTGTTTCTCCCTCTTTCCAGTGGAACTGCACGTTAACTGGTACAGCTTTATGAGCCAAAGTAAAGGTATCATGGACTCTACATGATAGACTGTGTTGTAAAGACACTGCTGTATTAGAAAATAAAGAATGAAGTTGCATAAGGGTCCAAGGAGGAGGAAGGACTCTGGGCTGGAAAAGGCACAGAGGAGCCAGGCAAAGAAACACTTTATGCCCGCTGTTGTCATGGTACAACTTCCTTAACGTGTACCTTTTTGTGTGGTGCGCTGATACACTAATATCAAACAATGCCTTACGGAGATCAAAGAGCTCCTCTGTGTGTTTCTTAATAACAGCAAAATCAGCACAAAAAACCCCCAAATCTGCCCATGCCAAATAAAACTATGTGAAACATCTTTTTGGTAGGATTTTTATCCTTTCAAAACAAGTCTGTTGCTCCATGTTCAGAAGGGGAAGGCAGTTTCTATAGCCCAAAAATTAAGTTACCTTTACTCTCCCTTCTGAAGTCCTTTCTGAAAACATTTTTTTCAGCTTAAATCAACTGCCTTATGTGCATGGATGTGCAGTAATGCAGACTTTTCCATTCTGTTTTCTGTGTGGGAATTGAAGTTGGCATTTTTTTCTGATGAGAGCAGAAGCATGAAATGGAATCACAAAAAACAGCTCTTTTTGGTTTCTCTTCCTGATTTCAAGTGAATCATCACAAGTGGTTGTGCTTTTTCTACCTTGTTTGCTTCAGTGTTATGTTACACTGAAAATACTGCATCATATCCTCAGAGCTTTTCTGCTTGCACAATATAAAAGCTTTTCTTTTTCAATATCAGTGTTACAATTGTATGAGACGTTCATTCTGTCAGAATTCTAAAATGGATATTTCAGTTTTGAGATATTGAAGGAGGATGCTAGGGAAATTAAATATTTAGGTGCTAGTGTCTACATTTTAATGGAGAAGACCTTGATATAACTAAAGAATGGCTTAAATTTACAGTCAGTTTTAAGTTGTCTGTGTACAAAATGTTTTCGTAAAACATGAACAATAACTTTATTATTCTCAGTCCTTGTGGTTGAACTGGCCAACTTCATCTCTTAGCAGCAGCTTAAACTTCAAATCAACCTATGTATGTGTTTCCCTTTTCAGTTCATTAGTTCATTAATGAAGCCCTTGCTTCTTATTGAATTTCCAGTAATATAACGTGAGAGAGCCAAGAAAGCTGTCTGCTGAAGACATTTCTTGTAATGATTTTTTTATTAGTGCAATTGTGCCCCTGCAGAGATTTTATTTGGTAAGAAGGCTGTATAGGAAAACCTATCTCATGCCACTGGGCAGGGTAGGTACAGTGCTTAATTTTAATGAGTATTGATTGTTTTTAATTTGTTCCCTGTAGGTAAAGGACCAGCTTTCCCTTACAGAAGTTAAGGAAGAGAACTGCTCTCACTGGGGCTGTGCAGGGTGCAAGAGTACAGCAGGGCTCGAGGGTGGGTGAGGAGAGGTCATTTTGCTCAGATTATCAAATCCCTCAGTTTGAGGGAGAGGTTGATTTGGCATGAAAGGAGAACTTGGTGCTCTCATCTGATTCCAGAGTTACAATCCTTTTAGAGATCTGGCATAGGTTTTGGGTTTTTCATTTGTTTGTTTTGGTTTGGATTTTTTTTTTTTTTTTTTTTTTTTTACTTTTAGGCATGACTACAAGTGTTTTGCAGGGAAATTCCTGCTTTGGTCCTGTTCTTTCACCTACCAGATTTTGAGTGAGTTAGAACTTCAGCCAATTTCTCTGGTTTCTTCCCAGGAAATGTTTCTCGTAAATTGAGGATAATCTGTATTTGAAGAAAAAGTTCCATAATGGCAGTAATAGAAACAAGGATCACATTATTTTAGTATCTGTCATAACTTACTCAGATTGAGAAGTGAAAGAAGCCTCTCTTTCCACTCGTGGCCCTCTTGATCTCTGCAAGGGGTTCATAGGTGCTATTGAAACAGGAAGATTTGAACACCTAATGAAATCAAGGAACAAAACGCTAACGACGTTTTATGGAATTCATTAAACTTGGAAATAAACTTCGAGTGCAACATCCTCTCTCATCCCGAATGAACTGCTGAAAACGCAGGTCTCTTTAAACACCCTCATATCGTCGGTGGTGTTAATGAAAACCTCTGTGCTGCAGATGCAGTCCTGCCTGCTGGGAAGCCGCTGCTGAGGGCTCAGTTCTGTGCGGCACCGTGTGCTGGTAAAGTGCCCGCAGTGCATTATTAGTGTGCCTGCTGCCCGGCCTTCCTGCAGCACAGGAACGTGGTGGAAGAGGAGAAGTAAACTTCTTTCTCAGTATCCCAACCACCGACCTTCTGTTGAAGCTTTAAGGTGCTGAGGATCTGCCTTTTCACAGACAGCCATTTTGAAAAAAAAAAAAATAAAAAAAATCCGTAGTTGGTATTTGATGAATTGCAGACTGAATCACTGAGTGATCAAGGTGAAAGAACTTTTGGGCAGGGTGGAGCTGGGCTTGTACTTGTTGGTCATTGCTACTCCTGCACTGTCCAGCAAGTGTAAAAAAACAGTTCTGCACTGTTCTATATAAAAGTGCTGTTGTTTTCCTATTATGCAAATAGCAAACACTGCAAGTTATACAGGCCAAAGAAAGTATTTCAAATTACCCCTTATCACACTTTGTTCTTTATTTAGTGCTATACGCAATTATTTATATTAATAATAATTTTTATAAAGGCTACATCCAAATGGTTCTGTATTAAAAAGAAGCTTGAAATAGTGTCAGAATACATATGCTAGACTCTAGTTTGCAGCAATTCTCTTTCTACTGAAGTTTCCCTTCTATCACAATAAGAACATATTACAACATACACTTAATATTGAGCTGAAGGACTTCCAAGTTTGCAGTTTGAAAATATTGGTTGTGAACAGTTTGGTGCCTAGGAAGCAATTTAACAACAGCATCTGTGCTGTGAAGAGCACCCCATAAATATATGTCAGGATGGCTTATTGCATGCTGGTTTTCAGAATAAATGAAGAAATAAACTGTGTGAGATGGGAGATACCACCCAGCAAGAGCTGATTTCAGAAATGAAGACTAATGGCTGCCTTTGCATTACTGGGCTTTGCAAAACGTCATTGTGTTAATCTGACAGGTAGCGTTCTGCATGTGTGCAGGTTTTGGGGAAGGGAGCTGACAGGAAGGCGCTAATTCCAGGCCTGGGAGAGGTTAGGTCTGGTTAGCACACCCTGGTTAATGCAAGTGGACGAATACTCCCACTGTGTCAAATGGTGTGAAAGGAAGCAAAAAGAAAAAAGGAAGAAGAAAGGAAGCAAAAAGAAAGTCAAACAAAGATCACCCCGAGTTACAGGACATTCGGCATCTGCGACCACCAATGAATGCTGAAGCGCCCCCAAACTAATTTCAGGGGCCTTCCATCAGAGGACTGCACATGATCCTTAGTGTGGCACCAGACAGTGTGAAACTCCCATCCCCAGGGGAGGTAGGTGGGTGTTCCCACCTGAACCCATTAAACTTTGTTTCATGGGCTTCCCCCGCCCCGGAGGGATCAAGGCGTGCGACCCTTACTTGGACCACCAGACGTCCAATGGCAGCAATGAAGTCTAGTCGCTGGATCCATAGGTGGTGATAGCCTTCCTTTCCACTATCTACTCTTATCCTTTCTTTCTCTTTTTTTCTTTTCCTTAGATATTTTCTTAATATCTAATGTCTTTATGTCTTGGTACCCTCTCACACACTATTCTTCTGGACAAAACATCCAGCATACAACTGGATAACCATGTTACCTGACGGGTGAGCAACTGGCAAAGTTGTTACAGTGCCTGGGGTGACCTCAGGCTGGTGACCAGCCACTAGTGAGGCTCTGCAGGGCTCCATCCTCAGCCCAGTTCTCGTCAACATCTTCATAAATGACTTGGACACAGGACTCGAAGTAAGTTTGCCGATGACACTAAATTGGGAGGAGCTGTCGACTCTGTCGAGGGCAGAGAGGCTCTGCAGAGAGACCTCGACAAATTAGAGAAATGTGCAATCACCAACTGTGTGAAGTTTAACATTGCAAGCGCCAGATTCTGCACCTGGGATGGGGCGACCTTGTCCGTGTATGTAGACTGGGGCATGAGAGGTGTCAAGGGTGGGAGTGGAAAGCTTAGACAAAGTTATTAGAAAGCAAAGCTTTGCCAGTGAGTTTCGAGGCACAGAAAGGATTCTCTTGCTTTCTAAACCCCTTCTCAGAGAGGAATCTAGGTGTGCCTAAATGCAGTCTTAGCCTTGGATTATGTTAATAGTTAAATTTAAGGAATTATAGAGGTATGATTGAACAGCTTTTGTCCCACAGGTTTTAATGGTTGGCAAAATGAGAATATTTATATAAAACAAATACTTTATTTTATACAAATGATGAGGCAGATCTTAATCAAAACTATTTACTACACAATATAAACGTTAAAAATCTACAAGTGGAGTATAATATAGCATAAAGTAGCACTGTGCACTGTAACAAATTATTGAAGCAGTTATATTAAAGCTAGCAAAAAGGAATAATTATTAAGTAGAGATCTGACGTAACTCACCCATACCAATGCTCATGGGGAGATCTCTTTCTCTCAGCCTTGAGGAGTGACCCTGGAGGGCATCCCCAGCCAAGAGAGGAGTCTCCACACATATACCTGGAGAAAGTTTGTGTCAGCAGAACCTGACTGCATGAGAGGCGACTGGACTTCCGTAGTATGAAGTGCTTGACTGCTAGTCACACGCTTACAGGTCAGCTATCAGCTTATCTGTCAAATCAGATTTCAAAAAGCAGGCTGTGTGTTCCAGATTTGATGACCCAGCATGGTTTTAGCATAACTAACACCAAGACAACACCTTGACTCCAGCAGTTGATCCTGCACGATAGCTTGTGTGACAGACTGCTTGGATTTTAGGTCTTATCAGGTGGGTCTATCCTGCCACAAGGGGCTGGCGAGCAGCTGCAGGAGGAGACCTGGGGGTCCTGGTGGGTGCCAGCTGGCCCTGAGCCAGCAGTGCCCTGGCAGCCAGGGGGGACATCCCTGTCCTGGGGGCATCAGGCCCAGCATGGCCAGCCAGGCGAGGGAGGGGATTGCCCTGCTCTGGTCTGTGCTGGTGCAGCCCCACCCTGAGTACTGTGTGCAGCTTTGGGCCCTGCAATGTAAGAAAGATACTAAGCTATTAGAGAGCATCCAAAGGAGGGCCACAAGGATGGTGAAGGGCCTGGAGCCGAAGCCTTAGGAGGAGCAGCTTGTTTTGTTCAGTCTGGAGGAGAGCAGACTTAGGGGAGACCTCACTGTAGTCTTCAACATCTTCCTGAGGGGCAGTGGAGGGGCAGGTAGTGATCTCTTCACTCATGACCACTCACAGGACTCAAAGAAACAGTGAAGC
>JAWMRA010000295.1:0-14687 GCA_035584735.1 Pseudotriccus pelzelni | reverse complement strand
AAAGGGCATGAGGACAGGAACATCTTCCTATCTCGCAGGCCTCTTAACGCCTAGTTTATAGCCTGAGGAGTCAGGCTCCTCTGGGCTGAGGGTGTAAATGCTCTATTGATAACAGTTTCTGGGAAATGGCATGGAAGGTTATAGAATACACAGGTTTGGGTTACACCCATCCAGTGATTAATTGGTCCCAGCTGTTCTAACTAGGACACTGAGTTACCCTGGAAAGAAAGCCCTTCCTTATCACACCAATAAAGCAAATGAAGTAATGAAGGTTTTCTTAAACCACATTATTCCCAGGTTCAGAATTTCTCCAGGAATGTCATCAGATAAAGGATCACATTTTATCGCAGCAGTGGTACACAAGACAAGTAACATTTGTCAGGAAACCTGAATGACATTGGTGCAGGCCCTGCCTATGGCATTGCTGAGAATTCAGTTCAGACTGGAAGAAGAGACAATTTAAGCCCTTATGAACTAACATACACTTTAAGATCTACCCTGCAGAAACTCCAGAGATTCGTGGTGACACCTTGGCCAGTGGATTGGACACCTGAGCCCATCCATTCCTGCCTGGCCATTGGGTCCACGTCAAGTAGGGGGATGCTGAGCCCCTACAGGTGAAAGAGAAAGGATCTTTCCAGGTTTTGTTGACCTCATTTACAGCAGTTAGGGATGAAGAAAAGTGGGGGGGGGCCCAGCTGGTTCTGGGGTCTCTGAATAGCTGAGAGGTTGAAGGTAGAATGTCTATGCCTGGTCAGGTAGTAACCACAGACGGAAAAGGCTGTGACACAGAATGGGTTTCCTGGCAAGAATGCTGAGTCAGGGTTGTTGGACATGCGTGGACAAATGTCCAATGATGAGATATTTATGTTACTGACAAACCAATTGTACATGTACATGTGTTACTGGATTCAGTATATAAGCAGCTGCACTGCTTGCAATAAAGGGTTCCTGATCTCCGAATATTGAAGTCTTGTCACTCCCACTCTAACCGCGACAGAAAAGGACCTTGGATACTTTATCCTCAAGTTAAGAAAGCTCCATTTGACCGCAAAGCCAAACAGACCAGACCCTTAAAATTATCATCTGCGTTTGTATATCAGCTTGCATTATGATTTAATGCTGTAGCTGTTGTAGTCACTTATGGTTCAAAGTATACTTTGAATAATGAAACATTGGCCTAATGGCCAAGTCTCAAGAAAATAGGAGGAATGATATCTGAAGTTTTGAGATGTAACAAGAACTAATAGTTTTTGCAGCAGAATGCACCATCGAAACTACATACAGCTGAGTCAAGTGATTTAAAGGGATAAACCAAGCAAAGTAAAGTAACAAGGAAAAGAACTGAGGTAGCCAGCCAAGCAACACCAAGTTACTCTATAACCAGGGATATTGTCTTAAAGAAGGTCACAAGGCAGTCACTCAGAACTTTGGGGGCTCCAGACACAGATGACCACCAGAGATGCCCAATGAAGCCTCTCAGAGACCTTTATAAAGATATGTATGCATGCTAGTAAGTGTTGAAAAATGTCATGAATATGTAACAGGAATGCAGGGAACGAAAAATGAATAACCATGCAATGCTGACATATCAGCTATAGTGAGGATACCTTGGTGTGCACTTTGGGAAATGATTCCCAGAGTACCTGTGACTGTGCAGTGCATCATGATAACATATGTCTTCCTGCTAAACTCACACATTGGATCTTATAAGGTTTCTTTTAAGAGCCAATTTTAGGAAACAGGTGGCTCCTCAGGAGCCTCCCAGTGGGGTGACACAGGAAGGACATATGGGGGTCCCCATTCCCAATCCATCCCAGTGGCCTGTTGTGGCCATCCCACCCCCAACCTTGGCCCTGACCCCTACCCTGCATGGTCCCCTCAACACCTCCCTCAGGGCCCCCAGTAACAGGGACTGGGGAGAACTAAGAGGCTTTACTGCAAACACTGGTAGCAGCCGGGTGGGGGAAGAGTGACAGTGGTGCCGGGGAGCCAACACAGAACTTGGCAATCAAGTAATTTAAGGATGGGATCAAGCCAAATCAGGGTGGGATTGAGCCATTTTGAGGTGATGGATTGATCCCTCTCGGCTTTTGGGGTGCAAAGCTGTGAGAGACTGGAATGTTAATGGTTCATGGCTCCACCACTCTGCAGTTGCAAAAGCAGCTGGTGCTTTACTGCCCATGGACAAAGGAACCACCCAGGGGCAGAGGCGGGTGAACACCCACTCCTGGACAGGACAGGATGGACTTGGAACCAGAGAAGGCTGAAAAGGAACAGGTACTACCAGGTGGGACAGTGCTTTGGATCAGGACACTGTCCTCCCCTACGCAACTGGCTCAGGGGGAAACTCTGCCCTGGGAAGTACTGGGACATTCGCACAGAGCCCAGAGGTTTTCATCCCTTCTCATGGACCACAGCTGGCTCAACCACTGACAGGAGAGGCAGGGTCACATCTGAGAAGGGGACAGAAACCATAAGAGACCCCCTAAGTGCTCCGTGATTCACATCAGACAATGTAAAATTCCCCCCTAGGGGAGGTACTTCGGCATTGCAACTAAACCTGAATGTGTATTAACCCACCACTGAACTTTGTGTTTCAGGGACATTCTCAACCTCCGATGGATCAAGACTGTGACCATCACCTGGACCAAGGGACATCAGAATTGCAACCACCAAGTCTATGCTGGATCCTCGGGTTGACTCTGTATTTTTCTACTCTGATACTTTCTTTCTTTTCCCTTATATGTTTTCTTAAGTGTTCTTTTTATGCTTTTATATTACTAGAGATAAGAACCAAAATGGCTCCAAACCTGCTTCACATGGCAACCAAATTGTTCTAAAATAAACCCTACACATATATATTTATAAACAGCCATCATTTACTGTCCTTTCACTCTAATCTGCCCCATGGGATCAATAAATGAGAACCTGGGTCACCCTCACCTTCAGGACGGGTTGAACAGATGCCAGACATGGGGAAAGCGTCTGGCAGCTGCTCACAGAAGCCACTCCTGGAGTCCCCGCCGCTACCAAAACCTGGCCATGCGAACCCAGTACACTACCCAGCATGGATTACTGCGAACATGGATCACTAGGGCTGTGCCCAACATGGATCACCCAGAATGTGAGTCACCAGGCCTCTTCTTAACACAGGTCCTCCAACGGGTGATGGAGTTGGAGCAGCGGACGAAGCTCTTCCCACAGTTGGAGCACTCACAGGGCTTCCCTTACTGGTGGGTCCGCTGGTGACTGGACAAGGGAGAGCTCTTGGAGAAGCTCTTCCCACGCTCCCCACATGTGTACAGCTTTTCCTTGGCATGGATGCGTCGGTGGGTAACAAGGGTGCAGCTGTCTCTGAAGGTCATCCCACGTGTCCCACACTTTTAGGGCTGTTGCCCGATGTGGATCTGCTGGTGGCAGATGAGGTTGGAGCTGACATTGAAGCTCTTCCCACACTCCAAGCACTTGTAGGGCCGTTCCCCCGTGTGGATCTGCTGGTGGCGAATCAGGTGGGAGCTCTTGCTGAAGCTTTTCCCACATTCCAAGCACTTGTAGGGCCGTTCCCCAGTGTGAATCTTTTGGTGGCAGGTCAGGCTGGAGCTCTGGCTGAAGCTTTTCCCACATTTCCCACACATGTAGGGCCGTTCCCCAGTGTGGACACGCTGGTGGGTGATGAGGTTGGAGCTCTGGCTGAAGCTCTTCCCACACTTCCCACATGTGTAGGGCTGTTCCCCTGTGTGCAGGTGCTGGTGGGTAAGAAGGGCGGTGCTCTTGCTGAAGCTCTTCCCACATTCCAAGCACTTGTAGGGCCTTTCCCCAGTGTGGATCTTCTGGTGGCAGATCAGGTCAGAGTTACGGCTGAAGCTCCTCCCACATTCCCCACACATGTAGGGCCATTCCCTGCTGTGGAATTTCTGATGGGTGATGAGGTGGGAGCTGTGCCTGAAGCTCTTCCCACATTCCCCACAAGTGTAGGGCCGTTCCCCAGTGTGGATGCGCTGGTGGGTGAGGAGGTGGGAGTTCCACCTGAAGCTCTTCCCACATTCCAAGCACCTGAAGGGCTTCTCCTCAGTTTGAAACTGCTCAGGGAACACCAGGTCAGAGCTCCGGCTGAAGCTCCAGCCTCCTTCCCTGCACATGCTGGGGCTTTCCTCCTCCAAGCACTGTGGGCTGGGTTTGGAATACCTCCTCCGGGGCCATCTCCAGGCCTTTTCCTCCCTGCTGCCTTCCTGCGCCGTGGAGCCCTTCAAAATGGCATCTCCCACCAGGCTCTGCCGGGGGGATTTGTCCTCCGTGCTCTCCGTCCTCAGCTCGGGGCCTGGGGCAGGAAAGAAGGACAAGTAGGAGATTTGCCTCTGGCCCAGAGGGAGGGCCAAGGACATCCCCCCAAATGCGGCCCCGGCAGGACGGTGGCGGCAGCGGGGTTGTCCTGCAGCCGGGGGCGATGCTCGGCTGCCACAGGCACCACAAGACAGGGCCAAAGGGGCACTGACTTCCTCCTCACCTGCCTGGGGGGTTAGGGTTAGCATCTTCCTCTTCCGCGCAGACTCCTCCTCCATCCGGCCAAGGAAGGAGAAATCCTGTTTTGAGGAGCAAAAACAAGGTGTGAACACATTGGGTTGGGGGTTCCTTCAGTCCAAGTCCATATCTGAAAGTCCCCAAGCGTCTTGCGTCTGTAAAATCCTCCAAAATACCAACACTCAGCCACAAAAAACCCTCCCAGGAGATCCCCCTCTCTGATCTCTTCACTTTGGGGTTCTAGGGGTCACCCCGTCCAGGCTGCTGGGGGTCCCACATGTATTGGGTGGTCTCCCTCTCTGGAGTCCTCACCCTCTCCAGGCTGTCAGGGGTTCCCATGAATCCCAACCTTCCCTGCCTCAGCAGTTTCCCCACTTTGGGGTTCTGGGATTGCCCCCTCTTCAGGGACCCACTTAGGAATGCCAGGGGTTTCAGAGGTCTCAGGGGTCCCTTCTTCCCTATCTCTCTGCTTCAGGGTACCAGGGGTCCCACGGGTCGCCCCTCTCCTGAGTTCCCCTTCTCCAGGTTGCTGGGGTCCCGGGAATCCTGGGAATGCCTCCTCTCCGGGCACCCATTTCATTGTCCCAGAACTGCCCCCCCTCTCCAGGCTGCTGGGGATCTGCCAGCTCCAGTATCACCCCTCTCCGTTTTCCCCACTACAGGGGTCTGGGGGTTCCCACCTACCCTGGGTTTTCCCGGGGGGTCCCCAAAACCGGTGTGTGTGTCCCCACTGCCGGTAGCAGGCTGACAATGGAGGCGGCAGTTCCTGAACAAGGAAAGACCAACCCCCACCGTCGGGGGGACCCCACATACTCTTGCCCACCATCGGGGCTGTGCTGGGAACTGCCACCGGGACCCCCACAAAAAGCACCTCCCAAGCACCCCCAATATCGCCCCAAAGGGCATTTCTGGCTCAGCTTTGGAGTCATCCAGGCTTCAATATCGCACCAGCCCTCGACAAAAAGGAAAAAACAAACCCAGAGACTCCACAAGATATTTGGGGCGAGCTCCCCCTCCCTGCTCACCTGCTGGATGCCAGGGGAGAGATGTTCCCGGGGAATCTCCAGATTCCCTGCCTTCCCTTCTGTTCTTACTCACGCTACTCTTCTTGCTTCGGCTTCTCCTCCATCCCGCCTTTTCCTCGCCCTCCACTTCCACTCCTGCTACTCGCTAATTCCAGCCCCTTCCCCTCGTCCTCCACGGACATGAACTGGGGGAGCCTCGGGGCGGGCTCCGACCCCATCACCGCCAGGTAACGCAGGGAGGGAGGAACCAGGAAGACACAGGGGTTTGGGGGGCCTGGGGAGTCCCAGAGTCAAGGCAGGAGGAGGCTAGGGGGGTGGGGGAGAGGTGGGATAGGCGGGAAAGGGGGTGTAGAGAGATATTGGTGCAGAATAAGGAGGTGCAAGGGGAGTCCGGAGCTGGGGAAGACGGTGCAGGGACGTCCCAGTGTCTGGGAATGGGGATCCAGGGGGTTTCCCAGGTCAACGAAAGGCGGCATTAGGGGTGGGGAGAGGCAGGATTAAGGGTCCAGGGGGTCCCTGTGCTTAGGAAAGGGACATCCAGGGGCCTCCAGTGTCAGGGAAGGGTGATTCATTGGGTGAGGAGACGTGGGATGTCCGAGAAGGGAGTTCAGAGGGTCCCTGATGTTGAGGAAGGGAGGGGTTGAGGACTGGGAGACGCCAGAATTGGGGGTGCAGGGGGTGCCAGACTCAAGGGAAAGGGAGGGTCTGTGGCCTACGAGAGGTAGGCTGGCCAGGAGAGGGGTGCAGGAGAGTCCCAGTGCTGGATAGGAGGTGCAGGGGGGTCCTGATGCCCAGGAATGGGCCCAGGGGGTCCCAGGGTCAAGGAAATGGAAGTGTGGGATCTGGGAGAGATGGCATGGCTGGGAACGGGGGTGCCGGGGGGTTCCAGAACCAGGGAAGGGGGTGCAGGGGGTCCCGGATAAAGGGGTGCAGGGAGTGTCTCGGTTCACAGGAATGTGGGGTACAGGAGGTACCCAGGACCCCCTGGGGCACCCCTGGACCCCCCTGCAGGAAGTGCTGGGAGTGGGGAACTGGGGAGACATAGAGATTTGAGGTGGTGCCAGGGTGGTACCAGGATCAAGGAAATGGGGGAACTGGGAGAGCTGGGAAAGCCAGGAAGGGGCTTCAGGGGGTCCTGGGGTCAAGGAAAGGGAGGACTGGGGGTGAGGTGACCTGGGATGGCCAACAACGGGAGACCGGGGGTCCCCGGGGTCAAGGAAAAGGGGGATTCGGGGGCTGGGAGAGGCAGGATGGCCAGGACAGGAGGTGCTGCAGTCAAAGAAAGGGGGGTTGGGAACTGGAAAACTGGGAATGGCCAGGAAGGGGGATCCCAGTGCCCAGGCAAAAAGGGGAGCAGGGGGATCCTGATAATAATAGGGAAGCAGAGGAAACAATGGGATGAGGCTCCAAAGTGCCAATTCCCAGCAGCAGGAAGGCAGGAAGAGGGCAGGGAAGTGCCCCCACGGAAAGGGATCCCAGAGCAGATCTGCTGGTCAGGGCCAGAGTGGGAACTGGGAACAAGGACTTTGGGAATGCAGAGCAGCGGGAGGGGTTGCCCTCCCCCTCCTGCCCATCCTGCGCTTCCCAGAGCCCAGTCACCTCCAATATGGGCCCAGTCACTCTCACTATATTCCACTTGCCCACAACATGGTCCCAATCGGCCCCAGGAGTGCCAGTCACTCCCAGTATGAGTCCAGTACGATCCAAGTCTCCCCCAGCAGGATCCCAGTCACTTGAGATGCCCCATGGTAGGTCCAATCACTCCAAGTTGATCCCAGTTGCTCCCAGTGTGGTCCCAGTTACCCCCAGTATGGTTACAGACACTCCCACTATGACCCAAATATGGTCCCAGTTGCTCCCAGACTGATCCCAGTTGCCCCACTTGTGGTCCCCGTCCCACTAGCATTGTTCTAATATCTTCCAATTGATCCCAGTTGGCTCCCACCATTGGCCCAGTAGATCCCAGTAACCGTCAGTAAGGTTCCATTCACACACCATGTAATCCCAGTATGATCGTAGCCAGTGCCAGTATGGTTCCAGTCACTTCCCGTATGACTCCAGTTGTCCTCTACATGGTCCAAGTTAATCCTTGTCAATGCCACTGTGGTCCCAGTCACCACCAGTATGATCCCAGTATGATCCCAGTTGCCTCTGGTGTGGTTCCACTTGCTCCCAGTATAAACCCAGTCACTCCCAGTATGATACCATATATTCCTAGCGTGGTCCCAGTTGCTCCCAGTCACTCCCAGACACTCTCAGATACTCCAGGATTCCTCCAGTCACTCCCAGTATAAACCAAGTTGCCCCCCACATGCTTCCAGTTGCTCCAGTCACCCCCACTATGGTTCCCTCGCAGTTCCCTCCTCACAACTGGGGAGTACCACAAAAAAAACCAAAACTCAGGACTGGGGGTAGCCCAATACCCCACCAGGAATGGCAGATACCCAAAAATCACTTCAGGAATGGGAGATACCCCACAATGCCCTCAGGAATGGGATCCCCCCATGCCTCATCCCCAACCTTCAGCTCTCTCATTCCAAACCCCATCCCATCAATGCCACCCCTCCCCCAGGCATGAAGACCCCCTTCCCAAGACCAATTTCGCCCATCCCACTCCTTCCAAACCTCATCCCGCTCCTTCAAGAACCAATCCCACCCCTCCCAATCCGCTTCCCACCCCACCCTAACCTTCCCAATCCCCATCCCACCCCTTTTGGGGGTTTCGGGGGGGAGGGGGGGGGGCTGTGGTATTGAGTAAATTTGGGGTGGGATTGAGCCATTTTCAGTGCAATTGAGTAGTTTTAAGGAGATAGATTTATCCCTCTTGGCTCTTGGAGTGAATAGCAATGGAGAAAATTCTTCCAAATCTGCCCCGAACCCCCAAATCCTCCTGAATATCCCCTGAACTCCAAATTCGTCCCCAAATTCTAGTAAAATGATGGGGCTTTAGATGCTTTGTTGTATTTCTTTATTTTTACCCCAATTTCGGGTGTTTAGAAGGGATGAAGATGGATCAAATAAAAATCAAGGTGAAAATGAAAGGATTTACATGTTGGTGTTGTACGAGTATCTGTGAGGTTGGGTTTTGGTGGGTGGAAGAGCCTTTTTTTGGAGCGGGGTTCTACGCCATTGTCTCCAAAATCTTGGCCACAGGCTTCGGGGCTGCTGGGGCTGGCTGCAGCCCCGGCTGTGGGGTACGGCTGGTCCAGCAGCATCCCTGGACAGCACCCCGGGCCCCTTCCCGCCGCGGGGGCTGTGCCGGGCTGACAGGCCCCGCCCACGGCACCGCGCGCACCAATGGCAGGGCCGGGCGATGTTGA
This sequence comes from Pseudotriccus pelzelni, assembly GCA_035584735.1. Taxonomy (NCBI): domain Eukaryota; kingdom Metazoa; phylum Chordata; class Aves; order Passeriformes; family Tyrannidae; genus Pseudotriccus; species Pseudotriccus pelzelni. The sequence continues at coordinate 5,821 of JAWMRA010000295.1, read as the reverse complement.
CGGGGCGGGGCGATGTTGACGGGGCGGGGCGTCGCTGCCGCCACGCGCGAAGCCTCCCGGAGCCCCCCCTGCCCCCAGCGCCGGGGCGGCCGCGACTGTCGGCGACTCTCGGCTACTCGGCGGGCCCTCGGCCCTGCTCTTGCCCCTTCTTCTTCCCCACGGATTGTTTTTTTTTGCTGTCCTGCGTTTCGAAAAACGACGAGCTCTCGTCGTCAGCTCTCCTGAGCTGTGGAAGCTGCGGCACGACACCGGCACGGGGTAAGGGACGGTGTCGGGGAGCGGCCGTGGGCTGGGGGGGACGGCGGGACCGGCCCGCCCGCCGCTGCGGAGGGCTGCAGAGAGCGAGCACTTGAGGGATGCCCCCCCCCCCTTACCGCGGGTGCGGGAGCTGGCCGGGGCTGGGTGCTGACGCTGGGGACCGGGCACTTGAGCAAGCTGGCCGGAGCCTTCGTTTCGGTAGAAAACCCCTGTCCTGGTCCGGGGAAACAAAAAAAGCCCATTTCCTAGAAGCGGGAGGCAAACTCCCCTGCTCCCCCCAACGGCCGCGCCGCCCGCGCGCGGAGGGTTCCGCATCGTTCTCGCCGCCAAACCCCCGCGACAGCCGGGCCAGCGGCCCCTGCTGCCTTCCGTGACCACCTTCTCTCGTGGCCCAAAATCCACGACGGGACTCCGGTTTTGCAGCCCGGCACTGGAGCCAGCGCCGCATCCCCTGCCCGGTATTCCCCAAAGCCTGAAGCTGCCGGCTGGCTCGAAGTGACACCGTGCTTGGCGTGGGTCCCTGTGCCCCCCCACCCGGGTTGGTTTTGGGTACCAGGGGAAGGGAGAAGCATAAATAACATCAAACCGAGGGAAGGTTCTGGGGATGAGACAAACCAGACGAAGACTTTAAGGTCTTTAGCCGAGGTGTTAGGCCCTCAGAGTTTGTCCTGCTTGCAACAGGTGGGAGAAACGACCTCTCTGGGTGGGATGGCAGGGCCGAATTTTGATTGGTTGCAGGGGGTGGTTGTTGGTTTATTCAGCCAAAAGCTTGCTGGGCAGCACCAGCCCACCGGGGTTTGGGTGGCATTGGAAGCGTGGCGGTTTGAGGGAATTTCCCCAGGGGCCAGGGCTACTAAAGTACCCCCAGGGCAGACGTTGCAGGTTCCATGCCCAGCACCCCAGGGATGGGTGTTGCCCAGCGACACCAGGAACACTCAGGCCCGGCCCTGCCCAGGTGCCAGAGAGCGACTGTGCTTCAGGGAACCTCAACCCTCTCCCTCTTGTCCTTGCAGGATCTGTCCCATCCATTCCCTCCCCTTCACATGCACCTGGTGACATGCCAAGGCATGGTGTGCTCCAGCCCTGTGCTAAGAGCTCAGGGGCAATCGAGCTCCACCAAGGAAGACAGGCCTGGCAGCAAGCCAGACCCCATGTGGCTGGCTAACCTCATGGGCACCCACATCGGCTTGCCCCCGATATCCGAGGACCCTGAGGACTGCTGCACCATCTGGGAAAATCTAGTGAGTCTGGTGGACTTTCAGTCCCCAGGTTTTCCCCTGACTGCTGAGGAGTTGTGTGAGTACATCGACATTCCCCGCACGGTCATCTCCTCCTCCACCACCTCGATGACCACCACCATGATGCACCATGACATGGCCGAGCCCTCTCAGCTCACAGGCAACATCAACTACAAGACCAATCCACACATCAGGCCACCCTACTCCTATGCCACCCTCATCTGCATGGCAATGGAAGCTAGCAAGAAGCCCAAGATCACCCTCTCGGCCATCTGCAAGTGGATCAGTGACAACTTCTGCTACTTCCAACCTGCGGATCCCACCTGGCAGGTAGGAGATTTGCAGCCTTGGCCCCTGTCCACACAGGGCTGGGCCTCCACCCTGCAAGACAAAGTCCCACAGGGATGCTAGATCCCACTGGGAGGAGAGCAGCATAGGCAGCTGGTGGGGAAGGGCTGGAACGGGAAAGAGCTTGGCTGGGCTCAAATGCCAGGGCTGCTGGGGTGATGGAGGAAAGGAGCCCTTCCGGGAGAGAGCCCGAGGCCATTTGGAGAGCTGGGAGGTACCCACTGGGCTCCCAGCCCGAGGCTCCTCTTGGTTCTGTGGCGAAGGCCTCTCGGTCCCTATCTTTCCAGAGCATTGGTGGGGTCCCAAGTGCCTCAGGGCTGAGCGCACGTGCAAGAAGTCACCACATCAAGTATCCCTCGATGTGGGAGGGTGCTGAGGAGAGGCATGGAGATGCTGTTTGTTGGACTAGTCACTCATTGGAGAGTTTCCCAGATGAAGCGCTGCTGCTTTTTAAGCAGGGCACAGTGCTGGTCTCCTGGCCTTTCAGACAGGCCAAGGAGGCTCCATTGCTGGGACAAGCTGCTGAGACCTTCCGAGGGAAGACCAAGAGGGGTCAAACAGGGCTGCTGTCCGCAGCTAGCACAAGCGTGTCCCTGGCAGGGAGGGGACAGTCCCAGGCTTACCAGCTTTGGGGACACCCTTAAGCCCTTCCCACAGCAGCTTTTCCCAGCCACCTTGGCTCGTTGCCTTCATCCATCCATCACATGAGGTCACGTGAGGGCCACTCTGGCATGTGAGGCTTTCTAGCAGAGGGCAGGGCAAGAGGACCCTGAATGGCTCATCCTCCCACTTGGGTTATTGCCAGCCCAAATCCACAGCATTCCCGTGATCCTGGGTGGCTGTGCTCACCCAGCCAGGGCTGGGCAAACCCACTGCAAGCCCCCTGCCCAGGAGTTGCCCACCTTCTCCCCAGGCAGATGGGCTCCCTGGAGCTCATCACTAGTAAGAGAACCCCTCACAGACCCTCTTCCTCTCCAGGGCCACCTGGATTCCCCTCTCCTGTGCTGGAGGAACTACGTGAGCTGGCTGCTTCGCTTGGCTTTGGGGAGCCCAGCGCTGGGTTATTTACCCAACAACCAAGTTTCCTTTTCTGATTATTCGCTGCACTCAGGGCACACCCAGGGCATTTTCTGGAGGGCGTATAGCCCAAGATGTCTTGGCGTTGCCATTTCTGCTTTCTTTTCCCAAAGGGCCTTGCTGAAAACCTGCTTTTGCACCACCCTCCCCACACAGGTAGGTCTCTCTCACGCCAGCAGACAAGCATTCAGCCTTGGGTTTTTTATTCTTTTGGACCTAGAGTTCCATCCGGCACAACCTCTGCATCAACAAGCGCTTCATCAAGGTGACCAGGGAAAAGAGTGAACCAGGGAGAGGTGCATTTTGGAAGCTCCACTCCCGATACGCCAACCAGTCCAAGAACAGGACCAAAGAGTGGAGGATGCCACCAGCACAGATCCAGCCAGCCTCCCCTGAAAGAGCCCAGCAAGAGGCAGGGCACATCATCAGCCCAGCTGCCTCAGCCTGCAGCTCCCATAACAACCTCGAGATAAGCATGGAGCTGCAGCAGTTGTTGAAGGAGTTTGAAGAGTTTGAAAACAGCCAGAACTGGAACGCCATGGAGAATGAAGCGGGACAGCAGTGCAAGCAGCCCACATCAACGGTGAAGGCATCTCGACTTCCCAGCTCTGCTTCTGGGACCCAGGAAGAGCGGAGCAAGCTGACCGAGCTGAAGGGTGACACTGACTGGGAAGCTCTCCTGAACAACCACCTGGACGAAGGAGACTTCTCCGTTCTTGGGGATCTGGAGCTCCCACCTCCCATCCAGCCTGTAACACTGCACCTGGACTGGATGGGACAAGGGCAGCACACAGACTGTCCCCAAGAACAGGAGCAAGTCCTCACCAAACCCAACCACAACAACCCAGGCTTGGATGAAACCCTCATGGCCACAGCTTTCCTGGAGCATGCCTGGCACAAGGAAACAAGCGATAACCTCTCCAACTTCATCCCCATTGATCAGGGGGCTGAAAACATCCAGGTCTCTTTGCCAGAGAGGGATGTCAGAGACTGGAACTTTCTGACCTGCTTCTATTAACACTGCATTAGAGATGGTAGATGGCAGGTGATGGACTAGATTAGATTAGATAGACTTAGGAGGGGCTTTGGGTGTGGGCCTAGATGTTTACATTGACAAACCTTCTTTTTATTTCTTTCAGTTCTATTCTCATGTTTGGCGGATATGTTGAAGAACTGCACAGATACTTCTACACTTTAACTTTTTTCAAACAAAAGTTATTAATAATTTTTTTTAAAAAATGAAGACAAAAAATGGAGAAGAAAAACCCCTTTTGCCTCCTTGTTTCCCTCTAGCACAGCCTGGCTATGCCTGAGCTGCTGCCCTGGTCGCAGGAAAGATCTCCTTAGCCCAGCCTTGCTTCTACACTCAGCCCCAGGACATAAGAACTCTCACCCAATTCCTCAATGGCACAGCTATTCCCCATGGTAAAACCAAAGTACAAACCAGCACCAGCATGCCAATGGTTACACACCACCAGTACAACACCAGGCCAGCTGTGCCAGTGTCCTGAGTGCTGGGTGCTGCTCCCAACCCCAGGACTAGCCTTCCTTGTCACTGCAGGGAGTTCATGGGGGCAATGTGGTCCGAATGCCACGGACAATTCCTCTGTCTGTGCTATGTCCCCACCCAGCCCTATAGATGCTCTGAGAAGCCCAAGGGGCTTCAAATTCCTTGTGGGCCCAGGGTGGTGAGAGGAGCTGAACAGAAGTTGCAGGAAGAGCTGAGTCTGCACGAGGCCAGTCCCATCAAGGAGAAGTTGGGCTGTGCCAAGGGAGGGACCAAGGCAGTGCACACTTAGCTGCCAGCCTGGCCGGCACAGCCAGGGCAGGGCATGGCATGGCAGGGCTGGGGGCAGCAGGTTTGGGGAGCCCCGTGGAAAGGGCAGGTGGGCTCAGGGGTGCAGGCTGGGGGCCAAACTGGCTGTGGCCAGGCTGTGGGTACCTCTCTGTGCACACAGCCGGGGGCAGGGCTGCCCCTTGGGATGAGAAGGTGGGAGAAGGGCACTGGAAGGGCAATCTGGAAAAGGCTGGTCTGGCCCCTGCCTGGGGGTCAAAAGACTGAACTGAAATCAGGAGTCTGACTCGTAAGGAGAAAACAGTACGCTGTACAGTCAGGTGCCTGGTGACGATTGGAACTGTTAATAGATTCTTTCTTACAGTTCTGGTTATTAAGTGAATGCAAATAAGAATTTAACTCTCCTTCCAGTGAAAAAGCTGAAGTGATTGATTGGCATCTGCTAGTCCCAAATCCTTAATACCAGAGATTAAGATGTACTTTACAGTGTAAGAAGACATCTTCTTTTGTGTACTTGTATCAAGTTTTCTTTGCCATTGAACGAGAAAATCCAGCTACAGGATGGAAGATGCAGCTCTCTTGGACCGTTCTCCCACAAGGATTATCCCGGCAAAGGAGCTAGAACAGTGGCATCATGAGTCTTAACCCAGCCACTTTGCTCCCAATCTCTGGGACAGGAGAACTGTATCCTGACAGTTTGGTAAGTATTGAACAAATTTGTTCCAGCAGGCCATATCTCTGAGATGAACCACTATCTGAGACAGAGATGGAGCTTTGTATTGACATGCGCAGTCCAAGTGTTGTATGCTTGGCTAATCTTTTGTTTAAGGAAAAAGGAATACAATTCCAAGAGGCTGAGAGCCACCAGGAAGGAAGCCAGCAGTACTGAGCAGTACCATTGACAACCTACTCAAAATGGACCCCAACTCCAATGGAGGGAAGAGCTGCACCTGTGGACTATTTAGCAAGGGGAGACACACCTGGGAATCAGAGGCCTGAGTGTTCATTAATAAAAAAGTTATGTAGGCAGAGGGAGCCCCTGGTGGCCTAGTGGTTAGATTGCGGGACCTTCACCGCCGAGGCCAAGGGTTCGATTCCCAGCCAG
>JAWMRA010000294.1:0-14718 GCA_035584735.1 Pseudotriccus pelzelni | reverse complement strand
GCTGGACTGGATTTCCCAGAGAAGCTGTGGCTGCCCCTGGATCCCTGGGAGTGTCCAAGGCCAGGTTGGAGCAACCTGGGATAGTGGAAGGTGTCCCTGCCGAGGGCATGGGTGGAACTTTAAGGTCCCTTCCCACCCAATCCACCCTGTGCTCCCAGGATTCCATGGAAACAGCTCCAACCTTTCAACCTGTGCCCTGAATTCCCAGCTCCTCTTGGATCCCGGTGCTTGGCTCTGGGTTCCTCCGCAAGGTGGGTGTCAGGACCAGGTTCCCTGGAGCTGAGAGGGGGAAATGGTGCCCGGTTTTAACCAGGAGATGATTCCTGGGCAGCACCCACAGCACCTCTGAGCCGTCGCGTCTCCTGCCCAAAAAGCTCCTCAAAGCTCAAACCTGAGTGGGCTGAGACCCTGCCGGCGATCCCAACCCCTTAGGAACTCATTCCCGTAAAGGCTTCCCGTTTCCATCCACACACTGCCAGCTTACTCCAAGAAAAAGCAAGGAAAAGGCCTTAACACTGGATTTCTCTGGCACTGCTTAAGGCATTTCCTAATGTCTCTGGTCTGGGTGAGAGAAAGCAGCTCGGAGATTTATGGAGCTGGGAAGGAGCTCCGGGATTATCCGCCCTGCCCTCGCCAAAGGAATTTCGTCCCGTCGTCCTTCCAAGGGGGAGTTGGTGATAATCCCGTGGCTCCAGAGTTGTGGGGCAAAGGAAGTCGGTGTTTCAGGAGCGGGTTAATTAATCCATGCAATAAGGAGGAAGGGATCATGAAGGATGGGATCAAAACAGGCACTTCCACGAAAACGGGATTATCCTGTCGCTACATGGGCTGGGAGAGTTTTGCCACGGCCTTCAAGGGAGAGGGAAACGATGTCCTGGGATGTACCGAGTGCTTGGGCCTGCCTTCCACTGCATCCAGGGATGTTCATCAGCCAGGGAATGCTGCAGCCAAGGGTTGTAATCCTGGGAGACACCTCACACACGGCTGGGGGAGTTACTCAGAGTGGGAAATCCAGGCTCAGCTCCAGCTGCGGCTTGGACTCCTCAGCAGCATGCCAATTCCAGTGCCCAATTCCAGTGCCCAATTCCAGTGCCCAATCCCATCCCAACCTCTGCTGTGACTCCAGGAGAACAGCCACACATTTGCCTGTAAATCCGGGCTGAAAAGGGCCAGCACAGACCCGGATTCTACCCCTGTGCTAAAATCCAGCAGCCTGGGCTGTTCAGGACCTTCAGCACGAACACCTTCAAATTTTCTGCTCTAGGCAAGGAAACCCATCCCGAGGAGTGTCCACCCCACGGGGCCCCGGCCAGGAGCTCCAGGGAAACTGTAAAGGCTGGCAATTCCCTCCTTTTACCCGGACAAGCGAGGCCTGACGCTGCAAATCCTCCTCTCTGTGCTCTGCTCCGCCTCACTCCAGCTCTTTCAGCAACATTTCGGCGGAATCAGGAGATTAATCATTGACTAAATTTCTGATGTCCCTGTAACTTCAACCCAAGGCCTTATTTATTACCCTGAGACGCCCAGAGAGCTCCTGAGAGCCCTCAGAGCAAAACCTGATGTTCCATGAGGCACAGACTTAAAAATCACTTTCATTACAGGCTCTTTCAGCAACATTTAGGTGAAATCAGGAAATTAATCACTAACTAAAGGCTTGATGTCCCTGTAACTTCAACCCAAGGCCTTATTTATTACCCTGAGATGCCCAGACAGCTCCTGAGAGCGCTCAGAGCAAAGCCTGATGTTCCAGGAGGCAGAGAGACATCAAAATGCCTTTAATTACACCTGCACAGCCAGAGGCAGGAAACGAGAGGCAGCTTTTCAGGAATTTGGATCGAGGAAGGCGAATTTACAGAGATAACGCTGCAGGGTTGCAATAAATGAAACAAGTTGGATTCTTGTGTGACACCACTTCAACATTTCTAACACGGGCTCAGGAAAAAAAAAAGTGAGTATTTTTCGGTTTGGGGATTAAAATACGTCGTGAGGAGATTAATCTTGGTATTTATAGATACACAGGGAAGTCAAAACTTGGAGCAGTTTAGGGACTTTTTTTTTTTTGCATATATTATTTTTGGCATCGGTTTTTACAGACGAAATAGAATCTTCCTAACTACATGAAAAAATTGCCTGGACACACGCACATAAAATCTACTTTGCACTGTTGGTTCTTTTCAATCACAGAAATCAGGATAAAAATCCTCAAGAAAGCCACTTTAAGGTGCTGCTCTTACAGTTCCTACAATTAAAACCCAGTCCAACAGCTAAAAAAAAAATCTTCCATTCAAGCAAGACTTTGCAGAAATTTGTAGCTGACCATATTGGCATTTCTATGTGCTAAAAATATATACATTCTTTTGCCTGTGTAATTCATGAATTTGTTCTTTTTCATGATAATCTACTTTTTAGAGATCTTGTTTTGCTTCAGGTTTCCTGCAAGGAACAAAGTTCCACTCTGTTCCAGCTCCATCAAACGTGGCAAGGACTGACCTCCCTCTTGTATTTCCCAGTACAATTTGAAATTAAATCCACTTCACTGAACTTTCTTCTCTGCATTTGTCCCGCTTTGGTCCAAAATGTCACTTCCCACGGGGAGAACTTTTAGGTCCTTTCCCACCCAAACCATTGTGGGTTTTGGGTTGGGTGGGAATCACAAGGGTTTGGGTGGGAAGGGACCTTAAAGCTCACCCAGTGCCACCCCCTGCCACGGGCAGGGACACCTTCCACCAGCCCAGGCTGCTCCAATCCTTTCCAACCTGGCCCTGGACACTTCCAGGGATGGGGCAGCCACGGCTGGATCCACAAGTGGGCCCTCCCTAAGTGGAAACACTCGGCAGTGGTCAATTGTGAGAGTTAATTTGCTAATTAGAGACCGTTTGTAGTGACGCCACCGAATTTACTAAGCGGAGATACAGAGAAACAGAAAATATATTAGATATATAACTAAGAACCACGGAAAGGGGTAAGACAATACAACACTCTACCTGCCTCCAAATCATCTGGAAGCTGCTGCTAACACTGCCACAAATAAATGGGATCGTGAATTCCCAGCTGAGCCACCCGATCCACGCACAAATTCCTGGCTGGGATCTCGATGGGAGCCAAAGGAAAGTACATCCCCCCCAGCACTTCCCAAGGACTCAGAGCGTGCACAAAGGTGGGCACAGCTGAGAGAAAGGACCTTTGAATCTCTTCCCGACCCAGCTCCACAATTCCACAGCAAAACAAAGACCCATCAAATCCTGGGTGAGTTTTCCCGGGTGAAACCCCTCTCTGATGGGAATTCAAAACCCCACTGAATTCCGTAAAAACAAATGCACTCAAAAACCTCCCAGACTGGGCAACCCGACTTTCCAGGCTCTCTGCTAATTCCTGCATTCCAGGGTTTTCTCTGGGAATTTCAGCTATTTGATAAGATTCACATTTAGGGCATCTTTTGACTTCGATTCCTGCGCGGAATGGGGCGTTGTCTGCCCTGGCCGCCGTTTGTGCCGAGCACATCCAGCCCTCCAGGCCAGGCCTTGGAAACGCTGATTGGGGGTGACAGGATCTTCTCCCACCTGCCCAAGCTTAACTCCAAAATCAGCTCCCAAGGAACGAGGGCCGTGGAATTCAGGCAGACTGGGAGGAGCAGCTCGCGTTGCAACCCCCAAATCAACCGCTGAGTGATATTTTACATTCTCCCTTCAACGCCGTTTCGAAGGAGTAAATCTGGGACTTGCAAAAACTTCTCTCTCAGTAAAGGGGTGAAAAATGCATAATAATGATGCATTTCTGCCTGTAAACATCAGCTATTTGTTTTCTGGACATAGTTTAATCCAGCAGGTTTGGGTTTTTCCTTTCTTTCTTTTTATTTTTTAAGACTTAATTTCCAGCCTCTGGCACTGGAATTGCTTTAAATGTCCACACTTGGGAGCCTTTTCATGGCAGGCAGGAACACCAAGGAAGGAAGAACTCAGATTAGGGAGGTTTACACCAGGGGAAGGGCAGAAGGGCTCAAAACTATTGAGATTTCATAGAGTTTGAACCATTTTTGAAAGGCTGTGACTACGAGGAAGAAAAGGGAGCGAGGCAGTCAGGATGGGACTTTAAAAATTAAAAAAAAAAAAAGGAAAAATATTAGAAGTTAAAAAATAAAATGAGGAAATGGAGTCAGCTTTCAGTTATTCTGTTGAAATGGAGAAATCCACTGAGAGGATCCACTGCAGCAAACACAACCTGGGACCTTCCACCACTAATTACCGAGAGGGCTAAAAAAAAACCAAACCACGTCAGAGACCGAGCTGCCAGAAAGAAATGGCCCTTTTCTTCTCTCTCATAGAAGACACATCAAATAATGTCATGGTTTTAGACAAGCTGCTTGTGGCTGGCTCTGCCTCATCCGTTCCCACAGCACGTCTGCTGCACTCCCAAGTCAAAAGCCAAGCGGTTCGGGATTTATTTGGCGTTTCAAAGTGGCAGCAAAGGGGAGCTGGCCGGGAGATTGGCAATCCCTGAGGGTTTCTGACCATTCAGAGCAGTGGGGGAGAAACCTCAGAGAGGCATCTTTCCCTTTCTTCCTGGGGAATTTGGCTGAGATCCCTCCGTGTTACCTGGGAAGCAGCTGGACGTGGGCGGGAGGCGCCTTCCCCGACAGGGCCTGATGTGCCGCGGAGAAACGTCTTTTGAGAGAAGCTTCTTCCTGGAAAGGAAATGAGACTGACTTTATCCAGCAACCCAAGAGCAGATGTGGGGATTGAACTGGCTGTGACAGCCCTTTCATTTGCTGCAATCCCAGAGCGCGTGTGTTTATAGGTTTTTGGGGACCTGGCGGAGTTGTGTTGTAACCAACGAGGTGCTGGACGGGATTCACTGGTCAGATTTCGGGCTGAAGCCTCGCTGCCTTGGAATAACGAAGGTCTTGATCTCCAGGGAAGCTTCGTGTCTTCACAGGAGTCAAAACAGTCTCAACAAAGGAGTCAGAAAGTCTCTGCAACTCCCTGATGGGAGGGGGGACCTGGGAGAGGGTCGGGCTCTGCTCCCAGGGAACAGGGACAGGAGGAGAGGGAACGGCCTCAGGCTGTGCCAGGGGAGGGTGAGATTGGATATTAGGAATGATTTCTTCACAGAAAGGGCTGTCCAGCACAGGAACAGGCTGCCCAGGGCAGGGGTGGAGTCCCCATCCCTGGAAGTGTTCAGAAAAGCCGTGGATGTGGCACCTGAGGAGGTGGCTTAGTGGTGAACACGGTGGTGGTCGGACTGGGTGATCCTGGAGGTCTTTCCCAACCTCGGCAATTCTGCGACTCCACGAGGACGCAGCAGGAAGAAAAACCTGCAGAGAAGCCCTTCTGATGCCTCCAAACTCGCCAGGGTGTGAGAGCAGGGCTGATTCCAGCAGCAAGGGGCTGAACACAGAACAGTTTGACTTTGCTGCATCCACTGCCCCCGCCCTCTCCGTGCCCCAGCAGGGCACAAACCCCCAAATTCACCTCAGCCCATCACAAGGAGGAACGAATTCCCTTCAGCAAACTTTCTCCCACTTCAAAGGACTTTGCCCAGTGAGCACATCAAGCTCTCAGCAGAGTGGAACTCAGTGGGGCTGGGTTTGAAGGGGGTGGTACTGAATGTGCTGCAGGACAATGGGATTCCCTCGGGTCACACAAACCCAGCACCACCTGTGCTTAAAAAAAGGATCTAAAGTGCAGGGCAGAGGTATTAAATCCTGCCCTGTTATCAGCTGAGAGCCACCGGTAGTTATCAATTCATAAATCAAGGCAATGAATGAATCAATTTAATCGGTTGAATTAATTAATCACGTCTGTAGCATGGCAGGGGTGGCACTGGATGGGCTTGAAGGTCCTTTCCAACCCAAACCATTCCGTGGTTCTGTGATTCTCATCAATCTGCCTTTAACTCTGGGAACTGGGAAACATTGTTGGAATGAAAGAGCGACAGAGGACAGGAGCCATTTTTGTCATTTCTGATCGTTTCTGCTGAAAGTTCCAGGAAATATTCCTTACCACAGAGCCTGGTGGTGCAGCCATCATGTCCAAGAAGCCCCTGGGATATTTTTTGGTAGGAGAGTCCAAGAAGTCACTGACAGAGGGAGATCGAGTCACTCCACCGGGGGACAATCTGGGCTCCGGGAAGAGCTGAGTTCTTGAGCCTGGTGTGGAAAGGACACGAAGATACTGTGAACACCACTTTGCTTCCAGCAAACAGGAAAAAAAAAAAATCAGTCATTTTCCACCCCTGGAAGTGTCCCAGGCCAGGTTGGACGGGGCTTGGAGCAACCTGGGAGAGCGGGAGGTGTCCCTGCCCATGGCAAGGTTTGGAATGAGATGGGATTTAAGGTCCCTGCACCATTCCATGATTTTACCGAAGCACTGGATGAAAGCTGTTAATGCAAGCCCAAAGCGTTACCAGCTCTGAAAGGAATTCTACTTCTGTCATTAAAAAGTTTGGTTTTTTTTAAAAAGAACTCCTCTATTTTCTCCCAGTATTTTACAGAGGCTTTTGCACAGTAGTTCATTACAAAGAGAATTAACAGCCCATCATAATCTCCCCCCAACCAATCTTCCCCCTGCTACCATCTGACTAAAAATGTCCACATTACAGGCAACCTCGGGGCAAGGTTTTCAGCAGAAATCACCTCCCACCGTCCATCAGAGCAGGGGATGTCCAGGAAGGGGAGAGTGAAACTTATTTAAGCACCTCTCAATGAAGCTCTGAGTGAATTTAATGACCTGCAGTAAATTTAAAAGCTACTTTCTGAGCAGCAGAATTACCCAGACCTCGTACTGTTAATGGAGTTTCTGTAACTGGTGACAGGTCAGAGCTCCTGAGGAGGACAAAGTCCTTTAAAAGAACTTCAGATAAATATATATATATATATTAAAACCCACCAGGATTATTTAAAACTATTTCCTCTTTAATCCTCCCCCTTCTTTCCCCGTGGTCTATTTAAGGATTCGTTGCCTTCAGGACAAAGCGTCTCCCGAGATTTTTAGGACAAAAAACCTACAACATTATCATAAATAAGGCAAGGGAATCTTTCTCATTTCAAACAAAACGTGGAAGTTCTGGAAACGAAAACGAAATCTACTTAGTTTGAGGTTAAATAAGGCTCCTCAGAAAGGCTGGAGCTGAGATGGCAGCAGCTTTTCTCCGTGACCACGGAGAAATCAGCACTTATGTGAGAGCCTTGGAATTAGAGGAAAAGAGGCCCCAAAAAACGAGCTCCTCTGCAGTCCACGGGTCACATCATCTCCCTGCCACAACACCTGCTCCTTGTTTCTTTTCCTCCCGTGTTTCAGAGATCGCATTCTGCTTTTTTTTTTTCACCTGCCGACCTGCCCTGTGTGGGAGAAATTCCAGGCTCACAAAAGTGACAAGAGAAGCCCTCCTTTCTTCCTCCGCTCTTCTCCCTCGGCTTTCCCTCCTCGAGCCCGTTGATCTGCTGCAGGGGGAGTTTGGTCAAGGAATTGATCTGCCTGGAGGTTGTTGTTGGGAGTTTTGGGGGGTTGTTTGTTTGTTCTTCCCGTATTAATATAGGAAGTCATAGGAGGAGTGTCTGAGGGCACTTGGCTTGTCCAAGGAGGGGACTCGTCAGGGTCTGCAGCTTCCTCAGGAGGGGCAGCTCTGATCCCTGATCCCTGTGACCAGAGCACAGCTGGAGCTGTGTCAGGGGGAGGTTTTGGTTGGATTTTAGGGAAAGGTTCTTCATCCAAAGGGTTGTGGAGCACTGACCAGGCCCCCCAGGGCAGTGGGCACGGCCCCAGGGCTGCCAGAGCTCCAGGAGCATTTGGACAACGTTCCCAGGGACAGGGTGGGATTTTTGGGATATCTGTGCAGGGCCAGGGGTTGGACTGGCTCCTTGTGGTCTCTTCCAACTCAGGGTATTCTATGAATGTTTGGATGGAATCATTCCCTGATCCAGATCACACACTCACAGGAATGGGAGCAAGCACTCGGATTAGCTGGGGGTGATCACGAGGCTCCAGCCTCAGTTATTCAAGTGCTCCTTTTACACCCACTGCAGATCATTTGGGTTTGTCCTGCAGCCCCAAAAGCACCTGGAGTGACTTTATAAGTTGCCTTCACCCATCTTACCACCCTGGTTTTCACGCTCTTTGGGATTCTTGCTGTCCTGGGGAGGAGGGCAAAGGAAGGTCCCAGGGCCAGCCCATCTTGTTGTTCAGCAGCTGGATGGACACCAAGCTCTCCACCATGGACATCCCATATCTCATTTGGGATGAATGGGAGCTCCTCAGCCCAAAGCCATCCTCAGAGGAGTCAGGCAGCTCACCTGCTGCATCTCACTGCCTCAGGGCTGGAAATCCATTAAGGATTCAGATCCCAGGGAGGGATATCCCATTGCACGAGGAGGTTTCAGGTCTCGCAGGTCGCATCGTTCACAGATTTCCATTCTTTTAACAACAAGTAGGAACGTTCTGCCGGTAAAACCAGGGGGAACGTGTTCCCAGACATGGTACCTGCTCTGCTTCGGGGGTCCTGCGTGTCATCAAAGACTGCAGGGAGCTCCAAGCCCAGGAACATCTTCATAAGGAGACTCAGCTCCGTGAATGCCTCGTCCAAGTCATCTGCAGAGAGGGAAAGGATGTAAAAGGAGCCCCAACCTTTCAGCAGGACAAAGGCACAGATCACATAAGTCTGACACAGAAATACATTCTTAACTTACTCAGCTTTGAGAGAAAAAAACCAAACCTTCATCTCCATAAACAGCACATTCAAGAAAACAACCTGAAATTCATCTCAGGTTCTGCACTCACCTAAATATTTCCCTTCTGCCGTTACAGGTTTATTTTTTTAATGCCATGTTTAAATTGTAAGCTCTGTGTGCCCTTGACAGTAAGTTCTACAGCACAGGGATGTATTTCACCATCAGCGTGGTGGACCCCAAAAATCACCTCCCCCAAAAGGGCAGGCACAGAACGGACCAGAAGAGGGTTCTTCTCCAACCCCGAAAATCACCTCCAGGGATTAACTCACCGGTGTGGACGACTGCATCAAAGTATCCTGGGAAATCCTGGCTGATCTGGAGGTACATGTCCACCCTGGAAACTGCCTCTTCAATCTCTGGCCTGCTGAACAAGCCTGTCCTCCTCAGATGTTCCTCGTAGCTCTCCTTGTCCGTGGGCACCACCAGGACGTACCTGGGTTTGAAGTGGGTGCATTTCAGGCTCCTCACGCCCTGGGAAACGAAGCAGAGAGACGCAGTGGTTCGGTCCTGAAACGGGTGAACCCGGAGCTGAGCGCAGGGCAGCTCCGGGTTGATCCCAAATTCCCGGTGGGAGAGGCCTTGGTGGCTGCAGGAGCAAAGGGAGAGCACAGCGAACACGCTCCCCCCACCACCCCAAAAAAAACCACCCCGTGTCAGCCTCGCAGCACCTTCACTGGCTGCAAGTGCAGCCTCAGCAAGATTTAACTCTGCAGTTGTGCCGGTCCCCTTTATCAGCCAGAGGGAAACTCCAGATTAAGGGCAACGAGCAGCTCTCCATTTTGAGTCTCGGCCCAGGGACCGTAATTAAGATTTCTTTTCGTGGTGCTAAATCACTTTTGTCCCTTTATATGCAAGGCAGTGGCTGTGCACGGGTTTATTTGGGCCGAAGGGGGGGCTCAAACTCCTCGTGAGCACTGAGGTTTTTAAGCAAAAACTTCAGTTTTCAGTCATCGCTTTCACCCACAAAATGATCATCCCGCAATTAACGAAATTTAATATCCTTTTTTTTTTTTTTTTTTGCTCCAGTCTCCCTAGTTGTGGATGCTCAGCTCAGGATCCTGTTTTTACCCCTATTATTTTTTTTCCAGTATCACATTCCGGGCCCTCTGGAACGAGTCTCTCCTTCTGGAATCTCCAGTGGTCTCTCACTTTGGGATCTCAGAGGAAGTGGAGCTTAACCTGCGGAAAGAACTCGGAAGGCAACGCCTTTCCTTTTGTGTCACCTCAACCCCCCAGCTCCTAACCGCTGATCTGAGATAATGAGAAGTGCTTCGTTAGAAAATCAGCTAAAAACTCGTGCTTTTGGGACTCCAGGAGAGAGTTTTTGACACCCTGTGACCCAGAGTCTCAGAGATTCTCCGCCATCTGTGCGTGTGCACCTGCCAAACCTCAGGGGAAAAAACCCTCAGGGAAATCGCATTTTTTTAACAGTTCTGCCCAAATTTTTGCCTCAGGCCTGAAGCAAAGATGGTTTTTTGGTTTTTTTTTTTTTTTCCAGGGGGGATTTGTGGCTGTGCAGCTCTGGAATGAGGTGTGGATGGTAGAGAGGGGGAATGCTGAAGGTTCTGTGCTGGAAAGGGAGGGGAGATGGGGTTGCTGAGGGTGGGAAAAAGAGGCCAGACATTTTAAGGAGAGAAGAATCCACGTGATCAAAGCACGGAATCATTAAGGTTGGAAAATACCTCTAAGATCATTAAGTCCAGCCTGCCAAGGCCACCTTTTTAAACCACGTCCCCAAGGGCCACATCCACATGGATTTTAAATCCCTCCAGGGATTTCAACTCCACCCTGCCCTGGGCAGCCCCTTCCAAGGCTTGACCGTCCTTTCCATGAGGAAATTTCCCCTAATATCCACCCTGAGGCCACCTCCTCTTGTTCCCTGGGAGAAAACAGTGATCCCATTAAAACGGGATCCCCCAACAGGCCATTCTCACCTCGATTTCCAGGTGAACACAGGTACCAAGCCCCTCCCTGGCGATGGATTCCAGGGTGTCTCTTCCCAATCCATAGCGGTGGCCGCTGTATTTATAGGTTGCTATGAACTTCCCCTGGAATTCAGAACCGCCAGGATAATGCCGAGGGAAATATTTCAAGGGGAACAAGGGAAATATTTCGAGGGGAACAAGGGAAATATTTCGAGGGGAACAACTTCCTTAAACGGGAATAACCACTCTGGGCTTTGCTCTCTCTCCCTACGAGCTTTCTTGGGGTTTAAATCACCAATAACGAGGTCAAGGAGAGCCCCAAATTTGCAGGGATACGGGTTTGAACCTTGGCCATGGATAATGAGACACCGGTATCCCGAAAACAAGGCGCTGGTGGATCCCAGAATCCACTGGCTATTCCCTGATGCTGCAGAGATCTAAGGCAAGGGCCGTCCTTGTTTTGCCATCCCATCGAACCACACGGGGCCAGGCCACAGAAAAGAGAAGATTCCAAAGGAAAGGAAGGCCTGGAACGCATCTGCAAGGAGAACTGGAAGCGGCCAAGACGTTTCCAAGGTAAAACCTCCCAACCCTGGTTCCCATGGGATGTCTGGAGACATCTCTGTTTGCTATTAAAATTAAACTCCTTGATTACTGTCATTAAGGATCGGACGGGTTGTTTCAGAGCCTGTTGCTTCCCTCATTTGTGGACACCCAAATAATGGGCTCTGCTGTGGCTTCTCAAACCCAAGTTTAACAGCAAAAAAACCCACAAAAACATCAGAAAAGAAAGGCAGGAGGCACAAAACCTTCAGAAAAAAAAAAACCAAAATGTTCCTTTAGGGGGAATTTGCTAAACTTGCAAAGAATTCCCTTGCAGGGCTGCTGGGAAATGTTGGAAAAAATAAAGTAAATTAAAAATATATATATAAAGCAGCCCAGATGTTTGCATCTGGAAATCAATGGATTTCTCCCTGACACACTGTCCCAGTGTTCCCACTGCCCATCATGCCCATTTAAAGGGAACTCACCCGGAGGAAAAGGATCAACACCCACCAAACCGAGGGTTTCTCTGGGTGAAATGAAACCCCACAGCCGTGAGAGAATCCACACGTCCACACAGAGAGACCCAACCTGGCTGCCCAGGGCCGATTTCTTCTGTTTTTCACGTGAAAAACTAAAATCAATCAGGCCTGGAGAGGCAGCTGATTCTGGGAGCAGGGAATGGGCTCCAAGGACACGAGGCAGGTACTCACTGCATTCACCATTTCCTCAAACGCTGCTGGGGAGATGAAATAATAATCCAGCCTGTTTTCTTCCCCAAAATAAGCTCTCCTGGTGGTGTGACAGGGGCTGGAAGATAGATGGGAGAATAAAGAAATAACCTGTTTTCAACCACAGAGGCGGCTGTGGAACGGGAAGGGGGGTTGGGGGTGGGAAGGAGGATCCCATAAATCATTTCATTTTTAAGAGGAGAAGAAACAGGAGAAACGGAGGTGCAAATCCGGCCGCTAACGCTGCACATTTGAAAGATGAAGCCATAAATACAGAATGAGAGAAAAAAAGTTGTCAATGTGCCATTATATTTGGGTTATAAATTCCCCTCAGCCCAGCAAGGAGCTGTCACAGGACCCCCCCGGGACAGAGAAATGAGGAAATCCAATCTTTTTTTCCCAGGTTGGGGATGATCCAAAGTGCAATCCAAAATAGGGAAAAGCAGAGCAGGAGCTGGGGCTGAACTGGGAGGTTAAAAAGAAACCCCACACATAAAAAGCCCAATCTTTAAGCAGATCCTCTAAGAGCAAGGGGAGAAACAATCCCTAAATTAGGGGGATTCAGCGGGATACAAGGCAGGGAAAGAATCACCAACAGGACAAACCTCAGCTCCACGAGCTTCCTACCACGACGGATCTCTAAAAAAAACCCCCCAAAACCAGCCAGGTTCCCGCAGGCAGCAATTTGAGACTCGAGTACCCAGAGGCTCCGTCGGAAATCATATTTCAGTCGGGTTCTCCTTGGCAGGGATATTTTATTCCCGATCCATTTCTTTCCCAAGGAACCCTCCAGAACTCCAGTGGGCAGATCTTTGCCGGGACAGCCTCAGAAAGGGGTCACTTCTTTCTTTTTTGGGGTGGTTTTTTTTTCCCGTCAGCAAATGAGAACAGCGAGTTCCACCCGGAAAACTCCGGAAAACTCCCCTTCCCAGGCCTGATTTTGGCCAGATGGTTTGAGGGTCTAATTTGGCTCTATTTTATTATTTTTTTTAAACACTTTTATCCATCACAAGCCTTTTTTATTTTTTATTGCAAGGCCATGTTTACATTCCAGTTGCTGGAGTGTCTGGCACGAAACACATTTTTAATGAGTGGAGTGTCTGAAATTGAGAAGTGCAAGCCCTGAAATGGCTTAAATCCCAACTGAAGAATTAAAACACAACTTTCCTTCATTCTTGCAGTTTTTCTGCTCTGTTAAGGTTCTGTTTCTCTCCTTTTCTATTATTATTATTTCATTTGTTTTCTCCCTCATGCAGGAAAGTTTTAGGAAATAAACCACACAGTTAGGAAAACAATGCTCTTTAAAAAAACACACACACACACATGTGGAGTGCTTGGAAAATTTCAACTGGCATCCAATTAATTATTAATCAATTATTTCCAGCAGAAAAAAACACAGGAGGTGCTTCAAAGAAAGGCAAAAAAAGGATATTTTTACAGAACTCTTTTTCTGAAGGGATCTGGTTAAAAATGACTGGATAAATTAGGACAATAAAAAGAATTTGGGAATATGGAAGAGAATATCCCAGGGACAGATACCAGTGAGTGCTTGGAAAATTTTAGTTGGTATCCAATTCATTGGTTATTTCCAGTAGGAAAAAACACAGGAATATATTTTTACAGTCACAGAACTTCTTTTCTTAAGAAGTGCGGTTAAAAATGACTGAATAAATTACTGCAATAAAAAGAATTTGGGAATATGGAAGAGACACGATATCCCAGGAACAGAGACCAGTGAGTGCTTGGAAAATTTCACCTGGCATCCAATTAATTAATAATTAATTATTTCCAGCAGGAAAAAACAGAGGAGTTGCTTTAAAGAAAGGCTAAAAAATGATATTTTTACAGTCACGGAGCATTCTTAAGATCTTTTCTGAAGGGATCTGGTTAAAAATGACTGGATAAATTAGGGCAATGAAAAGAAATTGGGAATATGGAAGAGAAGAGAATATCCCAGGAACAGAAACCAGTGAGTGCTACAGGACCTATGAAAAGTCAGGAATTGGGAAGATTGGAATGGGTGGACCAGAGGAACATCTTGCACCACCTCCTTTTGGGCCTCAAATTATCACAATCATCGATTTTGCAGCCTTGGGCATCAAGGCTGAAATTCCCTTGGAAAAGGAGAGTTTCCAGGGAGCCCAAGGGTCATAATTCAGGGGGAATTAGTGTTTCCAGGAGGTGGTGGAGTCTGGAAGGTGCTGTTTCCTTTCCTAACTCTACTCACAGGGCAAGAAACTCACCCAGCAACTGCTTTTCCCTCCTTTTCCCGGATTTTGGGCGCAGCCTGCGCGTGCACTGGGACGTTTTATATTCAGGCAGATCCCCAAAATCGAGGGAAATGCCGCCAGATCCAAGCAGATGCTCAGCCTGAGGGGCCCCAGCGAGAAAAGCTCAACGCAAGGAGCACTAAAAGCCACGGGCTTATGAGCTAAAACCCATCACAACGAGCGTTTACTGTCGGGTTTCGACTGTCTGCGGACAGAAAACCCCCCCCCCAGCAAGCCAGCAGCAATTCCAGCGCTCGGATCTCTGGAATTTCGGGAGCAAACTCACCCGTATCTGAAGAGATCGTTGAACTGCCTGCAGATCCTGTGCGTGAGTTCCCTCTTCCCGCAGGACACGGGGCCGACCAACACCAGCACAGGGTAGGAAGCCTCGAGACACGGCAAAGTGCTGCGAGAAAGGAAAACCGGGAGCCCTTTTAGCCCCGGCAAACGATTCCCTGGGAAAAGGAAAATTGGGAGCCCTTTTATCCCCGGCAAACAATTCCCTGGGAAAAGGAAAATTGGGAGCC
>JAWMRA010000293.1:0-14743 GCA_035584735.1 Pseudotriccus pelzelni | reverse complement strand
GCCCAGCCCTGGATCCCCATCCCGGGGGGATTGACCATCCCTGGGGATGTGGCACTTGGGGACACGGGCAGGGCTGGGGCTGGTGGGACTCGGTGGGCTCTGAGGGACCTTCCAACCTCAGCAATTCCGTGATTCCCTGAGTTTGCCTTAGGAGATGTGCTCCCTGAAGGATTTTAACATGTTGAAGGGAAAAAAAGGAGCTGTTGAACTCCCAAACCGCAAACGAACCTTGGCAAAGCAGGTCGGAAAACGTTTCAAATCATTCGTGTAGAAAATAATGATAAAACAGAAATTGCATCATTTTTCTCTGTTACACGAGTTGTAATTAGGTAAAATTAATGAGACAGATTACAAATTCATAACAAATAACTCTCAGCCAAAAAAAAAAACCCCTCCCAAAACAGACCCACCCAAATCCAAGCCCTGGTCCCCTGGGGTGGTTTTGCCCCGGGGTGCTGCCTGAGGATGGGGGGAACAACCCGGGGACGGTGGGAAGAGCTTCCCTGTCCCTGTGTGGGTCCTTCCCGCTGTCCTGCCCCTCCCAGGCCGATTCCGGGAGCAGGGATCGCTGCTCCAGCCCTGGGCTCGCACGTCCAGGGCCGGTCCTTCCTCCCTCCCTCCCAGGCCTCACTGCTTTTATGATCCCTGGTGTGGTGGTTTGGTTTTTGGGTTTTTTTTTTTTTTTCATCTCTCCCTATCCAGTAGCACAGCTTGTCCAAAAAAACACCGCTTACGATTCCTGGAAAAACTCTGGAACAAAACAATCCCGGCCCCTTCGCAGAGCTCTGGAAGATAGCGAGGGGGTTGTACCCGCCAGCACGGACACGGCTGTCCAAGCATTCCCAATCCTTCCGCAGCCGGGGGAGGGTCGGGATCGCATCCCTGGAAGTGTCCAAGGCCAGGCTGGACGGGGCTTGGAGCAGCCTGGGATAGCGGAAGGTGTCCCTGCCCGTGGCAGGGGGTGGCACCGGGTGGGCTTTGAGGTGCCGTCCCACCCAGACCATCCGTCCCGTGATCCTGTGGCGGGAGCGATTCCAGCACCGGCAAAGCTGCTGGAGCTCTTCCGTCTGAGGGCTGGGAATGCTTGAGCAGGACACGGGGAATGCTCGACCAGGACACAGGGAATGCTGGACCAGGACACAGGGAATGCTTGAGCAGGACACAGGGAATGCTTGAGCAGGACACAGGGAATGCTTGACCAGGACACGAGGAAGGCTCGACCAGGACACAGGGAATGCTTGAGCAGGACACAGGGAATGCTTGACCAGGACTCAGGGAATGCTTGAGGACACAGGGAATGCTTGAGCAGGACACAGGGAATGCTCGACCAGGACACGGGGAAGGCTCGACCAGGATACAGGGAATGCTTGAGGACACAGGGAATGCTTGAGCAGGACACAGGGAATGCTTGAGGACACAGGGAATGCTTGAGCAGGACACAGGGAATGCTTGAGCAGGACACAGGGAATGCTCGACCAGGACACAGGGAATGCTTGACCAGGACACAGGGAATGCTTGACCAGGATGCAGGGAATGCTTGAGCAGGACACAGGGAATGCTCGACCAGGATGCAGGGAATGCTTGACCAGGACACAGGGAATGCTCGACCAGGACACAGGGAATGCTCGACCAGGACACAGGGAATGCTTGAGCAGGACACAGGGAATGCTTGACCAGGATGCAGGGAATGCTTGAGCAGGACACAGGGGTGTCCTCAGAGTGTGTGAATCCCAGATGGGAGGGAGCGAAGCCAAGGGAGCGCCAGCTCTTCCCAGGAATCCCCCTGGCCGGGATGGGGGGGGAGGGTGGCAAAGGGCTTTCGTGAAAACACATGGAATTCTGTCAAGGAACGTTGTTGACTGTGAGGGCGACCAAGCGCTGGCACAGGTTGTGCAGGGAGTGTTGGGATGCCCGTCCTTGGGTTTCCAGAAGTCACCTGGGTGATGAGCTCCTGCTGAGCCTCTGGAGCGGGGCTGGGACCGGGAACGAGGTGGACCCGCTCCACGAGTCTGGGATCAGGATCGTTCCGTGGGCTGGAGGCGGCTCAGGGTGGGATGGAATGTGGTTCAGGTGGGGCAGGAGATCCCAAGGAGTGGGATTTTCCCTGAGGCAGGTGTGGGGCTGTTGGACTGGGGACACTGGGGAAGGGGGGGGGGCCATTCCCTGTTTTGGCCATGCCCGTTTCGTGGGGCAGAGCCAGCGGAGGTGGCTCTGCTTCCAGGGTGCAATTCCAGGAGCGACTCCTGGGTTTTTGGGGAGCCCAAAGGGGCTCTCAGGCGTCTCTCATCCAGCCCTGGAAGAGGAGAACTTCTAGGTCTGGGTGTTGGGATGGACTGGGGGGGATCAGCCAGGGTGGGACACGGGGCTCAGGATCCTCCCAGGCAGTCAGCAGGACAGGGAAGGGCTCTCTTCCCTAGGGAAGCGCCTTGGGAAGGTCCTGGTTCCGTGCCCTTCGGGTAGCCCAGGGGATCCCTCTGGACAGGCAGCGGGACAGGGAAGGGGGTCTGTTCCCCGTGGAATCACCCCGGGGAAGGTCCTGGCTCCACGCACGGCCTGTCAGCACCTCCGCAGGCGCCGGGGCTGCCTCGGGGCCGAGGCCGTGGCTCCGCTCCCTCGGGGCCGCTTTAACTTCCCCGCCAGCCCCTTGGAGCACATCCAAAGGGGAAGGGGGGAAAGGTCGGTCTGGGAGCGCTCCCGTGCCCCCGGCTTGAGCCCTGGAGCGGGGCCGGGGCCGCGCGTGGCTTTGCTCGGCAGCCAAGGCCGGCCGGGGATCGTCGCGGCTGCCAGAGCTCCCGGAGCTGGTCCCCCGCTTCCCCCCCCCCCTCTTCCCCGCATCCCGCATCCCACATCCCACCCCAGCTGCTCCGGCCTCCCCTCTGGCAGCGGCTCCCGCTCGCGTTTCCTCGGCTCTTTGTTTGGGAAGGCGTCGCTCCCGCCTGGAAATCGCTCCCGGGCTGCCGCTGCTCTTGGCCGGGATGGGGGGTCCAAACCGCCCCCACTTCCACGGGATATTGGGGGGCAAAGCAACCCCCAGCCCCCTCTTCCTGCTGCCCGAGTTCGTCCCGGCTCTTTCCCAGAGGGAGGTTTCCCGACGCGTCCGCTTTTCCCGTCAGGTGTCACTGAGGTTGGTGACACCGGGGCACTGGATTTTGGGGTCTCCAGGGTCATGTCCTGCCCCTCCAAGGGCTGCCGTGGGGGTCTGAGCTCCTTCCAGGCTGCAGGAGCGGGAGGAGAATGTTGCTTAAAGGGACTGGGAGTCCTTGAAAGCGTCAATTGGTTTTTAGTTAATTGGTGAGGCTTGGGGAGGGAGGTGTAGGCGGGTGCTGCTCCAGGACGTGGGAGCTGTGGGATCACGGGAAGGTGGAGTTTTCCATATTTCCGAGGTTCTCCAGGGCTTGTGTTGTGCCCTCCAAGAGGGATTTCCTATGCAGGGCCAACCACACCAATCCCATGGGCTGGAAACGGCCCTCTGGGATGTGGTGAAGGGACAGGATGAGAGGAAACGGCCTCAGGTGGGATATTGGGAAAATCCCTCCTGGGAAGGACTGCCCAGCCCTGGATCCCCATCCCAGGGGGATTGACCATCCCTGGGGATGTGGCACTTGGGGACACGGGCAGGGCTGGGGCTGGTTGGACTCGGTGGGCTCTGAGGGTTTTCCGACCTAAATAATTCCATGATTCCATGGTCACGGCCCCAGGGCTGCCAGAGCCCAAGGAGGGTTTGGACAAGGCTCTCAGGGACAGGGGGGGAGTTGGGCTGGATCATCCTCGGCGGTCCCTTCCTGCTCAGGGCAGTTCAGGAACTCTGGAGCCCTCTCTGCCTGCTCCCCACATCTCATCCCGAGCCATCAGAGCCATCCCAACCTATCCTGAGCCATCCCAAGCCATCCCAATCCATCCTGAGCCATCCCAATCCATCCTGAGCTGTCCCAAGCCATCCTGAGCCATCAGAGCCATCCCAACCTATCCTGAGCCATCCCAACCTATCCCAACCCATCCCAACCTATCCCAACCCATCCCAATCCATCCCGAGCCATCAGAGGCATCCCGACCCATCCCAAAAGCACCTCAAGGCATCAGAGCCATCCTAAAGCATCCCGAGCCACCCCCGTGTGTTCCAGGGCCGATCCCTCTCATCCCAGCCCTGATCCCAGCGCTGATCCCGGCGGTCGGTCGCGCTCTCCCCGCGCGGCCCGGCAGGAAATCTCTCTTTAATAGGCTGGTCGGGGGCCGGGGCCGTGTTTTCCTAAGCGGGAGGAATGTTGACATGGAAGCCCCGGCTCCCGGCAGGTCCCTGGATCGCGTGGCTGCTCCTGCTGCGCCGGATAATCCTTCCCCGGGAGCGGGGCGGGCGGGCAGGGGGGGCTGCAGGTGCGGATCCGCCGGGATTGGGGGGGGGCTCCGGCGCAGGGAGGGCTCCTGGAAGGGTCTCCTTTCATCCCCCTCTTTCCCAGATGGTGGGAGGGGGGTCCCGGGAGGGGCTGCCGGGCACGATTGGAAGCAGCTGGAGGCCGGAGCCCGCCCGCGTCCCTGGGCCCTTTTCCAGGCGGGAATTGGTCGGGGGGGAAGCAGCGGGATGTCACCGAGGGGGGAGAGCTGCCACTGTCAGTGCTGGGGAGGGGTGTGTGTGTGTGTCCCCAGGATGGTGCTCCCTGTACCCCCATCCCATCCCATCCCATCCCATCCCATCCCATCCCATCCCATCCCATCCCATCCCCCTGCGGCTGCCTTCGCATCTCGTAACCTTTAACGAGCGGGGCCTGCTCCGCACGGGAGCCAGGGCTGGGCGGCTCTTCCCGAGGGCTCTGGATCCCTGCGAGGCTCCCGCGGCTCCTCCGGGGCTCCGGATGCGGCCGAGGCTGCGGCGGGTGCCCCGTGCCCTTGGGCGGGGGTGCCAGGGGTACCCCCGGGGCAGCTCCCGGATCCCCATCCCAAAAAGCCGCCCCTCGCTTGGATCGTCTTCCTTCGGCTCCTGGGGGGGGCTCCGTGGCCTCCCGTGCCGGGGCTGCTCCGTGCCCGGAGCCAGGGAAAGCCACGGCTCCGCTTGCCGTGGAGGCAGGAGCTCACCTGGCTCATTCCCGAGGAACGTGCCAGCCCGGAGCAGGCCGGGAATGGGGCGCTGCAGCGGCAGCAGCGGGTCCTGCTGGCCCTTGGATCCCAAAGGGGAAGGGCAGAATGCCCAGGAAAAGTGGGGAGGGGAGAGGAGGGGATGCCTGTACCCCCCACCCCGGGAACGGCTCCCAAGGTGTCGGGAATGGAAAAGTCCGACGAGCGCGGTCGGAGCGAAGGAGGGACCTGCCAAAATTAACAGTTGATTCGGGTTTGCGGGAGCGGGAGCCAAAACGCAAGGAATCTTGGATGGGGAGAGGGAAACTTTTTCCGTGGGCAGTAAATCAGCACGGAAAGATGGGAGGTGGGGAGGGGGGGAGAGCGGCCCCCGCGCGGCCCTGGCAGAGGGGCTCGTCCCGCTCCCCCATCCCACAACATTCCCAAGCTGCTTCCCGGGGGGGGCGGCAGGAGCCTGGACCCGGATCTGGCTGGGTTTGGGAGCTTTAAGGTGCTTCTGGTGCAGGTGAAGGGAATTTCAGCCCTTCCGGGTCTGCTCTGAATGCAGTGAGGACCATCCAAATGCTCCGCGGGGCATCCTTGTGGGAAAAGAGGGATCTCCCTGGGATCTCATCCCGTCACTGGGCTCAGGGGTGGCTGGGGCTGGGAGGGGGGGTGATGCTGGAGGGACCCTCTGTTTGGGCAGGGTCGGGTTCTGAGCAGGTCCGGGGATGGAAACTCCATCCCACGGCGGAGCTCGCCCACTCCCCGCCGTGTAAAATGCGAGTTCCCGTGTTCAGGTGGAATTCCGGGGGTGTCCCTGTGCATCCGGGGGTGTCCCTGTGCATCCAGGGCTCGGCTCCTCCCGCTCCTCCCACGGGGGGCTGTGCCCCCCCTCCTGCCCCTTCCCCTGCTGGAAGTTCCCTCCTGCCTCCCCCTCCTCTCCAGGTGCAGGAAAGCCGCGGGCAGCTGGGATTGGTAAAGAAAACACCCCTCGTAAATCAGGGGCTGGGCGGGGGGGGGGGGGGGGGGGGAGAGCCTCTGCCTTCCCCCTCCCAGCCCAGGAGCTGGGAATGGGAGCGTTTTCCCCCTCATTAACCGCTCTGGTTCCTGTGTGGGAGCAGGGAATCCTTCCCAGCACCTGAAGGGGCTCCGGGAGAGCTGGAGAGGGACGGGGGACAAGGGATGGAGGGACGGGACACAGGGAATGGCTTCCCAGGGTTAGGTGGGATATTGGGAAGGAATTCCTGGCTGGGAGGATATTGGGATGTTGAGATGGAATTCCCGGAGGAGCTGTGGCTGCCCCTGGATCCCTGGGAGCATCCAAGGGCAGGTTGGAGCACCCTGGGCTGGTGGAACAATTCCTTGATTCTGTGATCCTTGGGACGGGCTGTGGTCCTGGTTGGGCTCGGCGATCCCAGAGCTCTTTTCCCCCCCCCGTAACAATCCCGTGGTTCCGTCACCCTGGGCAGGGGTTGAGGCTCCGGGGGTCCCATTTTCCCCCAGTCCTCGGAGCAGGGGGGGAAACTGAGGCACGGGGGGAGCTGCGTGGGAGGTCTCCAACCCCTCTTTGTTCCCTTTGTCCTGGGATGTCCCTCTGGAAGGGGCCGTGCCGGGGGGTGCCGGGGGGGTGCCGGGGACCCCCCGTGCGTGCCCACCGGGCCTCTCCCCCCCCCCGGTGCTGCTGCCCCCCGCCCCGCACCCCCTTCCGTGGCTCCTGGCTGCTCCCGCAGCCCCTTCCCCGTCCCAATTGGAGCTGACGGGCTCGATTTGTCAAGAGATAAAAAATAGCGGAGGAGGCCTGGAAAGACAGGAGGCACAGGAAAGCGGTTTGGTAGTTGGAGACAGAGGAGCAGGATTAACGTGCGGTGGGGGATTTGGAGGGGAACACTGCAGGCATTGTAATCCGAGAGGGGCACGGGGAAAAAAGAGAGACCGGGAGAGGGAGCCTGACCCCGGGCTCCCGGGGGAGACGCGCGGGGAGCAGGAACGAGGAGAGAGTGAAGGATTCCAGAGGTGGACTGGCTTCCTCTTTCACCAGACAGACACAGGGGAGACGGGCAGGGAGCCAGCGCCGTACCTGCACTTCCCATCTGAGCCCGGGACAGCTGGAGCTGCTTTGGGAGGGGGCCGGGGGCGGTGGGGAGGGGGCACGAGAGCCACGGGGGTAGGGGGGGAAGGGGGTCGGGGCCGCAGCCGGAGCGTTCCCGGAGCGTTCCCGGAGGTCCGGCCGGGGACATTACGGACCGACGGGGGTCCCTCTGCCCGCACTGGCACCTGCCCCGACCCTGGGAGCACAAGGGGGTGTGGGGGGGATGATCCCAGCTGGCAAACATTCCCGGGGCGGGGGAGGGTGGGAAAAGAGCTCGCAGCGAGTAAATCAGAGGAAGAAAGGGCTGCGGAGCCGCGGCTCCCGGGTCACATGTGGTTCCTGGCAGCGGCGCAGGTGCTAAACGGGGAGCGGGAACCCGGCACCCCGCGTGATGGATCATGTGGGGAGAGCGGCAGCTCGTTTCCCCGGGCCCGGGGACGGGATTTGGGGGGGGGGGGCGGAACTGGGAGCCCCCTCCCCAGGGCTGGGGGCCCGGGCAGCGGGACCGCGCACGGGGCGGGGGGGGGGGGGCTTGGGGGGGTCACAATTCCTTCCCGATATCCCACCTAGATCTCCCCCTGGTCCGGTTTGAAGCCGTTTCCCCCTTGTCCTGTCACTCCAGGCCCTCGTCCAAAGTCCCCCTCCATGTTTTTTAATCCCCCTTTAAGCGCTGAAAGGCCACAGATTAATGAATTTTAAAGATCCCTGATCCACACCATCGCTGGGCTCCACCTGGGCGCGGAGCCACAAGCCCCAGGCCGTGTCCATCCCCCAGCTCCTCAGATCCAGCCTGCAGGTCCGTGTCTGTCCCCCCTGGAGGTCGGGCTGCGCGTGGGGCCCTGCCCGAGGCCGGGCGGAGGACGTGTCCCCTTGTCACCCGTGGCTGTGGCTTCCCGTGGGGGATGGAGATCCCTGGTGCTGGATCTCTGGGATCACCTCCCTGTCCCGCGGTGCCTGATCCATGGGGATCTGCTCCGGGCCCCCCCCCCCCCCCAGGCATTAAACCCACCCCAGAGCGCGGTGCCACCGTCCCAGCTGCTTTTTGGGGTGCTGGCCCGGCTCCCGCCGTTCCCAGTGCACGTCCCAGGAGCTGCTGCGGGTGCAGGAGGCGCTTCCCACGGGGAATGTGGGATGTGGAAGCCCGGGGGGAGCTTCGTCTGGGGCTGAGCTTCTTCCTGGCTGGGGGACACCCCCGTCCTGTGTCCCAGCAGCGCGTGGAGGGGTGTGGGATGGGATATTTGGAGTTTTGGGGGTGCGGAGCTTCGCTATGAGACCTGGGGGGGGAGTGGCATCGTGCCCTGGGGAGGGGTCCTGGCTGGGGGGCACAGACCCCCCTACCCCGGGGGGCTCTCGGAGTGGGGTGACCAGGACCCTTCAGCCGCTGGCTTCCAGTACTGGGAGGTACTGGGAAGGGACGGGGGGGGAACACATTCCCGCTGGGCCCGCGTGGGAGGACCCAAGGGTGGGTTATTCCCTCCGATATTCCCTCGGAGCTCTTCCACAAACCAGGAAAACCCCCAGGCAGGGGCCCCCCAGGCCGTTTGGTGGCCGCGCGGGCGGCACCCCGTCCCGTTCCCGGTGCCTTCCCGGCTGGAATGGCAGGGTGAGCCCCCGGAGCCGGGCCGGGCACGGCCCCCTCCCCCCGCCATCTGCGGGTTCCTGCAGGATTAGGCAGAGGAAATCTGGAATTGGGTTTCTCTCCACGCTGAACCTGCCGTTCCCCGGTTTTATTTCGCTCGCTCCGGTGGATTGGACGCGGCTCCTCTGGAGCCCTTTAATGGCTCGGCTTTGAGAATTTCCTCCAAAATTACACCGCCGGCTTCCTGTTTTTAGAGCTCCCCGGAGCCCTCGGCCTGCGTGGAAGGGCTGGAAAGCCGTCCCTGGAGCGGGGCTGGAGCGCTGCAGCCTGGGGAGGGGGGTCGGTGTGCGACCCACCGGGGCTGGGCCTTTCTGCTCTTCCCGGTTTTTATCTCTTCCCTCCTGCCCGGGGCCGAGGGCTGGGCACGGAGGGTGCGCCAGGGGAAAAGCCCACTGGGTTCCCCCTTCTCTGTGGGGAGCCCGGGGCGGGGATGGACAGGCGTGGGTGGGGGGACAGGGATGGATGGAGAAGGATGGACAAGGGTAGGTGGACAGGGATGGATGGAGAACGATGGATGGAGTGGGATACACAAAGGTGGATGGCAAAGGACGGGCAAGGCTGGATGGATAGGGGTGGATGGATAAGGCTGGATGGACAAAGGTGGATAAGGGTGGATGGACAGGGAAGGATGGACTGGGATACACAAAGGTGGACGACAAAGGATAGACCAGGCTGGAAGGTGGCAGTGCTGGTGGTGGCAGTGAAGGGAAGGGATGCCTGGGAAGCAGTTCCAGGGGTCAGGAGAGGGGAAGGGGTGCCTGAGTCCTCCTGATCCCACACTGATCCCGGCGCCTCCCTTGGCTCGGGGGCAGCTCCTGTTCCCGAGCCTCCACAAAGGTGTGTTTAAAGACCCTTTTCCTTTCTTCTCCAGCCCCTCTCGGCTCTCCCTAATTTCCACCTGCAGGATTTTCCAGCTGCACACGTTGCCAGGGGCGGGAAGGAGCTGGGGGAGGTGGGAAGGGGCTGAGAGAGGCGTCTGGAAGTGATTGGGAGCGTTGGCAGCTGCAGGAGCCTTCCGTGCCGGGCACAGCAGGATACAGGGACACATGGGGGGTGTGCGTCCCACACCTGGAACACCCGGATCCACCCGGAGCTCTGGAGCTGCTCCTGGTTGGGAATTGTGGCTGGGACCCCCCGGATCCCTCTGGGAAGCAGGAGGGTCAGCGGGGGCACAGCTGTGCCCCTGGAAGTGGGGAAGGAAGGTGGAGCCAGGTGGGATCGGGCTCTGCTCCCAGGGAACAGGGACAGGACAAGGGGAAACGGCCCCAAGTTGTGCCAGGGGAGGGTCGGGTGGGATGCTGGGGAAATAAATCCCTCCTGGGAAGGGCTGCCCAGCCCTGGATCCCCATCCCAGGGGGATTGACCGTCCCTGGGGATGTGGCACTTGGGGACACGGGCAGGGCTGGAGGATGGTTGGACTCCAAGGGCTTTTCCAGTAATTCCATGATTCTGAGAAGGGGAGGGAAGCTGGGCTGGTGCTCCCAACCCCCCTGTGTCCTGTTGACCCTCGGTGCATCCCATGTGATTCCATGGGCTGATTCCCAATGCATTCCCACACCAGACACTGGATCCGCCTCGTTGCTGTGACCTGGGAGCTGGGATGTTGTCCCAGGAATCTCTGGGCTGTTGGTCTTCCATCCTGCTGGCGAAATTCCCCCCTTTTGGTGCTTTCTCCCCTAGTTCTGTGTCTCAGGGAAGGCGGGAGCTGCAGCTCCTGTCCCTTGGCTCGGGTGGCGGAGGGGTGGGTGGCTCTGCCTCCCTAAAATCCTCCGGCTCCATCGGGATCTGGAGCTCCAGGGGCTGCTCCGCGGGGCCATCCCAGGCTGGAGGCCAGGGCTGGGCTGGAGCAGAATTCCACGGAGAGCCGAGTGCCAGGCTGGCAGCAGGAGCAGGCTCTCGGGAGCCGGCCCAGGGCTCGCTGCCATCCCGAGGGAGCCGCGGCCCGGCTCCTCGTCCTCCCCCAGCCAAGGGACGTGCGGATCCCGGAGCCACCTGTGACCTCACGGAGCAAAAATGTGCTGGAAAATCGCTGTGCACCCGGGCAGGCCCTGCCAGGCAGCTGGGAGCAATTCCTGCCCCCGGCTCCTGCGGACACGCGGCCAGCCTGGAGCCGGGAGCGCTTTCCTGCCGCTCCTGGGACAGCTCCCACCTGCTCCTGGCAGCTCCCTCCTGGTCCTGGGAGCTGTCACTGCTCCTGGCAGCTCCCACCTCCTGCATTGTGGCCACACGGCTGGGGAAGGGGCTGCCCTGGGAAGGGGGGGGGGGCCACAGCCTGTCCCCCTTGGGATTCCCAGATCCCGGCGGTGCCGGTGAGGGTTGTGGGATCAGGGAATTCCGTCTCTCCTGCAGCCCTACCTGTGGGGGCACAGCCCTGCCTGTCCGTCGGCCCCCGGGAGCCTCTTCCCTGCCCCACCCGGCCCGGCAGTGATGAGCTGGGACAGGAATGTGTGTCTGGAAGAGGCTCCCGGGATCCGGTGGCAGCGCCTGGGAGCTGCTGCCGGCCAAGGTATGTGCGGCTCCGGCTGCCAGGGGGGCTGCTGCTCCCGCCTTTCCCGCTCCGTGGAGAGACTTGGAGCCTTCCCCGGCCTGGGGCAGCTTCCCCTGGGATGCTCCAGCGGTGCGGGGATGCCGTGGATCTCCCCCCCTGCTCCCGCCAGGAGCAGGTGGAGGTGATCCCGGGGCGCGTCCCCTGCTTTCCCGCATCCCTGTCCCCGCCTGACCGCTCGCAGGGTGGGGACGGCTCGGCAGCGTCCCCGGGGAGCTGGTGGAGCAGGAATGGAGTGCTGAGCGTTACCACCTCATCCCGGGCTCCACGGGGCTGCTCCGGAGGGGAGCTTTTCCTCCCCGGGCCCCTCCAAGTTTCGCTCGTGTCCCGCGAGCGCTGCCGGAGCTTTTCCCGACCTCCCCCTCTGGCTGCGAGGCTGAAAGCGCCGGCGTTGCCGTGGCTGTTGAAGCAGAGCGACCCCGAATCCTCCCTGGAGCCCCCGCACCCGGGTGGGCTCCCGGCGAGGTGTCAGACCTGCAGCCCGGCTCTAGCGCCTCGGGAAGCCAACGGGCTCTTCCCGCTCTGGGAGTGCCGGGCAGGGAGGCCAAGGCTGCTGCTCCTCACCCAGCCCGGCGGGATTGACCTTCCCTGGGGATGTGGCGCTTGGGGGGACACCGGCAGGGTGCCGGGTGGGACTCAGAGGGGTTTTCCGACCTCAACAGTTCCAGGATGGAGCCTTTGGGGAGCACCTGTGAGCTGCAGGGAGCAGCGCTGCATCCGTGGAATCTCTT
This sequence comes from Pseudotriccus pelzelni, assembly GCA_035584735.1. Taxonomy (NCBI): domain Eukaryota; kingdom Metazoa; phylum Chordata; class Aves; order Passeriformes; family Tyrannidae; genus Pseudotriccus; species Pseudotriccus pelzelni. The sequence continues at coordinate 2,690 of JAWMRA010000293.1, read as the reverse complement.
TGTGGGACACAGTGGGGGATAAGGCACGGCCTTCCCTGAGGGGCAGGGACGTTTCCTGGCACCTCTTTGACTTCCCAACTGAGGGTGGGCAGTGCCTGCCCTTGGAATGTGCCCAGCAGGGAAGGGTTTCCTGGCACATCCATCCGTGGAGCCCCGTGGATGCCCCCGTGTTCCATGGGCTCCCCGTGGAGAAAAAGGGAAAGGAAAAAGGGAAAGGAAAAAGGGAAAGGAAAAAGGAAAAAGGGAAAGGAAAAAGGGAAAGGAAAAAGGGAAAGGAAAAAGGGAAAGGGAAAAGAGAAAGGCAAAAGGAGGAATCTCCTTGACGAGTGTGACCCATATTAATTTTTAATTACGCAAATTGCTCAGGCTTTCTGTTATCACCTCAATGACATGAAACACCAGCATGTATTGATTGACCCCAACAAACGCAGCCCCCGGGACTCCGAGGGCAGGGATCGAGTGGCTCAAAGCTGGAAGGGGACGGGGACAGTGGGACGGCCCGGGGTGTCCCCGCGCGTTCCTGGGCTGGGGGGCCGGGTCCCCAGGGAGCCCCCCGGGGCAGGTCCCGCGTCCCCCTGGCAGCAAAATCCCGTGTCCCCCGTGTCTCTCCGGGCCGCAGGTCCCGTGTCCCTGTCCCTGCGGGCAGCAGTCCCGTGTCCCTTCGGCTCTCCAGGCAGAATTCCCCGTGCCAGCGTGGAGCGTCCGTGCGCGTCCGGCGCTGTCCCAGCGCGGCTCTCGAAGCCCTGCCGGCCCCGCGCCCGTGTCCACCTCGTGTCCGTGGTCACCGTGGGGGCCGGGGAGTGGGGGGGTCCCGGGCTGGGTCCCTTGGCGGCCGCAGGGCCGTGCGGGTGGCTGTCCCCCCCCCGTCCCTCCTTGCCGCGCCGCTCGGCCCGGCCCCGCCGGACACGATGGCTTTAGCTCCGGATCGCCGTCTTCCTGTCGCGGTCCTTGCTCTGCGGGGAGGGGAAAGGGCCGGTCAGGCGGATGGGGACGGGGACGGGGACGGGGCGGCGTCCCCGGGTGTCCCCGGCACCTCCCCGGGGTCCGGAGGGGTCAGCGGGAGCTGTCCCAAATCCCCTGCTCCCGCCGGGATATTCCCTGGCCGTGTCCCCAAATCCCCTGCTCCCGCCGGGATATTCCCTGGCCGTGTCCCCAAATCCCTGCTCCCGCCGGGCAATTCCCTGGCCGTGTCCCTGCTCCTGGGGACACGTGGCACTTCCCTCCCCTCTCCCTGTTTTCCGAGCGCCGGCCCTGCTCCCGCAGCCCAAATCCCTGCTCTGCTGGGTCCCTTGGGAAGGGGCGAGTCCCTGTCCCAGCTGGTTGCCCCCTGGGACCCGGGGGGGGACCCGTCCTGTGCCACCGTGGCACCAGGAGAGACACCCACCATTGTCACCACCAGTGCCACCACCAGTTAGACCCCCCAGCACCACCACCACCTCCCCACCAGCATCGCCACCCCTAAATCCACCAGTAGCACCAGCAGGGCCAGCTCTGCCACCAGCACCACCACCAGCACCACCAGTATGGCCGTCCCTAAACTCTCCAGTAGCAGCATCACCACCACCAGCACCACCAGTATGGCCATCCCTGAACTCCCCAGTAGCACCAGCACCACCAGTATGGCCATCCCTAAACTCTCAGTAGCACCAGCACCGCCACCAGCACCACCAGTATGGCCATCTTTAAACTCTCCAGTAGCACCAGCACCACCACCAGCACCACCAGTATGGCCGTCCCTAAACTCTCCAGTAGCACCAGCACCACCACCAGCATCACCAGTAGCACCACCACCACCACCAGCACCGCCAGTATGGCCATCCCTAAACTCTCAGTAGCACCAGCACCACCACCAGCATCACCAGTATGGCCACCCCTAAACTCTCCAGCACCACCAGTAGCACCAGCACCACCATTACCACCACCAGCAGCCCCAGCAGCCCCCCTGCCCCAGCCAGGGGTGCCCATCCAGTGCTGTTCCTCTTCCTCCTCCCTCCCATCCAGCTGGGCTCGGGGTCCATCCCGGGTCCCTCCCCGGGCTGTCCCCGCTCCGCTGCCCCCTCGGCTGCACGTGCGGCCCCTGCTCTGCCTCCTCCTTTGTTACCGGGGGGGTGGGGAGGGAGGGAGGGGGAGCTCAGCTCCGAAACGGGAAAATTAAATTTCCCAGATGTTCGGGCCCCAGGAGTTCTTGTGCTGTCTGGAGAGGAAATGGGGATTCGGAAAATCCCGCCTCATATTTTTTCCCCTATCACCTTGCCTTTCCGCTGCCATTAAGTGCGGCAGGAACAGTAAATTACGGGCTGTGGACGGCACATCCCGGGATTCCGGGGGGAGAGGGGGGTTGGCTGAGGCGCCCCCCGGGCTCCTCCTGCCCGGGCCTGGCTCTGGGGGGGTCGCAGGGAGCCTCCGCTCCCGGTGCTGAGCCTGCAGCCCGGGGCTCATCCCAGCCCAAATCAGGAGCTTTCCGCACCAAACCCGCCTGTGGGATCAGCCTGTGGAGGGAAATGGACTGGGATGGGGGGACGTGGAGTGTCCAGCTCAGGGATGTGGGAAAGACATGGAATGTCCATCTCTGGGATGGAGGGACATGGAGTGTCCCACTCTGGGATGTGGGAAGGACATGGAGTGTCCCTCTCTGGGATGGATATGGAGTGTCCCTCTCTGGGATGTGGGAAGGACATGGAGTGTCCCTC
>JAWMRA010000292.1:0-14768 GCA_035584735.1 Pseudotriccus pelzelni | reverse complement strand
CTCCTCCTCCTGCTCCTCCTCCTCCTCCTCCTCCTCCCCAGCGGCTGAGCCTGGGAGGGCTCGTGGCATTAGTCACCGGGAAGGCTCCGAGTCAAGACATGCACGAATCATCACGGAAATCTCTCCCCATTCCCACGGGAGCGAGCTGGCAGCCACCCACCCCGCGCGCCGCTGCTTCCCTGCCTTTTTTGTATCCTTACACTCCTTTTATTTGATTTTTTTTTTTTTGCCCCCATTATTATGGTTATTTCCCCCTCCTAACAAAGCCCCGGGTAAAACCCCCCAAAATCGTCTCCCCTCTCCCCTCCCCAGGAAAATCGATGGGTTTGAAAGCGCCGACCCGCCCGGGGAGGGGAAAGGGAAGACCTGAGCATTTAAAAGGGGGGAAATCGAGCCCGAAGAAATTATTCCCTTCCTTAAATAAATTAGCGCAGTTCAAAGCCCGGCGCTGCGGTTTTCGCGACTGATAAAGATCGAATAGTGCTGCTTTTTTTCTTTTTTTCTTTTTTTTCCTATCGGCGCTTTGCCGTCTTAAATTAATTGGTATTTAAATTAAGGAGGGGGAAAACGAGCCAGTAGGAAGGCGTGTGTTGGCTCAGGAGTGGGCATTTCCAAGGTTGTATCCTAACTTGAAATTCCCGAAGGAAAAGGATGTGTAAGCATGCCCTGGACACAAAAAAAAACCCAAAATAAATAACGATTTTTTACGTAGGAGTTGGTGCGGTTTGTGTCCTCATGGAAACCCACAACTTCCAGCCCTGAGGACCTTTTCAACAACTTGATTTTTCGCGTTTTTTTTTTTTTTTTAAACGGACTTTCTTATTTTCTGCGCTTTTCCCCCTTCTTGCAGTATTTGCCCGTCAGGTGATCTTAATCTGTAAGGTGGAGAAGGAGCTTTCTCCATGGGAAAAACCGAGAAACTCAGTTTAAAAAACCCAGGATATTTAAGGGCTTGTTCGCTTTTTCCGTGTTATTTCCCACGAAGTTATTCAAGTGACCTTAATTTTTTGAAGATAAACCTGCAGAAATCACCCCCTCTGAGCGCCGGGAGAGGAAAAACCACTCCGGGCGCTGCGTAGTGGGACTTTGGAGGCTGATGACTTCTCGTTTTCGCTCATTTTCACCTATTTTTGTGCAGTTCCCGAGCCCAAATGCGGCGTTAAAGGCCGGACCCAGGGAGGTGGTTGCGGGTTTTTTGGGGGGAGCATCGATAGCACACGATGTTCTGCTCAGAAAGCAACTCATTTGGGGTTTTTAAATAATAATAATAATGATAAAGAAAGGAAAAAAACCCACGGAAAGTAGAAAAAGAAGAAGGAGAAGAAGAAGGAAATTGCTGAATTAACTCAGTTTAAAAATTGTAAGGAAAAAAACCCTAAAAACTTGTGAGGGGAATGAGACGGGTTCATTTTTTTCACTTTTGTGAGCCAAAATACGGAAAGAAACGTGGAGAAGGGAGATTAGGGAGATGCCCAAAAATGCCAGAACCACGGGGGAAATCAGGCCTTTGGAAAGAAATCTCAAGAGGGGGGAAAAAATAGGAAAAAAAAGAAAGAAACCAGATTAAAAAAAGCAACAACAGAACCGGAGAAACTCGCGATAAACTGAAGAGGTGGAGGTTGCGCCGAGGTGGCTCCCCAGAACTCATCACCCCTGGTCGAGTGGCAGCGGATTTGGCCGAGTTTCAGCCCAGACGCATCATCATTCTGTTTTATTTTTCGGCGGGGAGGGTTGGGGGGAACAGCAGGATTCGTTGCTCGAGTCATCGGGGAGCGCCCGGCCCAGCGCAATTATTCCCCAACGGTGGCTGGTTTTATTTCTCTGGGCATTTCAGCGTGTCTGGGTTTCAGCGTCGCTTTGAAAGCATCGCCCAGAGCATCTTTCCCGCTAATTAAAGCGCAAAAATCTGTGTCGGACATCGCAGAGCCCTGCTCTCCTCCTGCCCCCTTCCCCAAGTCCATTAGCCCCCCATAATGGTCAATTAATGTTCATCTCGCCTTAATTAGAGCCGGGGAGGGGGGACACCCACCCGCTTTACCTCCCCAACCTCCTGCCATCCCCCCTCCCAAAATTTCGGGGTTCCCCCGTGCCCCCTCTGGGCTGGTGGGTCCCCCTCGAAGCCCCACCCATGGGTGATGCTGAATCCCGGTAAGGTGGTGGAGAACATCAAGAGGGTCCCAGATCCACATTTAGGGTTTTTTACCGCTGTGATGGATGGAGGGATGGAGAAATGGAGAGATGGAGGGATGGAGGGAGGGATGGACATGCAGGTGAAGAGAAGGATGGACACAGACACGAACAATCTGTGGGTGGCTGCTCACAGAAACGAAGATTTGAACTCAGGCTCGCAGTGGAATCGACCACCGAGAGGCTCCTGCACCAGGAGGGAGTGGGAGAGAGACTTGGAATTTGCTCCATCCCAGAACGCCCCCTTGGACGAGCGACAGAGCTCTGCTGTGCCTGGAGGGGACACCTTCCCCCTCCTGGTGCCAGCTGGATTTCACCCGGGCTGAAGGCAGAGAGGGACGGGGGAAACCCGCAGGTAGATGCAGCTCGAGCAGGGGCAGGATGGAGAATCCACGATCCTGGCACAAAAGAGGCCAGACCTGGCCGGACCTTCGCTGCTCCTGTGGTTTTGGGAAGGGTGGAGAAGTCACCCCGGTTCTCCCGGGGGGCAGGAGGGGACCTTTGTGTCGCTGGGACCTGGGGTGGCCGCTGGTGCTTCTCCAGAGCCTGGGGACCAGGAATCCCACAGGGGACAAATTCACTGCCCCCCGGGGATGCCGAAACTTGAGGGAATTCGGGCCTACAACGGATAAAGAGCAAGCTCTGTCCCAGATTTGGGGTGGGGGCAGGAAGACAAGCAAGAAGACCCCTCGCTGGGGGGGGGGGAAGGAGGGCTGTTAACCCCACAGCCCACCCCGGAGGGTGGGGAGACCTCCACCCGGAGAGCACAGGGCTGCAGCAACGAGAGACCTCCGAGCTGCAGCTCAAACTCCTTCCCAGCCAGGTGGAGAAGACAAAAAACTGCGGGAACAGGAGCAGGACGTGTTTTGGGGAGGCACGAGGTGTGTGTGTGTGGGGTGCTCGGCTTCCTGGCTCTGGGGCTCGCACCGAGCACCCCACGGGCACCCCGGGGTGAAACCTTGCCCTTGGCCCTGTCCTGTCCCCCCTGAGGCCCCGGGATTTGCTGGTTCCCTTCGCAGAGGTCTCTGGACAAGGTTTGGCTCGACATGGGCACAGGGTAAAACGTGTCTCGGGCACGGGGGGATGTGGGAAGCAGCAGCCGCTGGCGGGAGGAGAAGAAGAGTTGCCACGACCTGAAACTGGAGTTTTGCCAGTCAAGTTTCCCCTCTTGTTTCTCTTGGCTTTGCTTGGTCTTCATTGCCAAAGGGAGGGGGGGGGAAAAAAATTAAAATCACAGTTTGAAAAATCACGGTTTGTTTTTTCCTTCCCTTCCCTGTCCTCACCCTTTCCACGCTCATTTCCTCATCCCATTCTCTCCTCATTCCCTTTCCCTCCCCAGAGGGGCCGCGGCGTCCCGCACAATTTGCAAGGAGATAATTTCCCCTCCCGTGCCCTCTACCGGCCCCGAAAGCCCCATCAGAATCCCCAAATCCGCCTAAAACGCCGAGACAAGTGTCCCCCAAAGCCTCAGCACTGCTCGAGCTCATCCAGAGCGGCCAATTAAGCTCTTAATTAATTCCCCCCACCCGTTTATCTATCTCGCCATGCAAATGGGATGCACAGACTCAGCACCACAGGCAGAGCCAGGAATGTAAATACAAACATAAATCTGTGCATCTCTGTGGGCGAAGGTCCTTTTATCCTTAAATCTCTCTGGCAGTGCCCAGAGGAGCAGGAAAAGAGGAACAAATCGTCTTTAAATTGCTTAATTCCCGTCACGGAAATTATTCCCCTGCCAGGGAAATGAAGAGCGATCGGGGTGATTTGGGAACTTACTCTTCATTAACGGGTGAGAGACGCCGGATTTGGGTGGTTTTAGGGGGAGTGTTCGTACCTCAGGGGGGGATTTGGGGGTAAATAACCTCCCCCGAGCCAGTCCCGAGGGTGGAAACATTTATCTCGGAGCATCCTTCACCCTCCGCGGGGCTCCGAGGGGTAAAACCGCCCCCACCAACCCCGGGCTGGGTCCAAACTCTTTATTTTTCGTCCCCCCAGGGGTGATAGATTTGCAGGTGGGAACTCCTTAGTGCCAGAGATGTCCCCCCTGTCACCCAGAGGGTGGCCACAAAGCCGGTGGCCACCGTGGGGTGGCCTTGGGCCAGCAAAGGCAAGGCAGGGGGAAAAAAAAACACCTTCTAATTTGACCTCTGGGGATGATTTGGGAGCGCTCGAGCCCCCGGGAAGCTCCTGCCCCTGGGAAACGCCGATTTCTGGGAATAAAACACTTTTACCCCCCACTTTTCACGCCTTAATCCAGCCCTTGGATTAAAAAGGATTTGGGAGGGAAAAGAAATTCGTGTGTTTAGTCCCCTCAATCTGCACTCCCGCCATGAAACAGGGGTCTAAATCTTACTTTAGTCTTATTGATATTGACGGTTCGATTTGCACCCAAATCGCCAAGAACTCCAAGAGGTTTTTTGCATTTAAAAAAAACCCCGCAAATTCTCCCCAAATCGCGGTGGTTTTCCCTGGTCCTCGGAGGCTTCGCATGAGCAAAAACCCCTTCGCGAGAAGGAGCAAAAAACCTTCGCGACAACCTCAAAGTTCGCGGTAACCTCAAAGCACGGCTGGAAAAATAACGCAGGAATATGTGTGTGCGTGTGGGAGGGGGAAACTAACCAGCCAACCCCAAAAAAAGCGATTTTTTTAGACGCTGAAAAGCGATTTTAGCGGGAAATATTTGGAGCCGGGCAGACCGACCCAGGCCCGGTAACCGGTGCTCATGGATTTATCTGGCAGCCAGAAACGCTGCTCGGCAGGGAATAAATCCCGGTGCCCACGAGCAGCTGGGAAAAATGCCCAATTTGAGGGGAAAAAAACCTCCCCAAACCCACGAGGAGACCCCTCTGGATCTTTTCCCTGCCCGCCCCGGCTTTGCCTGAAGTCGGGAAAGTGGCCGCCCTTTGGAAAAGCTTTGCAAAATACCAACGGGAACGGTCCTTGCCCGTTATTTGAAGTTTTTAAATAATAATATTAAAGGAACACCTTTCCCCCCTCTCTCCCCCGGTGATTTTTCGCTGCGTCTTCTCGAGGAGCGAGAGGAAAGGGAGCGACAAGAAGGTGGAATTAACGGAAGGAAGAATTAACTTCAGGAAGGATTAAGGAAAGTGCCAAAGCAACGCCGGGGATGACGCCCAGGGGGGGAAAATCACCTTCTCCCACGAAACTCGTGCCCGGTTTTCATTTTGGACGCTCGAGGAAGGTTCTTTTGGATCGTGAAGCTGAGAGAGAGAAGGTGATTTATGGGCGGGGTTTTCGCGAAGATCCACGATTTTCCCCTCAGTTCTTCGGCTGCTGGTCCCTGATGGAGAAGAAATCGGATCAAAGCGGTCCCCAAGGGAATTTTTGAGGTCTCCAGCTCCCAAACCGCGTTTGCAGCCATGAAATCACCTCGCGCGAGGGAACAGAGCGTGGGGCGATCCCCGCAGAGCCACCCAACCACTTTCCCTTCGCCAACTCCCTGCCAGGAACTTCCCCGCCTGCGCTTCCCACCTCCGCCTCCCGATAAATCCACGAAATTCCCCGTTTCTCCCCCAGATTTCTCAGCTGGAGGAAGTTTTGGGAGCCGCTTCGCTCCAGGATTCAACGCTCCATGAAGGGCCGGGGGTGTTTTGGGTCTCCCCTTGTTCTGCGGGGAGGAACAGCGGGGTAAATGATGAATTCCCTCCCGAAGAGCCCAAACGCGGAGTCAGCGGGCGTTAATTAGCGGGCGTAATTACAAATCCCTCGTTGGAAGGGCACAACCTGCCATCGGGCTTCCGAAGGAGGTGGGAAGATGAAATCCCCGGGATGGCTGCAGTTATTTTGCAGGAAGATTTGATAAGTGTCCCTTCAGGGGGTTTAGGGTTGTTTGCCTGGTTTGGGTTTTGTTTCTAGCAAAAAAAACCTCCAACAACAAAACAAACCAAAACAGTAACATTTTGGAATGAATTGCTAAGTAAATAAAACGTGAGGCGTCTCTGAGGGCTTCAGCTTCCTTCCCAGGAGTGCTGGGAAACTGGAAATAGGATTAAGTGGTAAAACCAAGCAAGAATAATGAAATGAAATGAAATAATAAAATAAAAATTGAAAAATAAAATGTAATAAAAATAAAATTAAAATTAAAATTAAGTAATTTGGGGGATGTGTGGGTAGGAACAGCCATAACCACAGCAGGGAAGGTGTAATGAAGGAAAGGACTGTAAGGAACTGTCTTAGATTTCTCTGTGGTGCCTGATGGTCTGTGTTTGGTGTACATGGAATATAATGGGTACAGGACACACAATAATTGCACAGCCATGGATTCAGGGATGGAGGGATGGATGGAGAGAGGGCGGGAGGGAAGTTTGGCCCAGATTCCCTTCGGCTCCCGATCTGACCTGTGCAACAACCCCCCTGTGCCCTTCCCGCACCACCCTCGAAGCACGCCGAATAAATGAATTCCGATTTTTACCGGGAATTTCAGCCGATCTGGGGAGAAATCCCACGCGCCCGGCGGGGATTCTCCTCTTACCTGCCCCCAGAGCAGCTTCGTGGAAAGGGCAGCCCATGAGGTGAGGGGGGGAAACATCCCTTCCCACCCGGGGAAGCCGGAGGGGACCCTCACGTGGGCCCGTCCTTGTCCCCGTGGGGGTTTTTGTCCCCCTGTGAGTCCCTGACCCTCGTGGGTCGCTGTCCCTGGTGGGTCCCTGTCCCTGGAGGGTCCCCGCGATGCCCCTCGGGTCTGGCAGCCCCAGGGCAGCGAGGACTGGGGGGGTCGGGGGAGCCCCAAAAGGACCCGTGGAGGCCCCAACCCCGGCCCTTGGCGAAATTATAGCCCCAGAAACTGATATAAAGTTGATATAAAAGAGAGAAAGAAGAGAGAAACGCTCGGTCTAATACCCCGTGTAACCCTCCAGCCCCTCTCCTCCACCCCTCATCCCGCAGGGCAGGATGAATCCTCACCCCAACACTCCTCGAAGAAGCAAAAAGAGCAAAATTTCTATTGGAATTTTTAAAGATAAACCTCCAGCCTCTGCAGCACCTAGAGCAAAACTTTAGCCGTCCTTTAATTTAACCTTTTTTCTCCCCACAAAACTCCAGAGTGACAACACAGAACTCACTTTTTCCTTTTTTTAACTTGTTTGTTTATTTGTTTGGGTTTTGTGGCGTTTTTGTGTTGGTTTTTTTTTTCCTGGCACATCCTCAAGAAGGAAAAAAAAAAGAAGCCACGAGGAGATTTTTTTTTTCACGCCTGTTTGAGGAAGGGGGAAAAGGGAGGAAATCCGCTTTCATTTTGGCAATAATGGAGCAAAATCCTTTTTTTTTTTTTTTTTTAACCCAGGGCGGAATTGAAACGTATCTCGCTGGTGCCAAAACAAGATGCTGATGCTTTGGATGCCTTCGGAGCACCTTCGGGAGAGGGGTGGAAGGGCAGCAGCCCTGCCCGTCTCTTGACAGGGCTTTTCTTAGCCCCTCTTTAATCCCCCGAATCCATCTTTGCCGGTTAAACACTTGACAGAAGAATTCCATTGGGTTCTTGGAGTCTGGGGCGAACTCTGAGGGTTTAAACCCAAATCGGTCATTAATTACCGCGGAGGACAAATAACCACACGCGCGAGGCGGAGGCACAGCCCCACTCCTGGGTGGAAAATCCAGGTTTATTCCCATCCAGGGGGATAAAAAAACCTGCAAACCGGCCCCATCCCAAGGGCGGGTTTGGGGAAAACAGCAGATTTCAGCCTCTCTCCGCCCAGGTGGACTCACGAGGCGCTTTATTTCCCACGAGGGTTTCCTTCTCTGTTAAAATCCAGCCCAGCAAACGATTTTTGAAACCTTGGCCGTTTCCCAAAAAATGTTTGTTGGAGATAAACGTCGGGGGTTGAGGTTTGTGGTTTTTTTTTTTAAAATTTACTTATTTTCTTGCTTCTTCACTCCTTGCATTCACATTTCCCTCCCCCCCGGTCAACGCTTAATAAATCCCAGGTTTTCCGTGGAGAGTCACTTTTCTCCCGTGATGACGTTGCTTGGAAAGAGAGGTTGTGACGCTCTTCTGTGCCCTCGGTGTGGGCGTCGGTCCTGCCTCTCCATCGTTTCTGTTTCTCCATTTACCACTCACCACCCCCCAGTTCGGCAAATGAACGCCCTTTAAGCTCCTCTCCTGCCCCTGGAAGCGAAACTCTGGTGAAAAAGCGAATAAACTTGGGAAAGACCTCCCGCTCTCCCCTCTCAACCCCCTGCTAGGAGTGAAATAGTTGGACATCGAGGGGACCAAGAAGTAAATAATTTGGGAGCGGCAGGGAAGGGGGGGAGAAGGGAAGAGAGACGGCCTCGAACGCACCGGTCTCTCAAAACTGGGCTCTGGATAATATTTGGCCAAAGAAAGGAGGTTTCCTACGCCGGCCTGGGCTCAGTCTCTGTCCTTCCAAGCGCGGCTCGAGCTCTTTCGGTACCGGCAGACGGGGGGGGGAGAGAAAACAACCCCCGCTCCTTCCACCCCACAACAACAACAATAAACCCTCTGTGCTTCAGACGCCCGCAAATAAAGGAACAAAATGACGTTTGAGGCCGGGGTGGAAATAAAAACGCCAGCCCAGCGCCGAGGGCTCTAAAGCACCTGAGCGCCGTCGCTCCTCTCCGCGACAACACGAGGGCAAAAATGATGCGGAGGGATAATTAACCCTCCCCGACCACCACTTTGTTTGACACCAGCCCCCCGGACCAAATGGCCCCTTTCCTTTTGTGAGCGCTTTCAGGCCGACCTCCTGTTTTAACTTGGAATTGAACTTGGACTTCCGACCAGACAGGGGGGCCCTAAATCGAGGCAGATAATTTTATTTGTCTGTCTCCGAATCGCTGAGTCAAGAAATACCTTGAGCGCGAGGGAGGGGTGGGGGGCTCGGCGTGGAAATAATAACAATAATTAGCGGTGGGGGAATTGCCGAGAGCTGGGACATTCCGCAGCGGCTGTAAAAAAAAAAAAAAAGCAAAACACGGAAGGGGGGAAAAAAAAAAAAGTCCTTATTCGCCTCAAAAGGTGGTGTCGCCGCGAGGAGAGGGACGGGGAGGAGGGGATGGGAGGAAGAAAAAGGGCTGCGGGATTTTTGGGAGGCCCTCAACGAGCTGCCAAATCCCCGCGCTTGTCGCCCCTGAGGTGAGTGGGGACCACGAGGTATTTGTCCCTTTGCTCTTCTTCTCGGCGGCTCCAGCGGGGGTTTTGAAGGTTTGGGGGGGGGGAGTGGGAGAGAAAAAGGGTAAAACGCGGTAATAGAGCCACGAGGTCGGAGACGGCTGGGTTTGGCTTTTGCAAATCCACCCCTGGCCCTGCCTCGGGGCGAGGGATGTTGTGGCTCTCCATTTATGTGTTGTGTATATTCTATTTATACGCGTATAACCCGTGTAATTATTTATATACGTCTTTATATTTATATGTCTTTATATTCATATGTCTTTATATGTTTATATATTTATATTTTATGTATTATTTCATATATTCCCCCCCTTTCTGCTTAGCGAAACGAAGGGAAACCAAAGCAAAACACACCCAAAATCCACTTTCCAGGTTCAGCCACCCCTTCCCCCTAAGCCGGGGGGGCACTGGGGGGGCTGCTGGGCTGACAGCTAAATAAAAAAAATTATATTAAAAAAATCGAGATAAACGCTGAAAACAAAGCCCGAGGGCGGCTCTAAACCGAACAGGTTGCAGGAATCTGACAGGTTAGGAAGGAGAAAAGCCGGATCGTCTCGGGTCAGGCTCAGCTCCCCCGTCTGACACCACCACCCCCTCCACCCCCGAGACGGTTTGATCCAACCCGGGCTTGTGTTGCCGTCCTTGGGGCATCTTTGCCCGCCGCTCTTCGGCTCTTTCAGAGCGTTTGAAATTAAAGATTCGCTGCTGGGGGGGTGGTGGTGGGTGGGATATTTAATTTTCTTTTTCATTCCCTTCATAAACATCTCCAGTGCGAGAGAGGGGGCGGTGAAGAATCGGTGGCAAAACCAGCGGTTGGGAGGAACTGACGCAAAACTCTCGGTTTTCTACCGTTTTATCGGCATTTTGTGGGGTTTTTTAGGGTTCTTTTGGCGGGTGGAGCAGAGGGGAAAGTGCGTTTAATCATGTTTTGCTGAGCGGTTTCGGGCATCGCTGTGGCAAGACCGTGGCTCGGGCTTGGCCCCAGCCTGGCTGGTCACACGAATTCCGCTCTGAGCTGAACCAGGGGAGGTTGAAGATCTCTAAAAAATAAATAATTAAAAAAAAAAAAAAGAAAAAACCAGACGGCACGCAAAGTTTGGGGAAAAAAAGCCGGTTTTGGCTTTTTTTTTATCCAAAGCACATTTCGGACGAAGCCTGGGAAAACTTCCCTTGGATTCCTCGGCGAGAATATGAGATTTAGTGGAATGGTTTCTTCACTAAATTGGTATTCCGGTGGGAAAATCGTGTGTTGATCTCAAGACTTTCTCATACGCGGGCTCTGATTTCCCTGAGGGCTCCAAAGCTAAAATTCCCCGTCTTTATTTCACCCCCCTCCCCCCCAAAATATAATGAAAAACAACCTTTTCTTTCCAAATCTAGGTAGGGATTTTTCCTCTCCCCCCCCCCGTCCATCGTGGTTTTAGAGGCACTGGCAGCAGCTGGAGCCGATTTTCCTCCAATAAAACTCATACCTTGGCCATTTTCCTTTGTACGGGAGAGGTCTGGAGGTGGGAAGAATCACAAACACGGTCGTGGGTTTTATTTTTTCCCTTCAGAAAAGTTCGTCTCGAGGAGGGTTTTATTTTTCCTCAATCTGTAGGACAACAACGAAGGGGGGGGGAGGGAGAAAAAAAGGGGAAAGACAAATACCCACGTGCCGCAGGTTTGGGGGGAATTATTTCCATTTCTTTTCTCCAAAAAATAGGGGTTTCCCTTTTTTTTTTTTTTCCCCTTTATTTTCATCTTGACTTGTATTTATTTATTTGTTTGATTTTAATCTCCGGGATATGTGGGTGATAAAAAAAAGGCCATTTTTACATAAAATTCCTCGGCTGATCCATCTCACTCGGGGTGAGGTTTCCCCGGCCTGGAGGGGCAGCGCTTTGACTCTGAGCCCGAATGTGCTCCCGGGGTGTCTCGGCCGCGGCCGCCTCGGTGTTTGTGGGGCAAAAGCTCCTTTTGGGGCAGAAATCCGCCTTTTGGAGGGTTTGCCTTGAATATCTGCGGCTCAAATTAGCCTTTCCACCAGGCGGTATCTCGGCAGCCTCGATCTCTCCGGCTGCAAACGCGTTCACCTGCAAAAAAAAAAACCTGGGCTCGGTCCTAAATTTCGGCGCGGGTTTGTGTTTTTTATAAGGGAAAAGCGGCAATAAATGCCGAATTTCAAGGAGAGAGGGGAGAAAACTGCCTTAAAAACCCGGCAGCTGCTTTGTTGGAGATATAAAATACTGAGAAACAACTTGGCAGAGCGGAACACCTCAAGGATACGTGGAATTGTTTTTCCCTCTCCCCATGGATTGGGAGATGAATCCTTTTCTCCCTTCCTTTCCAGCAGGAATTAAAAAGAGGAAATAAATACATGGAATTTCTGCCGGGAACTGTCTCCAAGACGGCGAGGAAAGAGAAGGGGAAGGAGCCAGACCCGTCCTCGTTGTGAAGAGGAAAATTCAGCTTCTTTCTTCTCGGTGGCCGCAGAAGGAGCCGCATAAATACCCCTTTGCTGAGCAGTCTGAGAGCTTAGGGCCGGTGCCAGGACAAGAAAAAAGGGATTTATCAGTCAATATTGTTTGATAAAGATCCATTTGCCCCCCCCCACCCCCCCGATCTCCCTAATTTTAGAAAGAGGCGCCGAAAACGGGGCGGTGCGGGGATGGTTCGGGCTCTGCCAGCCTTTACAGTGTAAATGAACAAGTAGCGGAATATTAGACTTTAAAAATGCCTCGGGGGGAGTTTTCTTTTTTTTTTTGGGGGGGCTGGGAACTGCTGTTAAACCCCACTCGATCTCACATCTGCCCCGGTTTCTAATCGCTCCTTCCTCTCACCCTGTTTGTTATTTGTGGGTCCCCCCTCTCACCCTCCAAAGCGAACGCGACCAGCCCTGAGATGCTCTGGGGGCTTTAACCCACCCGCCGCCCACCCTCAAAGCTTCTGAATTCAAAGAAATTCTTCGAAATGAGCGTTTCGGTTGGTTTTTTTTTTTTAAAGGAAATCCTCGATTTCTCATCTGAAGGTCGCTTTGTACATCGACCCTCCTCAGCCGCTGACCCTTCCCCAGGAAACCACCGCTCGAAATGAGATTTTCCTCCTCTGTTACCTCTACAAAAAGCCCTTTTCCTCTTGTTTCCTTCTATTTTCTCTTTTTTTTTTCCTTCTATTTTCTCTTTTATTCTTCTATTTTCTCTTTTTTCTTCTATTTTCTCTTATTTTCTTCTAATTTCTCTCCTATCCTTGTATTTTCTTATTTTCTTCTATTTTCTCTTGTTTACTTCTATTTCATCTTATTTTCTTTTATTTTCTCTTCTTGTATTTTCTTTCCTTCTATTTCCTCTTCTTTCCTTCTATTTCCTCTTCTTTCTTTCTATTTTCTTTCCTTCTATTTCCTCTTCTTTCCTTCTCCTCTCCTCCCTCCCTTTTTTTTTTTTCCCTTTTCCTCTCCTCTCCTTCAGTTTTTTCTCTCTTTTCTCCTCTTTTCCCCCTTCATTTTCTCTCCCCCTCCCCGAATTTCCCGCCTGGAACCCTCACTAACCCACCGAACCACAAAATCCGCCGTTCCCCGGTGCCGATATTTCCCCGCGGTGCCAAAGTGGAAATGCCCTTCCCGGCGGAATTTGGGATCATTTGGGATTCCTCGTGGGCCGTCGCCTTCCTCAGGGCTCCCACCTTCCCTCCCGCAGCCCCCGGCCCTCCTTTCCCACCCTCACCATAAATCTTGGCATTTTTAACATTTAATCCCGGCGCGGAGCAAACATGTGGCTCCCCCAATGTTAACCACTTCATAAAAATCAAAGGGGCAAAGGAAAATAATAATAATAATAATTAAAAAACCCCAACCTGCTGGGGAGGGAAGGAAAGGGGGTTGTGTTCGTCTCCCCCCACCCCCGAACACCCGGCTTTAATTTACGTATCATTTCATCCTCGGCTTCTTCCATCACCCCCCGTACCCCTCCCCGGCCCGAGCCATGTGGTGGTTCTTGCGATGTTTTCTCCTGGATGATTTTGGGCTGGACTCGTGGCTTCCACTTCGTGGAATAGGAAAGGATGCTTTATCTATTTGTTTGTTTCTTTCTTTATTTATTTACTTGCTACTGTGCCGCACTGGGTTTACATTTCGTGCGTTTATCTTATTCCATAGGATTTTATTTCTCGCCACATCTTATTAAACATTCTGTTTTATTTATCATTTTAGTTCAGTAGTAACTTTATTCCACTCCGTTTTATTTTATTCCATTTTTTTTCCCACCGCGTGGCATTCCACGCCACCCATTTTCCCATTCCAACCCATTTTTTCCCCCTCCGTTTCATTTCGTTCCGTGCCATTTTTACCGGTTTTATTCCCCCCGCCCCCGCACACCGCAGCCTTTTTTCAACCCCGCTTTTCAGTCCCTGGAAGGTTCTCCGGGGTCGCATCCTCGACCCTCCCGGGGACCCGCCCGGGCTCCTTCGCCTTGAACTTGGACTTCGACGGCTCTTTAGGACGCCGAAAATCCCTCCCCGAGCGCTCGGAGAGGGGCAGGTTTAACCCAGAACTCGCCTTCGCCCTTCCAGGGGCTCCCCTTTTTCCCTTTGGGCTCCCCCCAACTCCAGGATTTGGGGCGGTTTTAGGGTGGGCTTTTTTTGCCCTTTTCCAGTTGTTCTTTTGCTACTGGGATGAGTTGGAAGAAGACGAGGAGCCCTGGGAGGGGGACTGGGGGGGGGGGGCGTCGTCCCCCAAACCAGCGGGATTTTAGGATTCCACGCAGCGTGGAGGGATGTCCCGCGTGGGGGTGCACCCTACAGAGTCGGGGGGGAGGGGGGAGACGAAATAGGGGCACGAGGGATCATCTGGAGATCCCTTTGGAGGACTCCAATCCTCGCGGCCCCCCCAGGAAAATTTGGGGGTGGAGGGGGGGGAAAGTAGCGCAGCCGGAGCTCCCCTCCCTTCTCACGGGCTGAGGACTCAACTCCCGGAAAAATTACATTTTTTTTTTCCCATTTCCCCCCTCTATTTCTATGTTTTTTTTTTGCTGAGGACCTCAGAGCTTCCTCCCTCCCTTAATAACTCCTCTCCCTGAGGTTTGCCCCCCCTTGAGTCTCCCAGCCCTCAACCTGCCGGTTTTCCGCGTTTTTTCCCCCAATTCCGTGGCACCCCAGCGAACCAACCCGGACCAGGAGACCCCCCCCCCAGTGCCCCACCCCTCTCCATCCCTCCCCCCAACAGCGCTGCGATTCTTACCGGCGAATTATTAAACGTCACTGCCCGCACAACAGCCTCTCCCCGCGTGCTAAATGAGGGAAAAATCGACTTATTTCGGAGTCTGGCAGGGAAATTGGGGGTGGGGGCGTTTGGGCAGAGGTGTTTTTTTTTCTTTTCTGAATTATTCTTTTTTTTGAGGCGGGGGTGGAGGGGGAAGCACCACGAGAAGGAAAAAAAACACAACAGGTTACACCGCTGAGT
>JAWMRA010000291.1:0-14826 GCA_035584735.1 Pseudotriccus pelzelni | reverse complement strand
AGCGCTGAAGCCGTGAAGGGTGTGCGCAAGTACGAGAGGAGGGTGAAGGAACTCACCTACCAGGTAAGGCTGGAGGCTCCCTTGTATTGACACACTCTTCTTCCAGAAAACTAAAATGTAGCCCTTAGGAATTTCCCTCCCTCCTGGGTCACACACACAAAAAGGGGAAGACTGAAAGTAGAACTTACTCAGGTCATGTTAGGAAGATCCAGCTTATCACTTCTTTCTTACTGGACAGTAACTATCAGTTAAGAATGTTACTGTCTATTTTATGTAGAGAAGGGTCAAGGAGCTGCCTCTCTTTCTTGTCTATTGTCTCTTTAGTCTGAGGAAGACAGGAAGAATGTTCTCAGGCTGCAGGATCTGGTGGACAAGTTGCAAATGAAGGTGAAGGCCTACAAGAGACAGGCTGAAGAGGCTGTGAGTATTGATATGTGAAGTCAATCTTTATCCAGGTGGATGTGGAATTCTGTGTTGGTGTTTTCCCCTCTGTTTAAACCATGTTATACATTGTGGGAGTAGGACTCTGCTTCCTTTCACTTTCTTTATTTCATATTTCTGCCTAGCAGAAAAAAAATCACCCTCAAAAATTGTAATATATAATATTATAGCAGTAAATGACTGGAAAATTATTTAATGGAAATAACTGCAATTATATATAATCATTCAAAAATTCCATAGTGCACTAGAACTTCATATTTAGAGCTAAGTTCTTGGTATGTCTTACTAACCATCTAAACATTTAGCACTTAAGCTGTTTCCTTGGATTCCTCCTAGAAGTATTAGAGAGAATTACATACTAACTCATAGTCTTAGGGGTATTTTTCATTATTAAAAGGAAAAATGCCACAGCACGTTAAGGGCAGTGTTACAGTAGGACTATAATGAAACATTTTGAAGCCTATTTTATGTTTTTTCATATCTCCAGGAGGAGCTCTCCAATGTCAACCTCTCCAAGTTCCGCAAGATCCAGCACGAGCTGGAGGAAGCCGAGGAACGGGCTGACATTGCAGAGTCACAGGTCAACAAGCTGCGAGTGAAGAGCCGGGAAATTGGCAAGAGGGCAGAAAGTGAAGAGTAAATGACTCCAGTGCTGTAAAGTGAGAGAATTGCAAAAATGTGACATTCTATGACTTTTATTTTGTAATCGCTGCTTAGTTCTTCATCAGTATATAGATAATTAATGCCTAGAAAATAAAAATTATAGAGCTTTTCCCATTTCAACGATAAGAAGTTGAGTGTTGTATTTTAATCATTATCTCTAATTCTTATTTTTTATTTTTATTCTATATTTACATTTTTCCTCACTTATTTAAACTTATTTCTTCAGTGAAAAATCTTGCTTCAGGTACTTTCAAATTGTTTCAGCCACTGTTGAAGTGGTCTAATCCGACATCCTGCTTTGTTCTCACCATGGAATTTCATCTAGCACTTCCTAATGGGGCAGGTCATTATTTCTTTGCAACAGAATATAGTAATCCCTTATAACAGTTGCTTTAGGAATACGATAGTTATTAACTCAAATGTTCTGTCCAAAGAATAAGAATTTATTGTATTTTCCATCTAACCCATCTGAGAAGGCATTTTACAGTCTTCCTGAGCGAAACTGAGTTCTAGCTTTCCATCACAAATTCTTCCAAAATTGTACCTATCCCTACAACAAATATCATTAAACATCAGAGAAATCCATGGTCACCTCTTAAAAACAAGGAGAAATAGATGTCACTTTCTCTGTCATAATCTAATATGTAGAGGACTTGTCCTTCCTCAGTCTGAAGATATTTGAACCACTGAGACTTTCTCAAGATTTTTTCATCTTCCACCTGGAAATAAGATGCTTGAAGAAGCCAAATCAACTGCTCCTGTTGAAGATCCACAGCTATGCCTTAGGAAATAAAATCAATTGTCTACAGTGAAAAAAGTCAAAATGGTCTCAGTAGGATAACAGAGAAAATGCTCGTCTGGCAAAGGATGACTGCATTACTGAAGGGCTGGCAATTCACTGCTGTGACGTGGGCCTGTCCCACTCTTTGTTTGATTAGCTGATGAACCTGATGACTTGTCAGAGTGTCCAAGCACCAAGAATGTTCAATTATCTTCCTTTTGACTTGGGCCATACCCTAAAACTTTCTTCCACATCTCTTCCTTTCATACCTTAGTGTTAACTGGACAATGATGCTCTCTGCTGTGTCCAAAGATACAGAAGCTGCAGAAGTCCAGAGCTGAAGGCTGTGGTAAACAACACACCTTTCCTCATGGTAGACTTGTGTTTGTAGTTTCTTCATTTGGCTTTTTCTGAGAGGAGTGATCTCTAGCCCACAACACATCTGCCACTTGCCATTGAGACACCACTGTCTCAGACCAACCTTACAGCCATTGCACTTCTCAGTGAACACAGGCTGGACAAAACAGTATTGCAGATCTCAGAACTGACCCTCATTCTAAATAATTTGTCGGTCATTCATCACCCTCCTGTTTCCTATTAAAAAAAAAATAAAAGTTTTTAAGCTTTTAAGCATGAAGTGGTGAGGAACAGAGAGAATTATGACTAGTGTTCAATTGACAGTCACTTCTGATTATGTATTAGTTTATATAACTTCTAATTGTTTTCCACAGTTCTGATTCTTAGTTCACTTAGATTCACTAGCCCAGGTTGCTCAAAGCCCCATCCAGCCTGGCCTTGGACACTTCCAGGGATGAGGCAGCCACATTTCTGTGGGCAACCTGTGCCAGAGCCTCACCTTCTGTCCCAGGGGAGTAGAAGGCTTAGAAAAAGTTTTTTAGAGAAGCCCTCTTGTTGAGCTATGAGGTGCAGAAAGGACCCCTTTGCTTTCTAAACTCCTCAGGGAGGAGCCTCGGTGTGTCTGGATCCAATCTCAGCCTCAGATTTTGACCACAGTTTAAATTTAAGGACTTACAGAATCATGATTAAACCACTTTTGTCCCACAAGTTTTCATGATGGCAAATCAGATATATTTATATAAAATAAATTATTTAGTATGACAAGTGGACAGGCAAAATATCTTAATCGGAATTATTTACTACACAGTATAAAAGCAAAAAACTTCTAATAGGGTATAGTATGGCATAAAATAGTATAGTGCAATGTACCAAAGCAATTGTATTAAAGCAATTGTGTCAAATCTGGCAAAAAGAAATAATCAGTAAGTAGAGACTGATGTAACTCACCACACAACAATTGTGGGCAGATCTCTCTCTTTTATTTAACCATGAAGAGGCATCCCTGCTTCACTGGAGAAGCTCCACACACTCAAAAAAAGGATGTGGAAGAATCTGCCATATGAAAGTTGGACTGGGCTTTTATAGTTACAAAGTGATTGACTGCCAGTCACATATTCCCAGGCCAGCCAGCAGCTTATCTGTCAAATCCTGCTTCAAAAAGCAGGGGGTGTGTTTGCAGTCTGGTGATCCAGGCTGGTTTTAGCACAATTCAACACTAAAAGCAGTACCATGGTACCACCAGAAACTCATCACAGACACTTGGATTGTTTGGATTCTCTGACTATATTTTAGGCCCAAGGCAGATAAGACCTATCAAGGCAGAGCATCCTGGTACACCACCCTCACAGGGTAGAATTTCTTCCCAATATCCAATTTAAACTTACTCTCTTTCAGTTGGAAGCCATTTTCCCTTTTTCTGTCACTCCTGGTCCTTGTCCAGAGTTCCTCTCCAGCTCTCTTGGAGCCTCTTCAGGCACTAAAAGGGGCTGTGAGGTCTCTCTGGAGCCTTCACTTCCCTGGTTGAACACCCCCAGCTCTCCCAGCCTGGCTCCAGAGCAGAGGGGCTCCAGTTCTCTAAACATCTTTGGTGCCTCCTCTGGACTCTCTGCAGCAGCTCCATGTCCTCCCTGTGCTGTTCCCCAGAGCTGGAGCAGCTCTGCAGGGGGGTCTCACCTGAGGGGCAGAGGGGCAGAATTCCCCCCTGCCCTCTGCCCACGCTGGGGGATCAGCCCAGGGCTCAAGGGGGTTCCAGCCTCACCCACCGGCACCCAAAAGTTCTTCCCTCCTGCTCTTGATTCACTCCTTGCCCAGCCTGTACATGTGCCCAGGATCACATACTGATGTATTTACTGAAGGCAATTCATGCATACATACCCATGTTGGAAGCTGAGTTACTGAGGTACTAACAATTGCCAATGAGTGTCCTCAACTTAGAGAAGAGTTTCTTATTTTACGAAGTTAATAAATAGAGTAATAGAGCTTCAGTTCACACAGGAGGGATGGAAGGTGCAAATTTCATCATTACCTTCCTTATAAAGGATTTTGTGGGGTTTTGCACTTTTCCCACCTCCCTTGTATCTACACCCCGCCTTTCAAATTCTTTGTTTACAATTAAACTTGTAGCTGTAAGTACTGCAAATATGGAGGCAGTGCCTGTGGACACTGTCAACAACGTGCAGAGTGCAGCTTTGCAATTGCCTCATGGGGGGTACACATACTCTTTGGGAAGACATCTGCAGGACCTGAGGGCATGGAGCTGCAGCAATCGTGTCACTCTCAGGCTAACTGAGAGTGATGCTATATTTTGCATGAGCATGTTATATCTTCCTCCTGAGCTTGCTGAATTGATGTTACGAGAGTATGCAAGAGTTCCTCCAAAATACTTCAGCTGGGAAGACCAGGAAGGGATCTAAAAAAAGCTGGTGCAGGGTCCTCCCCCTTAAATGTGGAAGAAAAGGACATTATGGAGTTATCTGTTTCTTCTGAAAACTGAAAAAAATACAGCCCATTTCACAAATGCCACTCTTTCTGATACCCATCCTCCCAGATATTTTCATAGCAAAGAAGAAGAGCAGTCCCGGAGGGTTTCAGCCTGGCTCCACAGAGATGCCTGGGAGAGCAGCTTTGGACTGGATGGCTGTCCAGGTAGTGCCAAGCGGCCATGAGAAGGGCAGGGCCTTGGTCTCAGCCCCGTGACCTGACACCCTGTGCACTGGGAAAGGTGAGGCAGGAGTGGGCGGCGGGAGAGCAACAGGGAGAAGCAAACCTGCTGTGTCAGAAGGTCACTTCTCCACACTGCCTTTACTGCCAGCTCAAGCAAAGCAAAACATCGATGGCCCAGATGCAGAATGTATTTTACAAAAAACAGAGGAGTTTTTAACACCAGGCAAGGTCCTTCTGACACCCTGACAATCCTTACTCAGTACACAATGATACCTGTTTTCAAAACTCGTTCGCAGGTCCTACAGAGAAGGGCAGCAAGGGTACAGGGGGCAGTACTTGGGAGGGCTGTGAGGTTAATTAAGGAGAGTGAGAACACCAGGGCCATTGAGGGCAGTACAGGAGGGCTGTGCTGGGCCCTAATGCAATATATGTATAAATAGAGCTGCCGGACCGAGCTTCCCCCAGAGCTGCTCATGGGACTTGCTTCAAATCAAGCCACTTTGGACACTCAGAGATGATCCCCAGGGACACTGTCTGCAGCAGGATTATCAGCCTGTCCTTGTCCAGGATCACTGCTTGAAACTATCTTATATAACAACACAGACACAAACTTAGCTTCTTTAAGAAAGCTGATATACCTTCTCATATGGCAGTACCAGCTGGTTTTCCCACCTACCCACATATTTGGATTCTCTACTAGGTTTATGGAATATAACTCTCCTTTATAAATGCTATTTTTCTCAGTATGTTATATTTATCACTGTGTCCTCAAATTCTACTCATCATTAGCTTATATTCTTCTTCCAGTACTGATACCAGATTTACTGGGCCACAATTCTCTAAAGTACTTTTTAAAAATTAGAATTCTACTACACAACTTTCAGATCTCCAAAAGCAAGGCAGCTTTGGTAAAAGCTCACACAGCACAGTCAATAGCTCAGATGTTACACTGCTTTGCATTTTTTGAAATCTTGTGTAAATGCCCTCTGGTCTTGGCCACTGGTAACTATTCCTCTTGGTACAAATGATGGCCTGGTAGTGAATTGTCTTCTGGTTTGGTTGCCACAGAAAGGGCCTAAGGAAGTAGAAGGTCTGTCATTTAAGGGGAAATGGCCCCACAGTTCACAGGGTAATAAATAGTTCTTGTCAGGAACTTGCATAGAATATAAATTGCTGCCAACTTTGCAACTGCTGAAACAACCTGAAGATATGATCATGTTCCTGCTTTTGCTGGGGAGAAAAAAAAAAGATAGAAAAATTAATTTAGGATAGAGATTTCCTTTCTCCCCAAATATTATAACATTGAGCATTTTGCAGTAGAAGCCGAAAGTCATCTTTAATGTCCATGTTCCAGTATTACAAGAGAAACTTTCCTAGGCTGGGGGTAGGTGACAGCTGTGAAAAAAATCTTGCAAATATATTTTTAGAAAGGAATGCCTCAAAGATTATCATTAATTTTATTTGGCCTTGGTGCAGTGTCAAACTCGTGTTCAGTGATGCAGAAAACCAGACACTTTTGACAAGCTGTCTTAGTTTAACGAGATTACAACTTAGAAATAAAGAAACTTCAGGTGGGACTGTGGAAAAGAACAGCTTTTCGTTAACAGCATCTGAATAAACAACAAATGGTGCAATAGAAAACTTTTGAGAAGAAACAGAACAAAGTCCCAATTCCCGGGGCAGGAGGTCGAAGGGGATGGGGCAAGAAAGCCGCGGGAACCCGGAGCAGGGGGGGACAGGAGGGGGAAGGCAGGACTGTGACTGTCCCGGCAGTTCGACGCTGCTCTCGGCTCCCCCCGCCCGCAGCAGCCGCTGGCGGCACAGCCAGCGATGCAGGAGCCCTTTCTCCCACAGCCAGTCCCAAAGTTTTTGCATCTTGTGGACGGTGTCTCTTTTTTTCCTTTTCTCCAGGACCAGTCCCCTATGGCTTCACAAACACATGATTTAAAGCCCACGGGACAGGCTTTGTCCCGTAATAAGCATTAATAATGTGCATGGTGGAGTATCTTTGTGGCTTTCAGAGAAATGCACAGTCTGTGGCTTGACAGTATCCCCGAAACTCATCATCTGCACCACCTCCAGTCCCTCGATTCTCATGACCCCAGGTCCTCTGCCAAAAGCTTGTGAGTTCTGAGACATGCTGGAGGATTATCCTTATTGCTTCTCCTTCATTCCCCCATTCCTTTGGGGCAGCCATCCTCACTGACCCTTGCAGGCAGATGCCCTGTGCAGGTGCCGTCCTTTATCCCTTCTGCTACAACTTTCACCTGCTGTGAACTGTCATCCTGCTTTCCTTTGCTGTTGCACAGTTCTTACAGAAAAGAGACACTGAATATGAACACGGCACTCAGGATTTTTCAGATATTTCAGATATATTACTTTCTGCACTTTGAATCTTTTTCAACCTGGAAAACCAAAGTTGACTTAGTCATTCCTGAGGTGGAGCTTATTCCATACCAGTTGTTCCCTTTTGCAAGCCTCTTCTGAAGTAACTTGTTTCACAGCCTGGCAAGCAGACACTAAATTGCAGAAGCATAACTGATAGCAATTTTCAGTAATCTTGAAATATTGGGAAAACCCCAGAGAGCAGCTAGCAATTTAAAATTCTATAAATAATATACATATTTGCAACATTTATAACAGTGTAATAAATAACAGACTAATCATACTGATATTGATTTGAGGCAAACACTGGAATACTTCATATGACAAACTAAATCCAGTAATTTGCACTGTCTTTAAGGCAGCTTAAACTGTGTTGGTATATATAAGTTTATATACTTTCTTGTTAAAATCATTAATAATAATAATAGCACATAGATCTGCTACTGATTTTTGGTTGTGTGTATTTTGGTAAGCTGGAACATCACCAGATCAGATCAGCACACACTACACAGATTCAAATTTGCTGAATTGACAGGTGCCAAAATTACTCTGAATGTGGAGGTCACCAGTGTCTTTGGAAAGAATTACTTCTTCATGACATACTGTTTTACCGGTTTTTTTACCCAGGAGAAAAAGCAAAATCACTTTAATTACAAAAGAATTAGATGTCAGATATAAAAGACCAGATAGTTTCTGACAAAGAATAATCATGGTTCCAGGATACTTATCCTTAAGATAAAGATGCACATAATTAAAATGCAAATGTAAGTGCATGTAGCAAATAATGAAATACACAATCTGTAATACAGATGTGGGATGCTAAAACCAGGTCTTGAGACTGTTAAAAGGTAAAAAGTGCCTGCAATTTTGGTGCTGCAACCAGCACAGCTAATTTGAATGTCTGATACCCAGTAATTGGTCAAAGAAAAATACAATAACAATATTTTCTCCACATCTGAGTGGTGTCTTTGTCATTTCAGACAGTGTCTGTGCTCAAACTTCAAGTCAGGCTGTGAGAGACTGAAAACAACTCTGTTTTAAAAAGAAATAGTAATAAGAGCATGGAAAAACACTTTAAAAAGACTCAAGAAGCAAGAGAAAAGGCTAAAGGCGATGCATCTCAACATTCCAGGAATCCATTTTCTGTAGCAGAATCCAATATAGATGCCTTTGCTTCCTATACAGTGCAGCTAAATCATAGGCACCATGGCCATTTCCAAAACAAGCAGCCAACAAGAACTGTGTAAATGCCATTCTCCAGGCCCAGCCAACACGAAGTGATGACAACAATGTGACTGACAATGTGTTCTCTTTCCGGAGAGGGACCTGGGTCATTCCAGAAAGAGGTGGTTGGATTTCATGCCTCTAAAGTTTAAATAATCTTCTGACAAATGTTTCCTCTACCTTCAAAATAAAGAAAAGAAGAGGTAACAGTGACAAATATACTTTGCAACCTCATCTCCTGTACAAAGTAATCTAATGGTAGGGGTATTTTCCCAAGCTGTGAGTGACCTGAAATCAACTCTTAATGTTGCTGGAGGAGTGCAGATCCCAAGGGCTCATTCCCATTGGGCTCTCATCCTTTGCATGGGCCCAGGTGGGAACAGATGAACATTCTCAACATTCCTGCTGAAGTTCTAATCTCCAAGAGGACAAAAAAAAAGTCTCCAGGGCTGCCTAGGACACAGGATGACTTGGCAACCTACTGTTCAGCTCTACATCCTAAACCTTATTCAAAGGTCTCTATGTATATTTTATAGCAAGCAGCTGCTGATTGAATATCAGAAATGGATCTTCCTGGTGGTGATCCTACAGAGCCATGGTTATCTCTGGCTTTCTCATATTTGTTCTGACTCAGAACACTATGAAATCTTTTTCTTCCTATCAAAGCAGCTTCCAGAGAAATGAGGAGAGATTAATTCTTTGCTCTCCTCAATGTAACTATCTTTTAATTAAAGCTGCAGGCCACATTAATAATAATAAACATGAAATTATGCCTGTGAGAAAAAATTATTCCCACACAGATTTCACACACAGAAATGGGGTCTAAGTTGACTATCACCGGTCAGAAGAAATTACACAGATAAAATAACTCTTCCTTTCGAAATATTAAGCCAAGTAGTGATTGTCTGGGGGGATTCCTCCATTCCTTAAAATGGAATTTCCTCCTCAAGGCTTATGACTCGTCAGGCAGCACATCCTAATTCAAAAGCCATCACCATATCTAACAAGTGCATTTCTGTGAATGAGATCTCCACCTCAGCACTCCTAACCCAGGAAGCTGCTACACAGCTGGGCTCCAGTAAATGCAGAGGCACAGACACAGAGACACACACACTCAGGACGCTGGCACAAGTGGCCAGACTGTCAGCCAAGTGCTGCCAGCAGCAGCCACTCGGGGTGCCATCAACAGCACCCACATCACACAAGCACAGACACATCCCTCCTCCTCAGGGACTGGCAGACACAGGAGTCCCCTACGGACCAGATGTTCCAGCTTAAGGTTTGCTGGTGAGTGCACACATACACAGCAGGACTCAGCAAGGACAGATGCTCACCACCCATCCCCAGCAGCCAGCACCAGGCACTCGAGGCTGTCAGCTCTGGTCCCACTCCAGCCACTGGCGTTAAACCCCTCGTTCACCTCAGTGTTCCCCAGTAAACTGGTTTCAGTAACACACCCACACAACTGCCTGGAGGCTGAAGACCCCCACTTGATCCAGTAGCTGATGCCAAGACCTCTGTGGCTCCAGCAGATAGCACTGGTTTTTACTCACACATACATAGAGGCCTCCCCAGTAGCTGGCACTCGGTTGATGCATGCACATGTAGGACAGAGAGTGAGATCACAGGGAGAGATGGTTAAGAAAAGATTTATTGATATGTAAGGAGACAGGGCAGACCATGGTGATCAGGTACAGTGCTCAGACAAGTTCACTGACTGGCCCCTGCTTACACCCTTCCTGTTTACTCCTCTCTTCCTTCCTTTCTGCTCCTCATTGCCCTGCACATCCCCTCATAGGTTTGTACAGCTCTGTCAGTTCCTGTACCCTCACCAAGGATCTCCCCTCATTCACAGTTTTATCAGCGGTGAAGTCCAGTTGATCTTTCTGGAAGTGGCATCTGTAGTTTCCTGATAGCCTATGCGCTAGTGTTGCTGGTGAAGTTTGTTTCTTCTTGTTGTCTCCATATTTGTTTTGCCAGACCTATTCTGTCTTTATACTTTGTTTAGCACTTCCCCTTTTACCTTAGTTTCCCAACAGACAAGGTCCCTGATCTGATAAGCTTGCTGAAATAAACATTTTTACACTCCCACATGCCTTCATCAAGCAGGGTGACGGACCAGGTTCGGTCCACATCACCTCCTCCCTTACCACTCGAGAGGCAGGTTTGAATTCCAGTTTGTTCAGAGTTATGGCTTCCTCCCTTCTTTACTGTCCTTTGTGGTGTCAAACACCAGTCCTTCACCAGACACTCTCCTTCCACATCCCCTTACAGAGCAAGTTACAGTCACTGTGGTTCGATGTTCAGCCTGCTCCATGACATCCTCTGGATGGTGGAGTGACATAAAAGTCAGGCTCCTTCCTGAAGGTTGAGACCTTGAGCATGTCTGCAGGCCCCAGACATTACAAACTTACGGGCCAGAACTGCAAGTCTGTCTTGTGGTCCATAAGCTGGCAGTTGCCTCACTTTGTCCCAAATTCAAGGCTGACATCAGGCTTGTCAGTAGTATAAAAAATGTAATGAGACAAAAAAAATCCCTCACTAAATCTTCTTCCTTCTCTATCAGTGTAGATAGACAGAGAGGACAGGATGGGATCCGCTAAAATTTTATCTGTAAAAAAATAACGGTGCACAATTAGAAAAAAACCCGTCCCGCTGGCTAAAACAACCTCTGGCACTGTGGAGCCAAGTGTTGCCTTATTTGGCGCTATCGGAGCTGTCTTTGGTGCCTCCATCCTCCATCCTGGCACAGAGCAATGTGAAAAGAACAGGTCATGCAGCTGACTCAATACAACCTAAAACCAATCCCGTCTCTGAGTAATTAGCAGAGAGATCAGAGCTTCAACACGTTTACAACTAAAGAGTAAATTATTATTGACCAAAAATAGAGCACTGTAATGCTGCGTGGGCACGAGGTTACACATAAAAAGAGCCACAGCTGAAGGGCGACTTTGTCATTTGTTACCTGAGCATCTCAGGGTAAGTCCCATCCGCTTGCTTCATGCTCTGGCCATGGCATCTCCACAGCTCCACAAAGAGATGGAATATGCAGGGGGATTTTCTTCTCATTCTTCACCTCTAACGTTCCAGGTCATGCTTTATGTGCAATGTCAAGGTTATAAAACCCAAACCTCTCCAGTGTGGCAGCACAAGCAGAAGAGCTACAGGATGCCATTCCTTGGAAGGGCCTTCTAGACAAACTTTGCTGCCTCCAAGTCCTATGAAGGGCACAGGAAAACTAACTCTGAAGGAAATTAAATTGACTGGGATTATATATGTAAAGTGGTTGATGTTTTCCTGGACATTAGATCTGGTTTTAGCAGCTCACAGTAATGTGGGGAGAAACACAAGGTTTTCTGTGGGATTTTGCTCTAGCTCAGGAGTTGTAGGGTTCTGTGTGCAGTTCAGCTGTCTGGAGAGACTACACAGGCTGTAGAAATGTTTGACACAGCATATGCTTAAGACCATGGCTTGGTTTTGATGTAACTCTCTCTGTCCTTTCTTTAACCACTCCACACAGGTTCTGAGGCGTATTTCCTCTTGGGCCCTCTGAAGGTAAGGGTTTAACCAATAACACGGACCTTTGCTAATTGATCCTGAGCAATGAGTGAAGCTCACCCAGACGACGACCAGGGCAGTGCAGAAGACAGTGACATAGAACCAGGGTCACTGAAAAGATTACATGCTAATGTAATCAACATGAGCATATTCACAGTTCTAGGTAGGAATACTCCATTGTTGGGGAAAGAAAAGTTACGGATGCACAAGCTTAGGCAAGAGGGCATGGGAGACAGAGACAGAGATGTCTTTTTGCATTCTGGGATTTACAGATGGTTAAAATTCGTCCCCTGCCATCTACACAACAGCTGGAAGCCTGAAACTGGGGCTGTGTTCAATGAGGAGGCTCAAAGTACAATTCAAGTGTTAGTTTCCTCTGGGGTAAGATCTAGAACCTTATTTACTGATTTCGAGGTATCACACAGGCACCAAACCAGAACAAAGTTCAGAATTGTCTCCTGCCTGATAGACAAAGCTGTTTATGTTCAAAGAGTATCCTTTACAGGGAATTTAGCATGCCCATTTCCTTCTAGGTTTTCTGGGGAATGTTAGTAACTTAGTGACTGGGAGAGTTCAGCAGAATACAGAAGGAACCCTCCAAACATGAGCCTTCTATCCTAAAATCAAAAAGTGTTCACTGACACTGGAGCTGAAAGGGGTGGAGTACACATTACTCTCCCAGAGAACGCCACCTTCTCTGTTCAAGAGAAAGATTAGACTTTACACCATCTCCTGTCAAAGATATTCGGTAGTTTAACAGACTGTGCCCCGTGAGGAATTTTCTGATAATGTATTAGCATTTTTTTGATGCTCTGCTTCACCTTTCCATAGACATTGTGAAATGACTCCTCTCTGTCTTTCATGTTGCTTCCCTTGAGCCCCTCAGACTCAGGCTCAAATAGGCAAAGACTCTGGGCTCTATATACATACAATAATACTTCCAAAGAAAGCTAAAGGTTCTGGGTTTTGTGCTTTGAAATTCCTGGGTGCTAAAAGCTCTTGTAAGAAGCAGTCCCTCAAAGACTTTGGGTGTAGATCCATAGCAGACAGCTTTTGCTGAGAGAGATCAGCACTTCTACAACACGACCAGAAGTAGCATTACAAATGCCTTTATATTCCTTTCATCATTTTCTTGCACATAAAACCACTCCATGTTGACAGATTCAGTACTGTTAATACTTTGGGTGTGCACATCAGAGTTGTTCAATTCTTTTTCCTTCTTTAGTCCCACAGTGCATCAGACAGCACACAAAGTAGCAGGAGTTTGGAATTTTTGTATTACTTTTTTTCTAGCCTGTATATTAGACTGCTGATACTTCTGTGTAGGCTAGTTCCTGCCCACATTATTTCTGCTTTTGCTGTTTCTAGTTTTTTACTAGGTATTTAAAAAAATGTAAAATAAAACTGAGCATAAAGCAGTTTTTTATTCCTACTAGAATTTATATTCCTACTATATTTATATTTTATATTCCTACTAGACAAATCCATGATAATGTCTGGTACGTATTGGTACACGTTAATTATCTTTTAGTGATTCATAACCAATACTAGTCTATATAATATGTAAAAGTTAAAAGGTACTTTGTAATTGAAATTCTTTGAAATGTCATATCGCATATTTATTTACCTAGATATTATGTTATTTACTTAATACTGTGTTATTATTATTGTTAATTATAACTAATTATTATGGCAATATATGATATTCCTTTATTGGCTAATTTTGCAACAGATCTGAAAAGACGCTTTATATTTGGTATTTATGATAAAGAGGTTTGGCTTTCTAGATAGGGAATGACTGACCCTCATCATTTGTTCCTGCTTGGTATAGGCAGAAACCAGCTGAATTTCCCCTGAGTTGTATTGCAACATAGAAAACAGAAGGGTGTTCAGAACATCTCCCCTTGGAAATCTCGTGTGAGAACCAGCCTGTGCAACTTACAGACCTTACTTGCATCTAAATTTTCAGAGGTCTAATGAAACAGTATCAGAGGCCCTGTGTGTGTGGCTTTGAGAAGGATGTGGCTGTGCAGCTCTGTGAGTAGGAGACGATGATAGAGCAGGCCAGACTTCTAGCTTGATATTCTCTCTGCCTTCACTTGGGCATACAGGCATCCCATCTAAGGAGGATGTCTCCAAAGATGATACACCTCTGTCTACGAAAGGAATTTCCTTTATTAGCACTACTTCACCAGATACTTAAAACTGAGGCAGAAGTTAAATGCCTATTAGTCATTGAGCAGGACTGCTGTCTGGATAAACAT
Organism: Pseudotriccus pelzelni; assembly: GCA_035584735.1. NCBI lineage: Eukaryota > Metazoa > Chordata > Aves > Passeriformes > Tyrannidae > Pseudotriccus > Pseudotriccus pelzelni. Next base: position 489 of record JAWMRA010000291.1, on the reverse strand, counting down.
AAATCACAAATGCACAGACTTTCTGATGCTTTTCCGTATTCCTCCAGAGCAACTGCAGCCATGAGCTCGGATGCAGAGATGGCGATCTTTGGAGAAGCTGCTCCCTATTTACGGAAGTCGGAGAAGGAGAGAATTGAAGCCCAGAATCGTCCATTTGATGCTAAGGCAGCCTGTTTTGTAGTGGATGATAAACAAATGTATGTGAAAGGTACCATACAGAGCAGAGAAGGTGGCAAAGTCACAGTTAAAACATGTGATGACACAGTAAGTGATACCAATTGCAACTCATATGTGAACATTCAGTTGAGGCAGTTCCCTGTTTCAGATTTCTCCTCCTCTTGTTCCCTTCTGTTTTGATCAGACTGTGACTGTAAAGGATGATGAAGTCTTTCCCATGAACCCTCCCAAATTTGACAAGATCGAGGACATGGCCATGATGACCCACCTCCACGAACCCGCTGTGCTGTACAACCTCAAAGAGCGTTACGC